>CM049428.1:124962718-125514156 GCA_026929855.1 Poa annua
CGGACCATTTAAATCCAAGTCGGGACCCAAAACCGTGTGCTATAGCCCACGAAAACAGCCAGAAATGCCTGGAATCGCAAGTTTTTACGATGTCACTAGAGTCGTTTACCGGGGGTCACGGGGCTTTGAAATCTTCCCGGGATCGAAAAACCGTGGACTATAGCTCAAGAAAACGGCCAGAAATGTCTGAAATCACGAGTTTTTTTATGATTTCGCAAAAATCGTGGGACGTGGTCCCGGACCATTTAAATCCACGTCGGACCCCAAAACCGTATGCTATAGCCCACGAAAACAGCCAGAAATGCCCGAAATCGTGAGTTTTTTACGATGCCACTAGAGTCGTGTACCGGGGGTCACGGGGCTTTGAAATCTTCCCGGGACCGAAAACCCGTGGACTATAGCCCATGAAAACGAACAGAAATGCCTGAATTCACGAGTTTTTTATGATTTCGAAAAAATCGTGGGACAGGGTCCCGGAACATTTAAATCCACGTCGGGCCCCAAAACCGTGTGTTATAGCCCACGAAAACAGCCAGGATTGCCCGGAATCGCGAGTTTGTATGATGTCACTAGAGTCGTGTACCGGGGGTCACGGGGCTTTGAAATCTTCCCGGGATCGAAAAACCGTGGACTATAGCCCACGAAAACGGCCAGAAATGCCTGAAATCACGAGTTTTTTTATGATTTCGCAAAAATCGTGGGACGGGGTCCCAGACCATTTAAATCCACGTCGGACCCCAAAACCGTGTGCTATAGCCCACGAAAACGGCCAGAAATGCCCGAAATCGCGAGTTTTTACGATGCCACTAGAGTCGTGTACCGGGGGTCACGGGGTTTTAAAATCTTCCCGGGACCGAAAAACCATGGACTATAGCCCACGAAAACGGCCAGAAATACCTCAAATCACGAGTTTTTTATGATATCGTAAATATCGTGGACGGGGTCCCGGACCATTTAAATCCACGTCGGACCCCAAAACCGTGTGCTATAGCCCACGAAAACAGCCAGAAATGCCCAAAATCGCGAGTTTTTACGATGCCACTAGAGTCGTGTACCGGGGGTCACGGGGCTTTGAAATCTTCCCGGGACACAAAAACCGTGCACTATAGCCAACGAAAACGGCCAGAAATGACTGAAATCACGAGTATTTTATGATTTCGAAAAAATCGTGGGACGGGGTCCGGAAACATTTAAATCCACGTCGGGCCCCAAAATCGTGTGCTATAGCCCACGAAAACAGCCAGAAATGCCCGGAATCGCAAGTTTTTACGATGTCACTAGAATCGTGTACCGGGGGTCACGGGGTTTTAAAATCTTCCCGGGACCGAAAAACCATGGACTATAGCCCACGAAAACGGCTAGAAATGCCTGAAATCACGAGTTTTTTATGATATCGTAAAAATCGTGGGACGGGGTCCCGGACCATTTAAATCCACGTCGAGGCCCAAAACCGTGGTGTGCTATAGCCCATGAAAACAGCCAGAAAAACGCGGAATCGCGAGTTTTTACGATGTCACTAGAGTCGTGTACCGGGGGTCACGGGGCTTTGAAATCTTCCCGGGACCCAAAAACCGTGGACTATAGCCCACGAAAACGGTCAGAAATGCCTGAAATCATGAGTTTTTTATGATATCGAAAAAATCGTGGGACGAGGTCCCGGACCATTTGAATCCACGACGGACCCCCAAACCGTGTGCTATAGCCCACGAAAACAGCCAGAAATGCCCGGAATCGCGAGTTTTTACGATGTCACTAGAGTCATGTATCGGGGGTCACGGGGCTTTGAAATCTTCCCAGGATCAAAAAACAGTGGACTATGGCCCACGAAAACGGCCAGAAATGCCTGAAAACACGAGTTTTTTTTATGATTTTGCAAAAATCGTGGGACGGGGTCCCGGACCATTTAAGTCCACGTCGGACCCCAAAACCGTGTGCCATAGCCCACGAACACAGCCCTAAATGCCCGGAATCGCGAGTTTTTATGATGTCACTAGAGTCGTGTACCGGGGGTCACGGGGCTTTAAAATCTTCCCGGGACCCAAAAACCGTGGACTATAGCCCACGAAAACAGCTAGAAATGACTGAAATCACGAGTTTTTTATATTTCGAAAAATCGTGGGACGGGGTCCTGAAACATTTAAATCCACGTCGGGCCCCAAAACCGTGTTCTATAGCCCACGAAAACAGCCAGAAATGCCCGGAATCACGAGTTTTAATGATGTCACTAGAGTCGTGTACCGGGGGTCACGAGGCTTTGAAATCTTCCCGGGACCCAAAAACCGTGGAGTATAGCCCACGAAAACGGCCAGAAATGACTGAAATCAAGAGTTTTTTATGATTTCGAAAAAATCGTGGGACGGGGTCCTCGAAACATTTAAATCCACGTCGGGCACCAAATCCGTGTGCTATAGCCCACGAAAACAGCCAGATGTGCCCGGAAACGCAAGTTTTTACGATGTCACTAGAGTCGTATACCGGGGGTCACGGGGCTTTGAAATCTTCCCGGGACCAAAAATCATGGACTATAGCCCACGAAAACGGACAAAAATGACTGAAATCACGACTTTTTTACGATTTCACAAAAATCGTGGGACGGGTCCCGGACGATTTAAATCCACGTCGGACCCCAAAACCGTGTGTTATAGCCCACGAAAACGGCCAGAAATGCCCGAAATCGCGAGTTTTTACGATGCCACTAGAGTCGTGTACCGGGGGTCACGTGGCTTTGAAATCTTCATGGGACCGAAAAACCGTGGACTATAGCCCACGAAAACGGCCAGAAATGTCTGAAATCACGAGTTATTTATGATTTCGCAAAAATCGTAGGACGGGGTCCCGGACCATTTAAATCCATGTCAGACCCCAAAACCGTGTGCTATAGCCCACGAAAACGGCCAAAAACGCCCGAAATCGCGAGTTTTTACGATGCCACTAGAGTCGTGTACCGGGGGTCACGGGGCTTTGAAATCTTTCCGGGACCGAAAAACCATGGACTATAGCCCACGAAAACGGCCAGAAATACCTGAAATCACGAGTTTTTTATGATATCGTAAATATCGTGGGACGGGGTCTCGGACCATTTAAATCCACGTCGGACCCCAAAACCGTGTGCTATAGCCCACGAAAACAGCCAGAAATGCCCGAAATCGCGAGTTTTTACGATGCCACTAGAGTCGTGTACCGGGGGGCACGGGGCTTTGAAATCTTCCCGGGACACAAAAACCGTGCACTATAGCCAACGAAAACGGCCAGAAATGACTGAAATCACGAGTATTTTATGATTTCGAAAAAATCGTGGGACGGGGTCCGGAAACATTTAAATCCACGTCGGGCCCCAAAATCGTGTGCTATAGCCCACGAAAACAGCCAGAAATGCCCGGAATCGCAAGTTTTTACGATGTCACTAGAATCGTGTACCGGGGGTCACGGGGTTTTAAAATCTTCCCGGGACCGAAAAACCATGGACTATAGCCCACGAAAACGGCTAGAAATGCCTGAAATCACGAGTTTTTTATGTTATCGTAAAAATCGTGGGACGGGGTCCCGGACCATTTAAATCCACGTCGGGGCCCAAAACCGTGGTGTGCTATAGCCCATGAAAACAGCCAGAAAAACGCGGAATCGCGAGTTTTTACGATGTCACTAGAGTCGTGTACCGGGGGTCACGGGGCTTTGAAATCTTCCCGGGACCCAAAAACCGTGGACTATAGCCCACGAAAACGGTCAGAAATGCCTGAAATCATGAGTTTTTTATGATATCGAAAAAATCGTGGGACGAGGTCCCGGACCATTTGAATCCACGACGGACCCCCAAACCGTGTGCTATAGCCCACGAAAACGGCCAGAAATGCCCGGAATCGCGAGTTTTTACGATGTCACTAGAGTCATGTATCGGGGGTCACGGGGCTTTGAAATCTTCCCAGGATCAAAAAACAGTGGACTATAGCCCACGAAAACGGCCAGAAATGCCTGAAAACACGAGTTTTTTTTTATGATTTTGCAAAAATCGTGGGACGGGGTCCCGGACCATTTAAGTCCACGTCGGACCCCAAAACCTTGTGCCATAGCCCACGAACACAGCCCTAAATGCCCGGAATCGCGAGTTTTTATGATGTCACTAGAGTCGTGTACCGGGGGTCACGGGGCTTTAAAATCTTCCCGGGACCAAAAACCGTGGACTATAGCCCACGAAAACAGCTAGAAATGACTGAAATCACGAGTTTTTTATATTTCGAAAAATCGTGGGACGGGGTCCTGAAACATTTAAATCCACGTCGGGCCCCAAAACCGTGTTCTATAGCCCACGAAAACAGCCAGAAATGCCCGGAATCACGAGTTTTAATGATGTCACTAGAGTCGTGTACCGGGGGTCACGAGGCTTTGAAATCTTCCCGGGACCCAAAAACCGTGGACTATAGCCCACGAAAACGGCCAGAAATGACTGAAATCAAGAGTTTTTTATGATTTCGAAAAATCGTGGGACGGGGTCCTCGAAACATTTAAATCCACGTCGGGCACCAAATCCGTGTGCTATAGCCCACGAAAACAGCCAGAAATGCCCGGAATCGCAAGTTTTTACGATGTCACTAGAGTCGTATACCGGGGGTCACGGGGCTTTGAAATCTTCCCGGGACCAAAAATCGTGGACTATAGCCCACGAAAACGGACAAAAATGACTGAAATCACGACTTTTTTACGATTTCACAAAAATCGTGGGACGGGTCCCGGACCATTTAAATCCACGTCGGACCCCAAAACCGTGTGTTATAGCCCACGAAAACGGCCAGAAATGCCCGAAATCGCGAGTTTTTACGATGCCACTAGAGTCGTGTACCGGGGGTCACGTGGCTTTGAAATCTTCATGGGACCGAAAAACCGTGGACTATAGCCCACGAAAACGGCCAGAAATGTCTGAAATCACGAGTTATTTATGATTTCGCAAAAATCGTAGGACGGGGTCCCGGACCATTTAAATCCATGTCAGACCCCAAAACCGTGTGCTATAGCCCACGAAAACGGCCAAAAACGCCCGAAATCGCGAGTTTTTACGATGCCACTAGAGTCGTGTACCGGGGGTCACGGGGCTTTGAAATCTTTCCGGGACCGAAAAACCATGGACTATAGCCCACGAAAACGGCCAGAAATACCTGAAATCACGAGTTTTTTATGATATCGTAAATATCGTGGGACGGGGTCCCGGACCATTTAAATCCACGTCGGACCCCAAAACCGTGTGCTATAGCCCACGAAAACAGCCAGAAATGCCCGAAATCGCGAGTTTTTACGATGCCACTAGAGTCGTGTATCGGGGGTCACGGGGCTTTGAAATCTTCCCGGGACACAAAAACCGTGCACTATAGCCAACGAAAACGGCCAGAAATGACTGAAATCACGAGTATTTTATGATTTCGAAAAAATCGTGGGACGGGGTCCGGAAACATTTAAATCCACGTCGGGCCCCAAAATCGTGTGCTATAGCCCACGAAAACAGCCAGAAATGCCCGGAATCGCAAGTTTTTACGATGTCACTAGAATCGTGTACCGGGGGTCACGGGGTTTTAAAATCTTCCCGGGACCGAAAAACCATGGACTATAGCCCACGAAAACGGCTAGAAATGCCTGAAATCACGAGTTTTTTATGATATCGTAAAAATCGTGGGACGGGGTCCCGGACCATTTAAATCCACGTCGGGGCCCAAAACCGTGGTGTGCTATAGCCCATGAAAACAGCCAGAAAAACGCGGAATCGCGAGTTTTTACGATGTCACTAGAGTCGTGTACCGGGGGTCACGGGGCTTTGAAATCTTCCCGGGACCCAAAAACCGTGGACTATAGCCCACGAAAACGGTCAGAAATGCCTGAAATCATGAGTTTTTTATGATATCGAAAAAATCGTGGGACGAGGTCCCGGACCATTTGAATCCACGACGGACCCCCAAACCGTGTGCTATAGCCCACGAAAACAGCCAGAAATGCCCGGAATCGCGAGTTTTTACGATGTCACTAGAGTCATGTATCGGGGGTCACGGGGCTTTGAAATCTTCCCAGGATCAAAAAACAGTGGACTATAGCCCACGAAAACGGCCAGAAATGCCTGAAAACACGAGTTTTTTTTATGATTTTGCAAAAATCGTGGGACGGGGTCCCGGACCATTTAAGTCCACGTCGGACCCCAAAACCGTGTGCCATAGCCCACGAACACAGCCCTAAATGCCCGGAATCGCGAGTTTTTATGATGTCACTAGAGTCGTGTACCGGGGGTCACGGGGCTTTAAAATCTTCCCGGGACCCAAAAACCGTGGACTATAGCCCACGAAAACAGCTAGAAATGACTGAAATCACGAGTTTTTTATATTTCGAAAAATCGTGGGACGGGGTCCTGAAACATTTAAATCCACGTCGGGCCCCAAAACCGTGTTCTATAGCCCACGAAAACAGCCAGAAATGCACGGAATCACGAGTTTTAATGATGTCACTAGAGTCGTGTACCGGGGGTCACGAGGCTTTGAAATCTTCCCGGGACCCAAAAACCGTGGACTATAGCCCACGAAAACGGCCAGAAATGACTGAAATCAAGAGTTTTTTATGATTTCGAAAAAATCGTGGGACGGGGTCCTCGAAACATTTAAATCCACGTCGGGCACCAAATCCGTGTGCTATAGCCCACGAAAACAGCCAGAAATGCCCGGAATCGCAAGTTTTTACGATGTCACTAGAGTCGTATACCGGGGGTCACGGGGCTTTGAAATCTTCCCGGGACCAAAAATCGTGGACTATAGCCCACGAAAACGGACAAAAATGACTGAAATCACGACTTTTTTACGATTTCACAAAAATCGTGGGACGGGTCCCGGACCATTTAAATCCACGACGGACCCCAAAACCGTGTGTTATAGCCCACGAAAACGGCCAGAAATGCCCGAAATCGCGAGTTTTTACGATGCCACTAGAGTCGTGTACCGGGGGTCACGTGGCTTTGAAATCTTCATGGGACCGAAAAACCGTGGACTATAGCCCACGAAAACGGCCAGAAATGCCTGAAATCACGAGTTATTTATGATTTCGCAAAAATCGTAGGACGGGGTCCCGGACCATTTAAATCCATGTCAGACCCCAAAACCGTGTGCTATAGCCCACGAAAACGGCCAAAAACGCCCGAAATCGCGAGTTTTTACGATGCCACTAGAGTCGTGTACCGGGGGTCACGGGGCTTTGAAATCTTTCCGGGACCGAAAAACCATGGATAGCCCACGAAAACGGGCAGAAATGCCTGAAATCACGAGTTTTTTTTAAGATTTCGCAAAAATCGTGGGACGGGGTCCCGGACCATTTAAATCCACGTCGGACCCCTAAACCGTGTGCTATAGCCCACGAAAACAGCCAGAAATGCCCGAAATCGCGAGTTTTTACGATGCCACTAGAGTCGTGTACCGGGAATCACGGGCTTTGAAATCTTCCCGGGACCAAAAAACCGTGGACTATAGCCCATGAAAACGGCCAGAAATGCCTGAAATCACGTGTTTTTTATGATATCGAAAAAATCGTGGAACGGGGTCCCGGACCATTTAAATCCACGTCGGGCCCCAAAACCGTGTGCTATAGCCCACGAAAACTGCCAGAAATGTCCGGAATCGCGAGTTTTTACGATGTCACTAGAGTCGTGTACCGGGGGTCACGGGGCTTTAAAATCTTCCCGGGACCCAAAAAACGTGGACTATAGCCCACGAAAACGGCCAGAAATGCCTGAAATCACGAGTTTTTTATATTTTGAAAAAATCGTGGGACGGGGTTCTGGACCATTTAAATCCACGTCGGACCCAAAACTGTGTGCTATAGCCCACGAAAACAGCCAGAAATGTCCGAAATCACGAGTTTTTATGATTCCACTAGAGTCGTGTACCGGGGGTCACGGGGCTTTGAAATCTTCCCGGGATCGAAAAATCGTGGACTATAGCCCATGAAAACGGCCAGAAATGCCTGAAATCACGAGTTTTTAATGATTTCGAAAAAAATCGTGGGACGGGGTCCCGGACCATTTAAATCCACGAAGGGCCCTAAAACCGTGTGCTATAGCCCACGAAAACAGCAAGAAAAACCCGGAATCGCGAGTTTTTACGATGTCACTAGAGTCGTGTACCGGGGGTCACGGGGCTTTGAAATCTTCCCGGGACCCAAAAACCGTGGACTATAGCCCACGAAAACGAAAGGAAATGACTGAAATCACGAGTTTTTTATATTTCGCAAAAATCGTGGAACGGGGTCCGGACCATTTGAATCCACGTCGGACCCCCAAACCGTGTGTTGTTGGCCATGAAAACGGCCAGAAATGCCCGAAATCGCGAGTTTTTACGATGCCACTAGAGTCGTGTACCGGAGTCTCGGGGCTTTGAAATCTTCCCGGGACCGAAAAACCGTGGACAATAGCCCATGAAAATGGACAGAAATGCCTGAATTCATGAGTTTTTTATGATTTCGAAAAAATCGTGGGACGGGGTCCCGGAACATTTAAATCCACGTTGGGCCCCAAAACCGTGTGCTATAGCCCACGAAAACAGCCAGAAATGCCCGGAATCGCGAGTTTTTATGATGTCACTAGAGTCGTGTACCGGGGGTCACGGGGCTTTAAAATCTTCCCGGGACCCAAAAACCGTGGACTATAGCCCACGAAAACAGCTAGAAATGACTGAAATCACGAGTTTTTTATATTTCGAAAAATCGTGGGACGGGGTCCCGAAACATTTAAATCCACGTCGGGCCCCAAAACCATGTTCTATAGCCCACGAAAACAGCCAGAAATGCCCGGAATCGCGAGTTTTAATGATGTCACTAGAGTCGTGTACCGGGGGTCACGAGGCTTTGAAATCTTCCCGAGACCCAAAAACCGTGGACTATAGCCCACGAAAACGGCCAGAAATGTCTGAAATCACGAGTTATTTATGATTTCGCAAAAATCGTAGGACGGGGTCCCGGACCATTTAAATCCATGTCAGACCCCAAAACCGTGTGCTATAGCCCACGAAAACGGCCAAAAACGCCCGAAATCGCGAGTTTTTACGATGCCACTAGAGTCGTGTACCGGGGGTCACGGGGCTTTGAAATCTTTCCGGGACCGAAAAACCATGGACTATAGCCCACGAAAACGGCCAGAAATACCTGAAATCACGAGTTTTTTATGATATCGTAAATATCGTGGGACGGGGTCCCGGACCATTTAAATCCACGTCGGACCCCAAAACCGTGTGCTATAGCCCACGAAAACAGCCAGAAATGCCCGAAATCGCGAGTTTTTACGATGCCACTAGAGTCGTGTATCGGGGGTCACGGGGCTTTGAAATCTTCCCGGGACACAAAAACCGTGCACTATAGCCAACGAAAACGGCCAGAAATGACTGAAATCACGAGTATTTTATGATTTCGAAAAAATCGTGGGACGGGGTCCGGAAACATTTAAATCCACGTCGGGCCCCAAAATCGTGTGCTATAGCCCACGAAAACAGCCAGAAATGCCCGGAATCGCAAGTTTTTACGATGTCACTAGAATCGTGTACCGGGGGTCACGGGGTTTTAAAATCTTCCCGGGACCGAAAAACCATGGACTATAGCCCACGAAAACGGCTAGAAATGCCTGAAATCACGAGTTTTTTATGATATCGTAAAAATCGTGGGACGGGGTCCCGGACCATTTAAATCCACGTCGGGGCCCAAAACCGTGGTGTGCTATAGCCCATGAAAACAGCCAGAAAAACGCGGAATCGCGAGTTTTTACGATGTCACTAGAGTCGTGTACCGGGGGTCACGGGGCTTTGAAATCTTCCCGGGACCCAAAAACCGTGGACTATAGCCCACGAAAACGGTCAGAAATGCCTGAAATCATGAGTTTTTTATGATATCGAAAAAATCGTGGGACGAGGTCCCGGACCATTTGAATCCACGACGGACCCCCAAACCGTGTGCTATAGCCCACGAAAACAGCCAGAAATGCCCGGAATCGCGAGTTTTTACGATGTCACTAGAGTCATGTATCGGGGGTCACGGGGCTTTGAAATCTTCCCAGGATCAAAAAACAGTGGACTATAGCCCACGAAAACGGCCAGAAATGCCTGAAAACACGAGTTTTTTTTATGATTTTGCAAAAATCGTGGGACGGGGTCCCGGACCATTTAAGTCCACGTCGGACCCCAAAACCGTGTGCCATAGCCCACGAACACAGCCCTAAATGCCCGGAATCGCGAGTTTTTATGATGTCACTAGAGTCGTGTACCGGGGGTCACGGGGCTTTAAAATCTTCCCGGGACCCAAAAACCGTGGACTATAGCCCACAAAAACAGCTAGAAATGACTGAAATCACGAGTTTTTTATATTTCGAAAAATCGTGGGACGGGGTCCTGAAACATTTAAATCCACGTCGGGCCCCAAAACCGTGTTCTATAGCCCACGAAAACAGCCAGAAATGCACGGAATCACGAGTTTTAATGATGTCACTAGAGTCGTGTACCGGGGGTCACGAGGCTTTGAAATCTTCCCGGGACCCAAAAACCGTGGACTATAGCCCACGAAAACGGCCAGAAATGACTGAAATCAAGAGTTTTTTATGATTTCGAAAAAATCGTGGGACGGGGTCCTCGAAACATTTAAATCCACGTCGGGCACCAAATCCGTGTGCTATAGCCCACGAAAACAGCCAGAAATGCCCGGAATCGCAAGTTTTTACGATGTCACTAGAGTCGTATACCGGGGGTCACGGGGCTTTGAAATCTTCCCGGGACCAAAAATCGTGGACTATAGCCCACGAAAACGGACAAAAATGACTGAAATCACGACTTTTTTACGATTTCACAAAAATCGTGGGACGGGTCCCGGACCATTTAAATCCACGACGGACCCCAAAACCGTGTGTTATAGCCCACGAAAACGGCCAGAAATGCCCGAAATCGCGAGTTTTTACGATGCCACTAGAGTCGTGTACCGGGGGTCACGTGGCTTTGAAATCTTCATGGGACCGAAAAACCGTGGACTATAGCCCACGAAAACGGCCAGAAATGCCTGAAATCACGAGTTATTTATGATTTCGCAAAAATCGTAGGACGGGGTCCCGGACCATTTAAATCCATGTCAGACCCCAAAACCGTGTGCTATAGCCCACGAAAACGGCCAAAAACGCCCGAAATCGCGAGTTTTTACGATGCCACTAGAGTCGTGTACCGGGGGTCACGGGGCTTTGAAATCTTTCCGGGACCGAAAAACCATGGATAGCCCACGAAAACGGGCAGAAATGCCTGAAATCACGAGTTTTTTTTATGATTTCGCAAAAATCGTGGGACGGGGTCCCGGACCATTTAAATCCACGTCGGACCCCTAAACCGTGTGCTATAGCCCACGAAAACAGCCAGAAATGCCCGAAATCGCGAGTTTTTACGATGCCACTAGAGTCGTGTACCGGGAATCACGGGCTTTGAAATCTTCCCGGGACCAAAAAACCGTGGACTATAGCCCATGAAAACGGCCAGAAATGCCTGAAATCACGTGTTTTTTATGATATCGAAAAAATCGTGGAACGGGGTCCCGGACCATTTAAATCCACGTCGGGCCCCAAAACCGTGTGCTATAGCCCACGAAAACTGCCAGAAATGTCCGGAATCGCGAGTTTTTACGATGTCACTAGAGTCGTGTACCGGGGGTCACGGGGCTTTAAAATCTTCCCGGGACCCAAAAAACGTGGACTATAGCCCACGAAAACGGCCAGAAATGCCTGAAATCACGAGTTTTTTATATTTTGAAAAAATCGTGGGACGGGGTTCTGGACCATTTAAATCCACGTCGGACCCAAAACTGTGTGCTATAGCCCACGAAAACAGCCAGAAATGTCCGAAATCACGAGTTTTTATGATTCCACTAGAGTCGTGTACCGGGGGTCACGGGGCTTTGAAATCTTCCCGGGATCGAAAAATCGTGGACTATAGCCCATGAAAACGGCCAGAAATGCCTGAAATCACGAGTTTTTAATGATTTCGAAAAAAATCGTGGGACGGGGTCCCGGACCTTTTAAATCCACGAAGGGCCCTAAAACCGTGTGCTATAGCCCACGAAAACAGCAAGAAAAACCCGGAATCGCGAGTTTTTACGATGTCACTAGAGTCGTGTACCGGGGGTCACGGGGCTTTGAAATCTTCCCGGGACCCAAAAACCGTGGACTATAGCCCACGAAAACGAAAGGAAATGACTGAAATCACGAGTTTTTTATATTTCGCAAAAATCGTGGAACGGGGTCCGGACCATTTGAATCCACGTCGGACCCCCAAACCGTGTGTTGTTGGCCATGAAAACGGCCAGAAATGCCCGAAATCGCGAGTTTTTACGATGCCACTAGAGTCGTGTACCGGAGTCTCGGGGCTTTGAAATCTTCCCGGGACCGAAAAACCGTGGACAATAGCCCATGAAAATGGACAGAAATGCATGAATTCATGAGTTTTTTATGATTTCGAAAAAATCGTGGGACGGGGTCCCGGAACATTTAAATCCACGTTGGGCCCCAAAACCGTGTGCTATAGCCCACGAAAACAGCCAGAAATGCCCGGAATCGCGAGTTTTTATGATGTCACTAGAGTCGTGTACCGGGGGTCACGGGGCTTTAAAATCTTCCCGGGACCCAAAAACCGTGGACTATAGCCCACGAAAACAGCTAGAAATGACTGAAATCACGAGTTTTTTATATTTCGAAAAATCGTGGGACGGGGTCCCGAAACATTTAAATCCACGTCGGGCCCCAAAACCATGTTCTATAGCCCACGAAAACAGCCAGAAATGCCCGGAATCGCGAGTTTTAATGATGTCACTAGAGTCGTGTACCGGGGGTCACGAGGCTTTGAAATCTTCCCGAGACCCAAAAACCGTGGACTATAGCCCACGATAACGGCCAGAAATGACTGAAATCAAGAGTTTTTTATGATTTCAAAAAAATCGTGGGACGGGGTCCTCGAAACATTTAAATCCACGTCGGGCACCAAAACCGTGTGCTATAGCCCACGAAAACAGCCAGAAATGCCCGGAATCGCAAGTTTTTACGATGTCACTAGAGTCATGTACCGGGGGTCCCGGGGCTTTGAAATCTTCCCGGGACCAAAAATCGTGGTCTTTAGCCCACGAAAACGGACAGAAATGACTGAAATCACGACTTTTTTACGATTTCACAAAAATCGTGGGACGGGTCCCGGACCATTTAAATCCACGTCGGACCCCAAAACCGTGTGTTATAGCCCACGAAAACGGCCAGAAATGCCCGAAATCACGAGTTTTTACGATGCCACTAGAGTCGTGTACCGGGGGTCACGTGGCTTTGAAATCTTCCCGGGACCGAAAAACCATGGACTATAGCCCTAGAAAACGGCCAGAAATGCCTGAAATCACGAGTTATTTATGATTTCGCAAAAATCATAGGACGGGGTCCCGGACCATTTAAATCCACGTCAGACCCCAAAACCGTGTGCTATAGCCCACGAAAACGGCCAAAAATGCCCGAAATCGCGAGTTTTTACGATGCCACTAGAGTCGTGTACCGGGGGTCACGGGGCTTTGAAATCTTTCCGGGACCGAAAAACCATGGATAGCCCATGAAAACGGGTAGAAATGCCTGAAATCACGAGTTTTTTTTGTGATTTCGCAAAAATCGTGGGACGGGGTCCCGGACCATTTAAATCCACGTCGGACCCCTAAACCGTGTGCTATAGCCCACGAAAACAGCCAGAAATGCCCTGACGAGGTGCTAACTCGACAAGTCCGAGGGTTGTGCACCCCGGGTTGATTGATGGGGCGAGAGATGAGTGCAAGGTGATCACGACGGCTGACAAGCGAGGTTTACCCAGGTTCAGGCTCCCGGAGGATAACACCCTACTCCTGCTTGTCTGGTTATTGATGCGAGTAGCGATTACAATGGCGAGATTACGATCTCGCTAGGGTTTGTCGTGGTGGTTATGAGCGTGTCCTCTAGGACGGGCAACCCTCATGGCTTTATAGGTAGCCAGGTCTCGGGTGGTTGGTACAGATACGGTAGGTTACAAGACCTAACCGAGGTTGACTAGGATACGAGGTACCCCGAGTGGGCCTTCTGCGGGCCTTTCCATCCTTGGCGCGGCCTAGGTAGCATCATCGTGGGCTACCCGCAAGGCAGCCCCACGTCAGTAGCCCCCGAGTGCTTGGTCAAAGCGTAGAGTCGGACAAAGGACTCCTTCCTCCTGGACGCGCCGTTGGATTGCTTGATCTTGAGCTTGAACTCGAATTTCTTCAGTCGAACCAGCCACTCCCGATGGGAGTAATCTGTGCAGTCGAATTACTTTGCCTTCATCTTCTTGTGAAGCTTGCTTCTACTCAGCCTGTTTTGGCTTACTTGTTGGATGGATTCGGCTGCTCGAGCTTACTGCGTTGCCACTCGAACGGTTTCTTCGGGTGCTCGGATCATTGGCTGATCCTACCTTGCTGATTTCAGCTGTGAAGCCTAACCACTCGAACAACTCTTTCGAGTTGCTTCGGTTGATTTTCGAGCCGTTGGCTTGATGACGTCATTGATGACGATCTGTTGCACGCCTCTGCGCCCGATGGGACGTGACGTGGTGGGCCCCGCTGTCAGAGCTGACCACGGTCCACAGTTGTCACGTCTCCGAAGTGGGCGCGAAATTGTGCGGCACGATGACGACGCCTCGGTTCTCGTGCGTAGTGGAGGAAGTTGGCGGTGATGGTTGGTTTCTCCGTGCGACACGTGGACGGCTGGATGTTCCCGCTCGGAGCCCTTGCTCGATGGACGGTTGAGATGCCGATCCTCGAGGCATAAGTACTGTGTCTTGGCGTTTGGGATGTCATCTTCTCCAATCGATTCTTGCCTTCTTTCCTCTTGCGCTCTACCATTTCCGCCGCCATCCCGAGCTCCGAGCAATCCGTCCACGCACCTTGCGACCTTCACAATGGGCAAGCCGAAGAGCGCCGCTGGCTCCTCCGCCGCCGCCGATGACGCCGGGGTGATGAAGAAACCGGAGGGCGACTGGCAGAGGTCCTCGATGAAGAAGACCGACGTGGAGCTGTTCCGCGCGCAGGGTCTGCTGCCACCTGCCGACCAGGTCCAGGTACGCGTCCCTGACAAGGAAGTCTTCCCCACTCCGCGCGATGGGGAACGTGTTTGCTTCGCGGACTTCATTCCGCGTGGCTTCGGGTTCCCCATGCACGATTTCGTGCGCGGTCTCCTGTTTGCCTATGGGGTTCAGATCCACGATCTGACCCCCAATGGCGTCTTGAGCATCGCGGGCTTTATCATGCTCTGCGAGTGCTTCTTGGGCGTCGCGCCCCACTGGGCGTTGTGGAAGTCGCTCTTCCTCGTTCGCAAGAACGTAGGGAAGAGCGGGTTGACCTTCCCCGTGGGCGGCTTCGGAATCCAGGTACGCGGTGATACCGCGTACTTTCAGATGAAGAAGTCCGACTCCGTCCAAGGATGGCGCAGGAGATGGTTTTACGTCCAGTCGAACCAAGACGGACTGGACGCGTTCGACAGCGGGCGTGGACTGCGGAAGACCGGCGCCTGGGCGCACCCGCTGTCCGCCGTGGAGAAGGAGGCCGTGCGGCCCCTGCTGGGCCTGCTGCACGAGCTGACTCAGACCCTTGGGCGCGATGCGGGTGGCGTCTTTCTGATGGCCACCTTCTTCCGTCTTCGGGTGCAGCCGCTCAGCGCCCGGCCTCACCCGATGTGGGCCGCCGAAGGCGTCAGCGCCAAGCCGCTGGAGGACGAGGAGGTGGAAGCCAGCGTCAGGTCCATCACCAACCTCCGAGCCGCGGACACGTGCAACGTCAAGTGCCCAATTTCTCCTTACGGGGCCTCGAACCCCGTTCCTGAGGTAAGTCTTGTCTTGTCTTCTCTCTGCCCTTGTTCGACTTGAGTCTACCTTTCTTTTTGATTCGACTTGTGTCTACTTGCTTCAGGGCCGAGATCTTTTCATCAGCTTTCCTCCCCTCCCTGAGAACGGACCCGACGATGAGTCGAAGTTTGTCGAGGAGGAGGACGAGGACGAAGAGATTCCCTCCACGCACTCTCCCCGCGACGAGGTGGAGGAGGAAGATGAGGTGGAGGAACCCGCGAGGAAGAAGCGGAAGCTTCCGAGTCGCGGCGAGTCTGCCACTGCGTCGTCGCCTGCCCGGGACGTGGACGTTGCTGAGGAGGAGGTCGTCGTGACGTCTCCGGGTGCTCGGTCTTCGGGTGGCTTGGAGGAACCTCTGAACGTTCCTCCAGTCAGCTCCGCAGCACCACGCTCGCTCGCGCGGATGCCTTCGCCTTCCCTGGAGAGCTACGACGACGCCGGCACCCCCAGGTTAGTTTCTTTGCAATGTGTCCTTCGAGTTGTACCTTGCAGTTTGGACGTTTTGATTCAACTGGTGTTCTTGGTTTTGCTGCAGCCATCGTTCTGACGATGTTAGCTCCCCCCTTCGGGACGTGGAGCTCACATCCGCCGCTTCGACTGGGTTGGGGACGCCAGTGGTGGTGGAGAAGGTGCATGCTGAGCCTGCCGGTATTGCATCATCTAGCCGCGTGCCTCCTTCGACTGCGGAAGACCTTGAACTCCTGGACCACGTAAGTCTTGCATGCTTTTTCTTGCGTTCTTGATTTTTCATCGGGTGCGCGATCAGCGCTCCCGATGGGAGTAGCCCCCGAAGGTGTGGGTGACTAGTATAGTCGCCCGCAACTTTATTGACATTTTGCTTTTGTTTCAGCCTTACTATCGCCAACAGCTCGACGCAGCCGCAGCTTATGTTCGCCTGGAGAAAGAGAGGGACCAACTGCGTGCCTCGCTGGACCAGGCTACTGGGCGGGTTGATGAGCTTGAGAAGGCTCTTCACGAGTCTCGAGAGCGGGAGCTGGCGCGGGTCGCCAAGGAGAGAACTCAAGTTGGTCGTCTCCTTTCGCTCGCCGGTGTACTTGGGGGTAAGTTTCGGCTTGACGCCTACTGAGTCTTTGTTCTTTTTCTTATCCTGACTTTGAATTTTTGCGCAGAGACCTGCGGTGGAGCTCCTCCAGAAGATGCGTCGAGTGACACGGTTGACCTGGCGACCGCTGTTGGCTTCCTCGACCGGGTATGCGCCTATGCTGCGGACGCGCTGAAGAAGTCTTCGGCCGCGTTGCAGAAGTCGACTGGAGCTCTGGCCGTGGTGCACCAGTGCATCTTCCCGGGTGACCGTCCGCCGGCGACCGTGGACGCCCTGGCTGCACCGTTTGAGGACGCGACCACCATCGCCGACTTCACGCGGTCGTAGACGGTACGCGGCTCCGAGCTCACCTTCCAGCTCCTATTAGGCCACCAAGTTCCAGGTGACTTCGAGAAGGTCGTCAGCGGTTTTCCTCGCAAACCCGATGGCCGGACCGCGTCGCTGAGTGGCGTGAAGGAGCGCGCCTCGCAGCTGGCTGCGCAGCTTGTGGCACTCTTCGAGAGGGCCCTTGCTAAGGCGACTGAGGCGGCTGCTCGGAAGGGCCGTTCCCGGTCGCAGTCCGCGGCCTTAGAGTAGGCATAGTTGTAGGAATGCGGCAGTCGCCGCGATCTGTATTTTGAACTTCATGCTTGTAATGAATATTGCCCTGTCGGGTCTTTTGGTCTTCAATATTGACTTTGTTGGCTTTATTTCTCCTGAGTTGATTTGTGCTTCGCAGTCGCATGATTATATTGACTATGCGTATCCCTGGCAGAGTGCTGCGCGCGATGATGCTCCGCCTTCTCCAGTGGCCGTGCCCAGTGGCGCGGCTTCTTCTTCGGGTGCTCGCCGTCGTCGGGCGGCGCCGGCTCCTCCACGCAGTGCAAACGATCAGCGGATAATCACATGTTTGAAGAACAAGGTGGCGGAGCTTGAGGCGACCCTGAAGAATACGGAGCGGCTGCTACATCGTTCTCAGTCGCATCCCACGGCGGAGTTCTCGCGACGTGAGGACTTTTTGCTTGGGGAGATCGACCTGATCAGTCGGCAGCTGCAAGGTATGTATCCTTTTTGGCGGCTGCCGTCCTTTGTGGCTTTCCTTCTCGTTCTTACTTGCATTTTATGTGCGCAGATGTTAATCCCGACTGGGAGGCTGAGCGGGTTCGCGTTGAGGAGCGAGTCACCCGAGAGGCGTCCGGCGACTCCTACGAAGCTCGACAGTTCTGGGTGAACCGGTCGAGGGGGCGCGTCCTTGCCACCATGCTTGATCGTACGTGGCGCGCTTCTTTTCTTCTGGAGAGCTGCCGGAAGACACTTTGGCACATCAATCGTGTGTACTTCCCGCATAATGCGCAGCCGAACGGGTTGTCTGCCTTGCTGGAGAGGTTCCGCGATGGTGAAGGGTTGAAGGAGGTCGTCGACGCCCAACTTGTGGCTGGTGCGAACGCTGCGTTGGCATACGTCCGGATGCACCGGCCACATCTCCCGCTTGAGCGGGTGCTTGAAGGCCTGCCGGGTGACGATGACTTCGACGAGACCTTGGCGGCTGCGCGTCGGATTATCCGGCAGGTTCAGGACCTGAGCGAGCGCCTTGTTGGGCCCCTTGATGCACCGAAGGCTGAACCTGCAGTGTAGAGTAGCTGTCGTCTGGTGTACAGGGTTAGCTATAGGGTGGCAAATGTGCCTGTGTAAGTATGACAATAGATTGAAATACTTTGGAATTATAAGAGTTGATCTTTTTACTCGAAAGTGAGTGCCTGATTTGAGTTTGTGACCTGTATGGCGCAGTCGCTTAGAATGCTAGGCGGCGACCTAGGTTTCTCAAGTGTGACCTGTATGCCGCAGTCTCTGATTATATCAGGTGGCGACTTAGGGTTTCTGTAACTTGACCTGTATGGCGCAACCCCCGAGTCGCTCGAGTGGTGGCCTAGGATTTTGGCAAAGACCTGTCTGGCGCAGCCCCCGGGTAGGTCGAGTGGCGGCCTAGGGTTACAAGTGTTACCTGTTTGGCGCAGCCCCCGAGTATGTCGGGTGGTGACTTAGGATTTGGAACTTGACCTGTGCAGCGCAGCCCCCGAGTAGGTTCGAGTGGCGGCTGAGGATTTTTCTGGGAGGTCCTGTTTGGCGTAGCCCTAGAGTAAGTCGAGTGGTAGCTTAGGGTTACAAGTGTGACCTGTGTGGCGCAGCCCCCGTGTGTGGCGGACGGCGCCCTAGGATTTTGAACTTGACCTGTATGGCGCAGCCCCCGAGTCGGTCGGGTGGCGGCCTAGGATTTTTTGACTTTATGCTTGTATGGCGCAGCCCCGAGTAAGTTGGGCGGCGGCCTAAGCTTTTATTTCAACCTGTGTGGCGCAGCCCCCGAGTAGCTCGGGTGGCGACCTAGGATTTTGGACATGCTTGTATGGCGCAGCCCCCGAGTTATTCGGGTGGCGACCTAAGCTTATGTTTCAACCTGTGTGGCGCAGCCCCCGAGTGGTTCGAGTGGCGGCCTAGGATTTTTGAGCTTCCTCTGAGTGACAGGTAAAGGGGACAGAATTTCTTCAAATCACTTTATTGATTCTTGCGAACAGGCCGCCTCGTTAAAACCCTTCCAGTCCCCTCAGGTACCCTGGTAAGGGAAAGAGTGCGTCTGAAACCTGCCGCGCTGGTTTTCTTTGTACAATGGCTGTTTTGAGCTAGGCGTAGAACCGGCGGAGTTGTGCTACGTTCCATGGGTTGCTGCAGTCTGCTCCTGTCTTCGAGTCCTTTAGGCGGTAAGCTCCATTGCCTATTGCTTCTGTTACGATGTACGGGCCCTCCCATGGGGAGGCGAGCTTGTGCACCTTCTTTTGCTTGAGTCGAAGAACCAGGTCGCCTGCAACGAACGCTCTTGGTCGCAGCCTCCGAGTGTGATAATTGCGCAGGTCCTGCTGGTACACGGCTGATCGTGCCAGGGCGATGTCTCGCGCTTCGTCCAGGGTGTCTCTGCTGTCTTCGAGTGCCTCCTCTGCTTCCGACTCGTCGTAGGCGACTACTCTTGGTGCGTCGAACTTGATGTCGCAGGGGAGGACCGCTTCTGCACCGTACACCATGAAGAATGGAGTGTACTGGGTGGACCTATTCGGCGTTGTTCGCAGACTCCAGAGGACCGATGGCAGTTCTTCCACCCATGCGCCCGATGCGCGTCTTAGGGGCACGCGCAGTCGTTTCTTGATGCCGCTACAGACGAGGCCGTTGGCTTTCTCCACTTGTCCGTTGGACTGCGGGTGCGAGACAGACGCATAGTTGAGTTTGATCCCCTGTTCTGAGCAAAAGTCCTTGAATTCTTCGGCTGTGAAGTTCGAGCCATTGTCGGTGATGATCCCGTTTGGTACCCCAAACCTGAAGATGATTGACCTGATGAAGTTGACCGTTGTGGATGCAGTTGAACTTGTGATGGGCACGGCTTCGATCCACTTTGTGAACTTGTCGACTGCCACCAGGAGGTGAGTGTGACCTCCGGGTGAGGATTTCTTCAGCGGGCCCACCATGTCCAGACCCCATTGGGCAAAGGGCCAGGCTAATGGTATTGTCTTGAGTTCTGACGCTGGGGCGTGTGGCTTGTTGGCAAATTCTTGGCACCCTGTGCATTTCTTCACCAGCTCCTCGGCGTCCTGCATGGCTGTCAGCCAGTAGAACCCGGCGCGTAGCGCCTTGGCCACCAGTGCCCGACTGCTGGCGTGATGCCCGCAGATACCCGCGTGGATGTCGAGTAAGATGGCTTGGCCGTCGACTGGATCTATGCACCTTTGCAGGATTCCTGAGATGCTTCTTTTGTAGAGTTCTCCGTTGATGACGGTGAAACTTTTGGAGCGTCTGATGATGCGCTTTGCTTCGACTGGATCTACTGGCAGCTTTTGATGTAATATGTATGCCAGGTACGGTCCTGTCCATGTGGCTTCGACTAGCATGACCTCCATGGGGACCTTGTCTTGGCTTGGTGGGTTGGCATCGCCTTTTGTTGTTGCTGTGCTTGTTGTACTCTGAGTCTTGATGGATCTCTGCGTGATGCACTCGAGGAAGACGGCGGGTGGGACTGGCACCCTGTCTGAGCCCATGTTAGCGAGGACGTCGGCTTCCTCGCTGCTTTCACGGCCAATGTGGCGCAGCTCGCAGCCGTCGAAGTTCCCTTCCATCTGATTATAGAGGTCTCTGTAGGCGATCATGTTGTCAGCGACGGCGTCGCAAGACTTCATGGTTTGTTGTACCACCAGGTAGGAGTCGCCGTAGATCATGAGGTGCGTGGCGCCGCAGTTCTTGGCCATCCGCATGCCGTGGATCAGGGCCTCGTATTCGGCTTCGTTGTTGGACGGCGTCGGGAAGTCCATCTGTAGGACATACTTGAGCTTGTCGCCTTTGGGGGAGATGAGCACGACTCCTGCCCCGGCTGACTTGAATTTCTTCGAGCCGTCAAAGTACATTGTCCATGTGTTGGACAGGTCGGGGACATTTGGTAGCTGGGCCTCTATCCACTCGGTGGTGAATTCTGGGAGAACTTGGGTCTTGATGGACTTCGGGTGAGCATACTTCAGCCCCCATGGTCCTAGTTCGACAACCCACTTGGCGACTCGTCCTGTCGCGCTCTGGTTTGTGAGAATGTCTGCTAGTCCAGAGGAGCTTACGACTGTTATCGGGTGCTCGGAGAAGTAGTGGACGACCTTCCTGGAGGTCATGAAGACTCCGTATGCCAGCTTCTGGTAATGAGGGTAGTTCTGCTTGGACAAGGTGAGTACTTCGCTGAGGTAGTAGACGGGCCTCTGTACCGGGTGACTGTGCCCTTCTTCTTCGCATTCGACTACGAGCACCGTGCTTACCACCCTGTTCGTTGCTGAGACGTATAGGTACAGCGGCTCGTTTTCCAGTGGTGCCACGAGGACTGGAGAAGTTGTCAGTGTTTTCTTGAGATGGTCGAACGCGTCCTGCGCCTCTTGTGTCGATTCGAACTTGTCTGCCTTCTTTATCAGTTGGTAGAAAGGTAAGGCTTTCTCTCCCAACTTACTAATGAACCGGCTGAGAGCTGCGACTCGGCCAGCCAATCGTTGCACCTCCCTGAGCTTGGTTGGTGCTGGCATTGTGAGTATGTTCTGCACCTTCTCGGGGTTTGCTTCGATTCCTCTTGCGGATACAAGGTACCCTAGTAGCTCTCCGGCTGGTACGCCGAACACGCACATCTCTGGATTGAGCTTGATCTGATATACGTCCAGTGCGGCGAAGACCTTGCGAAGGTCGTCGACTAGGGTATCCTCCTTTCGGGTAGTGACGACGATGTCGTCGACATAGACTTGGACGATTTGCCCGATTAGCCCCTTGAGGCATGCTTGCATTGTCCGCTGGTACGTGGCACCTGCGTTCTTTAACCCGAACGGCATCGTCTGGTAGCAAAAAACATCGTCGGGTGTGATGAAGGCTGTCTTCTCTTCGTCCTCGACTTTCAGCCTGATCTGCTGGTAACCTGAGTAAGCATCCAGGAAAGATAGGCGTTCGCAACATGCAGTCGAGTCGATGATCTGGTCTATCCGCGGGAGCGGGAAGTGGTCCTTGGGGCAGCATTTGTTGACTGCGGTGAAGTCGACGCACATGCGCAGTTTCTTTGTCTTCTTTTTCTCAACTAGAACCGGGTTGGCGACCCAGTCTGAGTCCTTGATCTCTCGGATGAACTTGGCGTGTAGTAATCTGTCGACCTCCATGGTGATCGCGTCTCGTTTGGGTCCTGAGAAGCGTCGCATGGATTGCTTGACTGGTCTTGCGTCCTTGTGGACTTTTAGAGAGTGCTCGGCGAGTTCCCTGGGTATCCCTGGCATGTCAGAGGGTTGCCATGCAAAGATTTTCCAGTTCTCACGTAGGAACTCGACGAGCGCGCCTTCCTATGCGGGGGTCAGACTCGATGAGACCTTGACCGTCTTTCCGCTGTCAGTCGGATGGACTTGGTGGGTGACAGTGTCGTCATTCGAGTTGAACGCCGCGTCTTTGGCAGGCTTCTTGCGAGCCGGGAAGATGGTCTTGTCGTTGTCGGCTGATATGGCCTTGAAGTGCTCTTCGACGCCGAAGAACTCGGAGATCTTGGCGACCTCGCGGTCGCAGCTGTTGGAGAGCCCGAAGTCGCCGCGGACGGTGATCACTCCTTTCGGCCCGGGTAACTTTATCATCAGGTAGGCGTAGTGGGGTACTGCCATGAACCTGGCAAAGCTTGGGCGTCCGAGGATGGCGTGGTATTGTGACTTCCAGTCGACGACCTCAAAGTCTATCGACTCCTTCCTGAAGTGCTCGGGTGTACCGAGGATGACGTCGAGTGTGATTGTTCCCATGGGCGTGATTGCTTGCCCTGGTACTATGCCGTGGAAGGTGGTTTCCGATTCCGGCAACTTCTCTGTCGACCTGTTCATTCGTCTGAGGGTATCGGCGAATATGATGTTGATGCCGCTGCCTCCGTCCAGGAATACCTTCTTCAGGTTGTAGTCGCCGATCAAGGCCTCAATCACGAGTGCGGCGTGCCCGGGTCGGACTACGTCCGCTGGGTGATCTGCCCTGGAAAATGTGATTGGTGTCTCCGACCCGCGCAGGTAGTCTGGTACCGCGCGCGGGCTGTTGATGGCTTGAAGTACTTGGCGTGTGATGATTTTCTGCCTCCTGTTCGACGGGGGTCCCTTCTGGATCATGTTAAGTTGTCCCCGTGCGGCTGGGTACGTGTCGGCTGCTGCCGACGGACCTTGTTGTTGCTGCTGCGGCTGGGGGAACGCTCCTGCCGCCTGCACTTGATTGTTATTTGCGGGTGCTGCCTGGATGGCTAGCTGTGGTGCCGCTTGTATGGCCTGCACCGGGGCGATGATTTGCTGCATGGCATGGTAGATCTTTCTTGCTTTGCGGCAATCCTTCAACAGGTGGTTTGAACCCCACTTTCCTGTTGCCGGGTTGCGGAACGAGTGATGCTTACAGGGTTGCATTAGTTCCTCTGCTGGGGTCAACGGGCGCTTCCACTCGCGCTTCTGACTTCCATCGTTGTTGTCTATGCTGCTGCTGCCACGGTTGTACTGACTCGAGCTGGGCTGCCGACTTTGCTCGTATTGTCGGCTGCTGTCACGCTTGTCCTCACGGGGGGTTTCGTAACCCGCCGCTACTAACTCGATTGAATCATGGGTGTAACGTGCCTTCTTCTTTTGACGTGCCTCACGCCAGTTGCTTGTTTCGCCTTCCTTTTTGGGAGAAGTTTCGCGGACATAATCCTCTCCTTCGGCCCATTGGTTGGCTGTCTTCATGAGTTCTATTGTGGTCTTCGGCTGGAGCCTACCGAATTCCTCCCGGAGGTCGCGGCGAGCGACGCCATGCATGAAGGCGTCCATCACTCGATCCTCTGATACGGGTTCCAAGGTATTGCGGAGGAGTGTCCACCTCTGGATGTAAGAGCGGAGCGACTCATCCTTCCCTTGCTTGCAGGCCTGCAACTCGATGTAGGTCGTCGGCCTGGCGAATGTTCCTGAGAAACTCTTGATGAAGTTGTCCTGGAATTCCTCCCATGTCCGGAAAGAGTCTTTGGGTTGACTGGTGAGCCACCCGCGTGCCGAAATTGTCAGCATGAGCTGGATGTACTGCATTGCTGTAGTCGACGTTCCGCCTTGACAGGTGCAAGCGATGAGGTAGTCCTCGAGCCATAGCTTTGGGTCTTGCTTCCCGTCGTATTTTGGTGTGCCAGCCGTCAACTTGAAGCCTTTAGGCATGCGGGTGTCGCGGATGTTGAAGCTAAAGCATGTTGCGCCGCACGGCTCGAAGTCGCGGTCGGCGTTGTCGTTCGCGTGTGCCACGCTAGCCGAACGCTCCTTGCGGCTGCGGTCCACCGTCTTCTGTGTCAGGACATCACGGAGGTCCTTGACTGGCTGTCGCTGCGCCGCTGGGATGCCCGATGTCGTTGGTTCATTCGCTCGGTTATTTGGCCCCTTGGCCGCCAGAGCTTCTTCGATTGCCCTTATGGAGGCAATTTGCTGTTTGTGGAGAAGGGAGCGCGCGTCTCCCTCCGGTGGCTGTGTGAGCCGGAGGTATGTCTCGACTGATATCAGGGCGGCATTCGCCGTCTTTGGGACGCGTATCCCGTTTTCATCTTCGGTGACGAAGGACGAGTCGAGGTTGCGGGTGAGCCTTGTTCGATCAGTTTCTGCCATGTGGGGGACACGGGCTCTGGTTCGCCGTGCTCCCTGGTTCACCTCTTTGGAGGATGTGAAGGAGAGGGCGGCTCGCCTGGCACTCGATGCATCCGCGTCTCTTTTGCGCCTGAGAAGTTCGGCTTTTTCGGCGCAAATTCGTTCGCCTTCCTTGCGAAGCAAGTACTGGACCGCCAGGTGGTCTTCTCGAGGTGCGTTTGGTGGCGGGAACGTGCCTTCGTCCACGTGTTTCATGGCTTGGATCGCCATGTCCCGCGTGATGACAAGTTTCGTCTGGTCCGGCATGTCCACCTCCAGTGGGTATGCGGGTTCGTCTTCGTCGTCATGCGGCGCTATGCCGGCCATGAAGACTTGCTTGGAGTAGGCATGAATTGGAGAGTTGGTGCTGTCGTTGCTGCTTCTGTCGCCCGCTTCTTGCTCGGGGTCGAAAATTGCCGCAACGTGGCGCGCGGCGCACCCGCTGTCGCGTCTCTTCGCGATTGTCCATGTGCTCACACTCGCCGGGGCGAGTGCGATTGGCTTGGGGTAGACCTGGGATCTCCACGAAGGCGAGGGCACGCGCGACATGGCTGTCGGACGCGGGCCCCTGGTCGCCCGTGCTGGTGCGACGGTAGATGTGGGTCTTGACTTGGTCGACCGCACGACCGAGGTTGGTGTAGCAGACTCGATTCGCGCGGCCGTTGCCGAGATTGTCGATGTAGATGTCCTCTTCGCGAGTGCAGCTGGCGCGACCCCTGCGGGTGCGGCAGATGCGATCTTCGCGGGTTCGGCGGTCGCGATCTCCGCGGGTGCGGCAGATGTGATCTCAGCGGGTCTGGCGGTCGCGATCTCCGCGGGCGCGGCAGATGCGATCTCTGCGGGTCCAGCGGTTGCGATCTCCGTGGGCACGGTAGATGCGATCTCCGCGGGTGCGGCAGATGCGATCTCCACGGGTCCAGCGGGCGCGATGGTCGGTGATTTTGGTGACGCCGTCGCGCGTAGCGAAGTAGTCGTAGACCTGAGTATGCCACGACTATCGATGCAGCAGAATATGGAGCCGAAGGTGATGTGTATACCTTTGTTCAGATCGGCGTACACCAATTGATGAGCTGGCGAGTGGATGACGTACTCGAAGGAGCCGAATCGGATCGACTCCCTGGTGGCGGATGCGCCGATCTTCATTGCGGATGGGGCCGGTGCGACCATGATCCCAGCACTTGTTGAGTTTCCCACAGACGGCGCCAATTGACGAGGTGCTAACTCGACAAGTCCCAGGGTTGTGCACCCCGGGTTGATTGATGGGGAGAGAGATGAGTGCAAGGTGATCACGACGGCTGACAAGCGAGGTTTACCCAGGTTCAGGCTCCCGGAGGATAACACCCTACTCCTACTTGTCTGGTTATTGATGCGAGTAGCGATTACAATGGCGAGATTACGATCTCGCTAGGGTTTGTCGTGGTGGTTATGAGCGTGTCCTCTAGGACGGGCAACCCTCCTGGCTTTATAGGTAGCCAGGTCTCGGGTGGTTGGTACAGATACGGTAGGTTACAAGACCTAACCGAGTTGGACTAGGATACGAGGTACCCAGAGTGGGCCTTCTGCGAGCCTTTCCATCCTTGGCGCGGCCCAGTTAGCATCATCGTGGGCTACCCGCAAGGCAGCCCCACGTCATGCCCGAAATCGCGAGTTTTTACGATGCCACTAGAGTCGTGTACCGGGAATCACGGGCTTTGAAATCTTCCCGGGACCAAAAAACCGTGGACTATAGCCCATGAAAACGGCCAGAAATGCCTGAAATCACGTGTTTTTTATGATATCGAAAAAATCGTGGAACGGGGTCCCGGACCATTTAAATCCACGTCGGGCCCCAAAACCGTGTGCTATAGCCCACGAAAACTGCCAGAAATGTCCGGAATCGCGAGTTTTTACGATGTCACTAGAGTCGTGTACCGGGGGTCACGAGGCTTTGAAATCTTCCCGGGACCCAAAAACCGTGGACTATAGCCCACGAAAACGGCCAGAAATGCCTGAAATCACGAGTTTTTTATATTTCGAAAAAAATCGTGGGACGGGGTTCTGGACCATTTAAATCCACGTCGGATCCAAAACCGTGTGCTATAGCCCACGAAAACAGCCAGAAATGTCCGAAATCACGAGTTTTTATGATTCCACTAGAGTCGTGTACCGGGGGTCACGGGGCTTTGAAATCTTCCCGGGATCGAAAAACCGTGGACTATAGCCCATGAAAACGGCCAGAAATGCCTGAAATCACGAGTTTTTTATGATTTCGAAAAAATCGTGGGACGGGGTCCCGGACCATTTAAATCCACGTCGGGCCCTAAAACCGTGTGCTATAACCCACGAAAACAGCCAGAAAACCCGGAATCGCGAGTTTTTACGATGTCACTAGAGTCGTGTACCGGGGGTCACGGGGATTTGAAATCTTCCCGGGACCCAAAAACCGTGGACTATAACCCACGAAAACGGACAGAAATGACTGAAATCACGAGTTTTTTAAATTTCGCAAAAATCACGGGACGGGGTTCCGGACCATTTGAATCCACGTCGGACCCCAAAACCGTGTGCTATAGCCCATGAAAACGGCCAGAAATGCCCAAAATCGTGAGTTTTTACGATGCCACTAGATACGTGTACCGGGGCTCACGGGGCTATAGGCCTATCGGAGGAATGAGCCCAAGAGAAACGAGATCTTACTTTGCGAAAGACTTAATTTCAAAGAAAAAACTCTCAGTTATTTTGTTAGACGGAGGGCTCGAGCAGACTACAGATTATTCTCTCAGCAAATCTGAGACTTGTTTTCAGATGAAGGACACAACATTTATTTTATAACTAAGATGATGTATGGAGTTTGAGATCGATACAAGCTTGCAGATTTCTCTACCACGATTAATTTCACCAGAAATGAGAAGAGGACTATCAAAAACTATGAAGACGTCATTGATCTACATAATTGTACATCGGAAACTGTAAGCGAAGTTCTGAATGGAGTTTTCTCTTTCATTTTGAAAACGGGATCAACCCCGAGCCTCATATATAGAACCCTAGTAACATTACAAGAATTTGTGTGATACAATGTGAGCATAGAACCATCGCCAGAGACTACACATGAGGCGAAGCAAGAAATTCATAAAAGTCTGAAACAATAGAGGCGACCGCCTCTTACAGCAAGTAGACAATTCAAACAACGGCCACACACACAGTCGTTGCTAACGAAGGCTATCCCATGTTGATTTTTGGACATATTGGCGACCACCCTTTTTATCGGTTGAAGACCTAAAAACGTTACGATATTCAGCTTCTCAGATCCTTGTCGAAACATTCTTCAAACTCTTCCCTTCAACAATTCACTCCACAAGTTAATCCATAGCATATAAAGAAAATATATCACTTGGATCTTTGGCCGTAATGTGATTAAAACAAGCTCGATTTCTTGTTTTCCAAATTACCCAAAACATACCTGCTAGGAATAATTTAACATTACTCCGTTCACAGCCTTGGAAATTTTGCACGCATGTCTCAGGTCAGCCACTGACATGGGACTATCACTGAAATCAAAACTGCAATTCAAAACTCCCCAAAAACATATATCGCTACTGAACAGGAGAAGAACAAGTGATCAATACTCTCGTCCGGATCATAGAAAATGCGACCATCATTTCCTTTCTTCTTCAGGTTATCTTTGGTAGAGTTTTCTACCCCACATGACAAGCCACAAAAAAGTCTTTATCTTGGCAGGCAGTTTCATAGACCATAGATCTTAGAGATTTTTGGTTGATAACCTTTTTTTAGAGAATTATATATGGTTTTAATAGTAAAACCTTTGCTACCCGATTTCCAGGTCACCTTGTCACAACCGTCAGATAACTCAATGATATTGATAATGCATGCATCTCCCCTGGTTGCTACAACTTTATCAAATTTGTTGGTCTTAGTAAAGGTGAGGTCATACAGCCCGAGGAAAACAAGAGGCCATGCTTTTTTTCTTCATACCATTTGTCGTACCAAAATCTAGTTTTGTTTTCCTAGATATTAGAGTTCTATTGCAAAAAGAATAGAAAAATCTCTTAACTTTCATAAAACCAGACCGTAATTGGGAAGAATCATTTTTTCAGCATCTTAGACTTGAGTTTCATTTTGAATATATTTTCTCTTCAAAAAATCCCGCTAAGCACCTTCCTCATTCTCTAGGCTCCAAAGCCATCAACATAACAAACTCATATTCAGAACATCCAAATTTAAAACACCTAGCCCACATAAATGCTTCGGAGAACAAACTGTTTCGCAAGTCATTAATTGGTATTTTTCTTATCCCTTCTTCTCCTGCCAAAGGAGTGTACTCCTATAAGCATCAAACGTTTTCCTAACCTAGATCAGAAACTCTAAAAAGAAAGCATGTAGAAGACAACCGAGGTCAAACATGAATTAAGCAAGGTTGTTATGGATCCGATGCCCAGCAACTTCCCTTGCCAACATTCAAGGCTTTTTTTTTACAGTTCGTGCCTACAGGATTCCTATGTTTAGTCAGTGATCGAGAACTTGTTTGTGGCAAGATGGTTAGGAGGATGGTTGTATCCACAGCCCACCAGAGTTCAAGCTCCAGGTTTGACACTGGTGTTTCTTATTTAGGCGGAATTTTCTTTCAGTGGGAGACGACGTTCCCGTCGACAGCGAGGCGCCTGTGGTGACTTCGTCAATCTCAAGACCCGTTGGCTCAGTCTCTCAGAGGTGCTCATAGGGGTAGAGTGTACGTGAGTGCGTTCATATCGATAGGTAGACCCAGATATGTCATAGGCAGCTCACCAGACTTGCAAATAAAAAACTCCTCATAGATACTACTGTACTCAATACAGTGACTCTTGATAAAATTAATCTCAAGTCCAGACATTTGTTTTTAAAAGGCAAAAGTATGAACTTAAGATTTCTAGCATTGTCGAAGCCTTCATTTAACAGAGAAATAGGGTTGTTTCCATATTAATTGTAGCATGGCTGAACAGAGTTGTATTGTCTGCAGGTTTTTGGCAGCGTGAAGCCAAGACTAACAGGAACACCGAGGGACTGAACAAATGACAACATCCTCTCTTCCCAGTCCAGATCATCCACGCAGCAGGGAAACAAAAACAATTCAGCACTTGAGCTGCAGGTTGTCACAAAAAAAAATTGAACAGGGTTGTCAAATGAGAAGTCCTAAATCCTCAGATGCCATGTATAAACTTCTACACGAGGATTGCCATGAGGCCTTAATTAATTAGGCTTATAACGAAAGCGACAAATGCATATAAATATCAAAGTCGTGATTGCGTACAATCTTTGTCAAAATCACGTAGCCAGTGCAACTACTAGCTGCAACAAAATGGATAGGAACGCCCTGCAAGAGAAGAGATGGTAAGCGAAAAATATAAACATAAGGCTAGGCGATGCAACAAAAAGTCGCAGCTTTCTCAGGTTCATGTGTTTGTGTTGTGTACACGCGTTAGCGCAGCTCATACCCGTACACAAGACCAACTATTAATCAGCAGTTTACTTTTATTTGTTTTCTCAAGAGGACAAGACGTGTACACGGGTGCGCATTGGCATTTGGCCTAGTAGCGAAATGGTCTAATCATATTCGGACTTCATATTCTGGCTTGAATATGTGTTTATATCGTGGCCGGCCGTGTTAATTTGGATAAGTATTAAGTACTGCAGGTGGGTCCAAAATCGCGGTACGCGGATATTCGCCGCGGAGATAAAATCTTTCCCCGCTCAACAGTTCTGAGAACGACACGGCAACATTGGCACACTACATGCACTGCCATGCATGCATCGTCGTCTCCCAGATCGTCCCCATAAATTGCTCCTTGATTGGCCGTGAGATCTGGCCCCAGTCATACGTCTATGTCCCAGTTGAGAAGCTGGCTCGCCTGGAGCGCAAGGGCCGGATAAACCTCCTACCTATTAGCTCCTCGATCGACAGGCAAAAATGGCGACACCCAACGTTCAAACGCTCCTCTATGCTGCTAGCAAACACACCGTTTCTTTTCTGAATTAATGGAAGCGATCAAATAGTGTATATCTGGATTTCTCAAGCGCCAGGCTAGACGTGCGGTCTGTGGAGGCAACGGCTCTTAACCAACGTGAATACGTGACGAACTATTTCAACACACGAACTGGCATGAATATACAAATCCTTTGGAGTTTGGACGCGAGTAATGCATATATTCCATAGTACTAGTATCATAAGATACAAAATACTGTAACGCTAGCAGCATACTGCATATATCCTCTGGTACTGCCAAAGGGCACAAAATGGTGGTGGAAATTAATCGATCTACCTAGGCACCGGACAAGTGCTTGCTAACTACTGCATTAGTGCTTTCAAAATCGACACGACTTGATGCCAAAGCATGGTCCAACAAAAGAGCATGTATACTATAGAGTACAAGTAAGTCGAAGCAAGTATGATACTACCTCCGATCCGAAAAAACTGTCGTGAAGTCTATATGAGTTTTGTCTAGCGTGAACATTTGATTTTCCCCGACAATTTATTAGGACATGAGAAAGTAATAAAGTCTAGCCTTGGCTGTAGGCTTTCTTTTATTAGGACAGGTTTCAACATGGATAGGAATGACCGGCCCCTGCAGGGACGTGATAAGTAGAAAAAGGCCAACGACGTCAGTGAGTTTTAGATTACGAATTTCCGATGACCATATTGTACACGCATAATTCATTAACTGTATTGTTGGACCGCCTCACAAAACATCCAGATCTCACCTACGCACCAGGAAAATAAAAAAAATTCAGCACGTGAGCTATACCCTGCAAGGATGGTGATGGACTAATGGGAACCCCTAAATCCTCGCGCGACTTAAAACAACTTCCCCATCATGCTTCACACGCCTCACACGAGATGATAACTATATGGACATCTATTGTGCCGTTATTTTTCCACATTAATTTATTCTATTGTGTGGTTGTGGCATACAAATCTTGGTCAAATCAATTCCTATTATACATATATATCTTTCTTGCGGCAAGCTGGCGAATTTATTTTATAAGAATGCCCTGCAAGAAAAGGCGAACAATACACAGGAGACCAACGGTACGTGAAGCTCGGTCATATCATTTTTTTTCCATATGATTTCGAATGAAGCCAGGTTACGCTATCAAAGGATATAACAGAACAATGTCTTACAGAAACCTAGAACAATACGAACAACAGAAAGGTCATAACACTTGTATGGGCATACACATTAATAGTCTTAACCGTACAAGACATAGAAGCATATAAGCTAAAAAGACATATAAGCAATTTACTTCTATTTGCTTCTCAAATATGTTCGTAGCAAATTTCTCATGGCAAAGCTTGGATCGAGGTAGTTGCAGCCATTCAGGCCAAATCCTCTCATTTCATTGTAGGAGGATTTAGTCTTCTACGCCGTATACATAATGATACGATGACCTTACTTCTGGTGATATGCAAGCAATTGTATTTTTCTTAATATTTCTGATAATTTTCCATGCGCTATGAATGTTTTCTAGAAATTCACCACTAGAAGTATCAAAATGTGAGTGAACAATAATAAAGTGCCACATAATACAAAATACAATTATACATGATGTTGTACGGAAAAATGAGGATACACATTTGTTGATGTAAAAAAACTTACTAGGGAAGAAGTTTTATGTGAAATCAGAAAATCATAGCTAGTGGCGCAACAACATGATTAACAGATAACCTAACACACCACTCGCCACGTCCTCCGATCCCTCTCCATATATGCATGAAGTCATGAACCTGTCTCACCCATCCATCCCCCTTAGGCTCCAACAACAACATCCACTTGCTAATTATTTACTACGCCTGTGCGGCAAATGATTATTAACCTGTCATGATCTTGTAACAACTAAACTAATCACGGCCACGTCAGACGGATTAAGTCAGGGCGTGAAGCGAAGACTCGGCTACGAGCCGACGTAACAGCATGTAGGAGTAGTAGGCATAGCTGGGACCCGAGAGGCTTACGCTGTCCGGGAAGTTCTAAATCCTTTGATAGTCTGATGCTCCAAAAAAAAACTTTTCATGATGCTCTGGTTAAGCTGAAAATGACAGCATCAGACAAGAACACGGATATTCTCTCGATGATCGCGTGCAATCTTTCGTCAAAGTCACAGGGTGGAGTATGGATAAGAATCTCACCTATACAAGAAAGTGATAAGGAGAAAATGAATACGTACATAAGACCAACGATGTAACTATAGATTTTGAATTCAGATGGTCATGTGCGCGTAAGTGTACACGCAGAACTCCACAATACACAGGAGCAGCTAACAGGCACAAATATGAGACGAAGCAACAACTAATTCTTGAATTCCTCTCTCCTTCGTCCGAGTGAAAAGTCCAGATCACGATAATTTGTATACGAACTATACAGTTTTGGGTTACAGAATACACAATACTCCCAGGGCTACAACATATAATACTACTCGCCTCTCGAGCATCAGGACAAGCGCTAACGCTAAGCTGCAAGCATGCTTATTAATTAAACACCCCCATAGATATCATTCAATCATGGTTAAGCCGCTCTTATCCGGGACCAGTCAATGTCTATACAGCAACGGAGCTGCAACTAGCAGTACAGTAGCTAGCAGCACTAGCAGAAGACGCTGCTCAATGACGCGCGTCAAGGGCCAGGTTAGTCTCGTACGTCGAGCTAGAGGCAAAATAGGCGTGTTTAAAAGGTCAAATTAGGCGTTTTGTGTGGTAAATGGAACGGAAGCAGTCTCGTCCAACTAGCAGCAGGGGCGTACTTGAGAAATTAAGTGCCTCGTGCTAAATGTGGAAATAGACACCCCTGCTAAGAAGAACTCAAGGCCCCGCGTTTTCTAGAACATAATTGTACCTGTACTTGATATACAGTGGCCTTGTATACAAAAACAGAATGAGTGTCTCAATTAGCTTGATTTGTCGGCCAAGGCCAACATAGATAGAAAGCAAACAGTTAGCACGAAGCAGTCTCATCCAACTCGCAGCAGGGGCGTATTTGTTTGCTTTAATTAATGCTTCTCGATTAGCTTGATTTGTCGGACAACATAATCTAATTCACAATTATGACAAAAATATATCGCCATGCATGATTAGTTCGTCACCTAATGTCTGAGCACGGATATCGCTAACTAAACTCCAAGATAGAAATTTGAGTTGTAGCTAGTTGTTGGACTCTTAAAGATTTGGTGCATCAAACAGTTGAAGAGTTGTTTTATGGTGTGGCGGTTGTTGGACGTTAGAGGTCTAGACGTTGTTATCACCGAGAAACTCAAAATGAACAGAAAGCTTCAGAATAGATGAGAAAAAATAATGAAAAATACAACTTGTTTATAAAAACTTGATAAATAGGATAGCCATAAAGAGAAAATTGGACAAGTGTACAATATGGACTAGTCCAGAAAAATCTTAGAATTTTCTAAACGTGTTGAAAATTAGCATAGAAATGGTATCTATTATAGGAAAACCAGACAATTTGGAACTGGACTATCAAAAGTTTGTGAACACTCATTACAGTTTCAGTAAACATGTGAAACACAGTTAACTTGAAATTTGGGAAAGTAGAACACTATATCCAACATTGATGTTGCTTTCTCTGTATCCCTTGCATTTCATGTATTTCTCATATTATTTTGAATCAACATTCATACATCCACTCATACACGTTAAGGCGTGCAACTCATACATCCTATGAAGACAAAACACTGAGGCAACAAGTACGTGATGTAATAGACCCGTGTCTTCAACTCCACAAACGTAAATTGCAATTCTTTTGACTCACGTAAAGTATGCCACAACATATAGCTCTTCAGGTACTCTGAAAGGGCACCATGCAAGAAGCGCTCAAAACTAATGTAGTCAGCAAAGAAAGTGTTCAAAAGTGCATATTAAGTATAGTAAATGTCATTCTCTCTACAAAATCACTAATGCAACAAAAGTGCTTGTTAACTATAGTACATGCCAACTAGGATGCCAGCGGTGCAACAAACAAACATGTCGAATTCATACATCCACTCATAATTCTTTGTTCCCGCAAAAAAAAAAAATTGGACTCAAGTTGAATATACTGCAATGCTCATTAGCTCTTCGGAGACTCTAAAGTCACCATTCAAAAAAGTGCTCAAAACTAATGTAGTCAAATCATAAATGTTCAAAAATGCATGTTAAGTAAAGTAAATGCCCTTCTAACTCAAAAATAATTACAGTGGTATGACAATCGTACGTTAACTCGAAAGGAATAGAAGCTCAAGAACATTGAGCAAAAATATAACAAATACAGTTTTTTCAAACCACTATAAATAGGAGAACCATCAGAAAATTTCACAAGTGTACAATATGACAAAGTCCAAGATTAGAATTTCTAAAAGTGGTGAAATTTAGCATAGGAACGGGATCTACCATAGGAAAACAAGAAAATTCAGAAAATAACTATCAAATAGTTTGTGAACATTAATAAATTTTTGGTAAACATGTCAAATACAATTAGATCGAATTAAAGAACACCATATCGAACATTGATGTTGCTTTCTCTGTATCTTTTGCCCTTGATGTATTTCTGATACTAGTTTGGATGGACATTCGTGGATCCACTCATAGATGTGAAGGCATACAACTCTCAACTTATGTGATGCAATAGACCAATGTCTCCGTCCCTGGAAAAGAAAATTCCCGTCATTTTGACTCTAGTAAAGTATGCCGAAACATATAGCTCTTGATAGACACCGAAGGACACCATGGAAAAGGACTCATAACAAATCTAGTCAGCAAAAAAGTGTTCAAAAGTGCACGTTAAGTAAATGTCCTATTGTCTCAAAAATAATTACAGTAATGCCCCTTGTTAACTATAGTACATGCCAACTCGATGACATTATATGTCAACATACTAGGATGCTAGTGGTGCAACTAACTTGTCGAATTTCATACCATCCACTCATAATTCTTTGTCCCCGCAAAAGAAATTTAACAATTCTTGGACTCGAGTAAAGATGTTGTAATGCACATTAGCTCTTCAGAGACTCCTAAAGTCACCATGCAAAAAAGCAATCAAAACTAATGTAGTCAGCCAAAAAGTGTTCAAAAGTGCACGTTAAGTAGTAAAATATCACAACAGTACAACGTAAGCATTTGTTATCTCGAAAGGAAATAGAATCATTATAACACAATGAGCAAAAATATTCAAAATATATTTTTCAAACCATGGTAAATAGGATCTAGTCCAAAAAAAATCTTAGCATTTCTAAAAGTGGTGAAAATCTACCATACAATGGGATCTACTATTTGAAACGAGGAAATTCAGAAGATAACTACCAAATAGCTTGTGAAGATTCATAACTCTTTTTTAGTATATGTTAAACACAATTAACTCGAAATTCAAGAACACCATATCCAACACTTGATGTTTCTCCGATACTACTTTGCATGGGCATTCATGCATCCACTCATATACGGGAAGGTATACAGCTCTCAACTTATGCGATAAAAATACCCGTCATTCGGACTACTCGAGTAAAGTATGCCGTAGCATACAGCTCTTGATAGACTCCGAAGGACACCGTGCAAAAGGGGCTCATAGCAAATCTAGTCAGCAAATAAAGTGTTCAAAAGCGCACGTTAAGTATAGTAAACGTCCTTCTCTTGTCTCTCAAAAATTAAGAAAAGAAAATTTACGGTGGCGCCAACCTCGATAGATATAGTGGTGCAACAAACAGACATGAGTCCTAAGAAGATAAGGCTGGCCCTACACTCTCCACGTCCTCCTCTCCTCCCTCGGTGCAAGCATGCATGGATGTGGCTCACAGGCTCCAGCAGCAACAGAGCAACTCGCTGACGACGCAGCGCCACGTCAACTCGGTCACTAAACATTTTGCAGCTTAACCAGTTAACCCTAAACTAATCACCGCCACGTCGGACGGATCAAGCTCGCTCCCGGCCGGCCGGCCATCACCGGATATATACGGATAGCAACGCGCAGCGTGAAGCGAGGACTCGGCCACGACGAGCCGAGCTAGGAGACGCTAGGAGCAGTAGCTGCGGCGTGAGGCTGAGCTGTGACATGGCTGTCGCGGCGGATGAGGACGATCGGCCGGAGCCACGTCGAGGGACTATGTGGCGCTTCCTCCTCCCAAGGGCCGGTTTTGCTCTCGTCGCTTCCGTCACCACTCGCGTCTGGTGCGCGCTTTGCGTTCTGCTCCCTCGGGAATGAGAAGCCATGCAACCAAGTCCTGTGCTTTTTCTTCTGTTTTGGCTTCGATATGGTCTCCTTCTTGTCTCCACCAGGCTCCGGCAGCGGCCGACGACCTCGCCCTTTCGGCTCCTGTCGGTCGGCCACTTAATTAACCTACTACTGTTATCATCAGCAGCACTGGATCCGTTGCTAACGATATGCTTTCTTTGCATCTGCGCCTGATCATTGCGTCCGTGTACTTTTGTTTAGGACGGTTCATGGGTAGTGCAGTAATCTTAGCTACGAGATGGTGCAAATGTGCTACGGCCCTTAATTACAAGCATTTTGTGGACTCCTCGGGTGAATATACACCTTGTATTTAGAAAACATGCTTCAATATGTAAAAAAAAATCGAAATAAAATTTTAGAATACTTACTCACACTATATGTGTTCACAATATTATTTCGAGGAAAGCCGACATTTTCTGTGGCATGTATAAAACAGACAAAAAATGTCTGGTGAAAATACCTTTTTATCACCAAATTTATTTATTTTTACACAAGGAATAAAAATATAAGATTTTTGTAAAATGACTTTGTGAGCATATAAGAGTTGGTTGAGTTTTTTTTAACCTAGGAATGGCCTCGAAGTGTTTGGAAAGTGCACTATTGACGGCGTGTACAAATTAAAAAAGAGGACTCTAAAAAGATGAAATTACAACCAAGTCATCATCACAGTTAGAAAGAAAAAGGAAACGTGATCTCGCCCACCGTCTTCATCACCTCATCTGAGAGACCTCAAAGCTAGAGCACCATCAACACCATCGAGGACATGGCTACTTAGGGGAAAGCTTGCGAGGGATCTCGCGCCGAAGTCAAAGATCCTCCACAAATGCTCAAAAGCTACGAGGAAGAAGGGGCTCTGGGTCACGTATCACCCAAAACGGAGTGGCTCCAGTGGCTAGAGGCAACGCTGTCTCAAAGATTCTGGTATTGATGAAATTCCTGAGTCGTAACAATTTTCAACTCATCACCCAAAACGGAGAGGCAATGCAGTCGCATGCGCTCAATCTTTCCGAAGAGCATTAGATCCGAAATGGGACGAAGCGAGCCCTCCCACCTCATCCCACGTCGCCATGACAACAAGGAAGAGGAAAGAACTGTAGGGTCCCCAAAATTGCATTCCGCTGAGCTCACCGAAGCAAGTTCCTCCATATCCGCTTCCCATCTTCATCTTCCACCATGGAAAATAACCAACATAGAGCTTCACACTACAACCAACTTAAACCCCAAAGAGGGAACTGGAGTGAGATTATGAAAGGATAAATTAGAGCTCCTTGATGAGTTGGTTGAGTCGCATACCCAAATAGATAATAACCCAAGATCTTTGAAAACATTTTGTGAAAAAAAAAATCTTTGAAAGCAATGAGCTATTATCGACGGTACCATCAAATCGACGCGGGGTTGTATGGCTTGAGTCTTGACACGGCGAGGTTAAGGTTGTATCTGTACACGTCCCTTGGTGTATATGGAGGTAGTCGAGTTGTCTCTTCTATCATTGGCAAGCAAGGCGAACAACTTGGGGGCAGGTTGGCCGAGTTTGAGGAGGTGCGCGCGGAAGGCGACGAGAGAGAGTGTGGATACATCCTAATCAACCTGGAGGTTCACTGAATCTACGTACGGTCGATGCGATGGACTAGCAAAATATCTGCTCTGCAATTTTTGGCAGGTTTCCTTATCTTGGCGGGGCTTGATTCGCAAGGCTGTTGATCGAAATTGTATTTTCTTTATTGTTTTGGACAAATCTATGAAATATTTAGCGCCAGCACACATAGCTATTGTTTACTGATTCTTGGCAGACTAATCAGCCAGGCATAAGCAGATCCGGAGAAGCTTCTGCTCGGGGGCAAACCGACGTGTCCGAGAATACCATTTCTCTCGGGGGCGATCTTTGAAAACGTGCAGGGAGCAATCGCCGCTTCGGAGGGTATCCCTTCCATTCCTCGCCGATGTCTATATAAACGTTGCACAGCCAGCGGCGATCGGCCTCCATTCTTCAAGACCACCACAACGCACACGCAGCCAGCGACGCCTTCGCCCCGTTTCGTTCTCTTCTTCCAGAGATATTTCCCCTGCGCTTTTCTTCTCTTCTCCCTCCTCCTCCTCCTTCACACAACATGCCCGAGGCACCACGACCAGACGGCGGCGCCGCCCCCGCGCCCGCCGACGTCGACGTCGTCACCTCCACCGGCCGCCGCAAGATCGCCGCGCATTCCTCCGTTCTTGTAAGCCTCGCTATCCAGCTATCTCTCCGTTTCATGGATCATTACTCTTACTCCCTCCGATACATAAAAAGTGTCACTCATTTTGTATTAAGCTAGTACAAAGTTTATATTAGAGGAGCGACACTTTTTGTGGATCGAAGGGAGTAGTTAATTAGCAAGTGATTCCGACTGGATTGCTAACGCTGTCCTTGAGAATTCGATGCTATTGTTGCTGTTCAGACCCGTTCTGAAGCTAATTTTCTTGATGATTGACCAGGCGTCGGCGTCCCCGGTGCTACAGACCATCCTGCAGCGCCGCCTGCTGAGGCTCAAGGAGGGCGGGAAGCCCGGCAGGGTCGTCGTCCGGATCCGCGGCGTCACCGAGGACGTCGCGGCCGCCTTCGTACGCCTCCTCTACGCCGGCAGGTACCGTGCTCCCTCTCTCGTCGCCTCCCTGGAATTGCTGCTATTATTTTACGCACATGCGTTTCTTGCAACCTTGGGTAAGCGACAGGTCTGTTGTTCGGCGGACAATCATTAGCAACTGTCTGTGTTAATTAATTCACATGGTGGAAAAACGACAGCTCCTTGACAGTGCAATTACTGTTAACGGTAACACACGAGGTTAAAAAAGGCCGTTAAAAACACGAGGTGAAACAAAAACAGCTCATTAGTTGCACTATTAGTAACGCACAAGGAGAAGAAGGAAACATTTGCCTGCCTAATGAACCCATGTTTATCCATAGGCTGGACGATCTGGCAGGCCTAATTAACGTTTCTGCTCTGTTTTCTTGCATTCACAATGCATGGTTGAGCAGTAAATTTCCACATAATTTCTGCACCAACAAATAATGAACTTCTGATTGTTTCCCTCCTAAACAAACACCAGTAGTAAACTAAAGACCAAGTTTATAAATAGTAGAAGAATATTCTACTATTCATCGATCGCAATGAGGATCAACAGCTGGCCAAACCCTCACGAAGAGTCCCCAACCACACAGCCTTGCTAGCAATTGCGATCCAGCACCGCCAAAATGCAGAGAGAAGATATTTCATCTCTAACCGACCAGCATCATATCATCGCTCTAGGTGAATAGGTGATCGATTTTGATGTATCAGCAATCAGCATCACACTCTCGTCGCCTTCCTCGGAGGCCCCAACTCGGACAACTTGCCGATCTCGTCTCGTCACTGCATAGGTCACAGACGATCGATAGATGAGATAGCCACCACACGCATGCAGAAACACCAGGACCGAAATGTTTCTGGAATTTTCGCACGCCGGTTCTCACGTCCAGGCAGCAGCCACCGAAGCACGGATGGCCGAGAGAATCCCAAAGAGAAAAGTAAACAAAACGAAACAAAAAACGAGTTGGTTTTGTTTATTTTTCCCGGCCGTGGTGTCGTCTCTGGTTGGTGCGGCCTGCCTAGTTGGAACCTCCCTCGTTCCCCGCAGCTCGGAGACGGCCCCAGCCAGCCACACGCTGTCGCCGTCGCCGACGCGGCCACTGTACCAGCTGCCGAATTGATATCTCAAACCGAAAACAAGAACCCACCGTCCAATTTTACAATTTCCGCCGGCTTGTTTTCTTTATACGTATGAATCTTCCGTGATGGCGAGTCGACAATTTGGAAACAACGTACATCTAAATTCGTGGTGGGAAAACTGAACGGATGGAGAACACTGGCGTATATTGCAGGCGTGGCGACGCGGAGGTGGTGGACGAGGACGTGGAGCGGTTCGCGGAGCAGCTGCTGGTGCTGGCGCACGCGTACGGGGTGCCGTGGCTGAAGCGGTGGTGCCAGGAGGCGATCGGCTCCAGGCTCACCCCGGGCACCGTCGTCGACGCGCTGCAGCTCGCCGACCTCTGCGACGCGCCGCAGCTGCACCTCCGCTGCATGCGCCTGCTCGCCAAGGAGTTCCGCGCCGTCGAGCGCACAGAGGCCTGGCGGTTCCTCCGCGACAACGACCCGTGGCAGGAGCTCGACGTCCTCAGCCGACTACACGACGCAGACATGGTAAGTGCTGCTGCTGCAGTAATACTATCGCAAGGACGAACGGGAATTCATCATACTGTCTGTCACCTGCGAAAATTCGTGTAAAATTATACTACAAATCGTGTGGCGGCGCCATCGATCGACGTGGGGCACTCGTGTTGGCGCTTGAGGTGTGATGATGCGAAAGTGCGACGTTCTAAAAGATCAGATGGTCTGCCGGCCCAGATGTCTCAGTGCGCGGTGCACTGGGGGACATGGTGAGCATGCATGCCGGGGTTCATCATTCAGGCTTTGGGTCCGGGAGATGCCGGCCATATCGCCTTGAGGTATGACACTAAAATGTCTGATCTGCCTGGCTTGGCCGGTGCGTGAGGGGTATCGTCATGCTGTCCGTCAGTCCACGTCCCCGCACACCGAGCGCGAACGGAATGGTCGGCGAATGTTCACATCTCTGAAATCGTGGCGCCAAACGTTGCTCACGACCGCATACTCCCACCAAACCTCTGATTTGACAAAACCTTGGGGAAAATGTCGAACACGCTTCTTGCTTAATTAATGACCTCAAGATCAATTGATTTTCTGGGTGTTGGACTACTGTCGATGTACTGTATGTATGATGAACTAACTGAAATTTGTTCCGGCGTGCAGCGGCGGCGCAAGTGGCGGCGAAAGCGCGCGGACCAGCGGGTGTACATGGAGCTGAGCGACGCCATGGACAGCCTGCACCACATCTGCGCGGAGGGCTGCACCGACGTCGGCCCCTTGGGGCAGGCGCCGGCCAAGACGCCGTGTCCGTCCTACGCCACCTGCCGGGGCCTGCAGATGCTCATCCGCCACTTCTCCCGGTGCGGCACCCGCACCAGCTGCCCACGGTGCCAGCGCATGTGGCAGCTCCTCCGCCTCCACGCCGCGCTCTGCCATCTCCCCGACGGCCACTGCAACACCCCTCTCTGCACGTAAGTACCCTAATGCAAATGCAGCTGATGATAGATCACTCTCACTCAGCACCTTAATCCTGATCTTGCTATGGATCTTTGTGACCGTGCAGGCAGTTCAAGCAAAAGGAGCAGCAGAAGGAGGCGATGGCAACTCCGGTGGCGGCCAAGGCCGGCGATGGTGGCGACGGCAAGTGGGGCCTTCTGGTGAAGAAGGTGAAGGCTGTCAGGGTCATGTCCTCTCTCGCCAAGAGATCAAGCCCCATTAAGACCGAGTGTTTGAGCGAGTGTGTTCATGAGGATCGATCCGCACTCGGAGATGAGGCAATGTGTTGATCACAGCATCAGCCCGAGACAATTAGGGTAGCTAGAATGAGTAGTGTATGAGTGTACCGAGCTGGGGTTATTTTTTTTACCCGTCCTTGAGATGTGTAATCTCTCTATTGAGTAATGTACATTAGTTCTATATATCCATTGGGATGTTATTATTTTGTGAGTCCAGAGAGGAAACGAGTGCAAACTTGTTGTACAAACTGCCTGTACTGTACTAGTGGCAAAGTATGTGATTTATCAAGAGAGCAAAGAAACTTGCAATCCCAGAGTAGTAACAATGCCCTTCTTTCCCCCTATCAGGCATGTAAATCCTGGGTTCATTTGTTGGGCCTCACACGACCAATCCCAGAGTAGTTACATTGATTTTTTTTTTGGATTTTTCACATATATTAACCCAACAAAGAGTACACGATTATATCGATTATAAAAACAAAACTAAAAGACATGAGCAAATCTATGAGATCTTCTATCTCTTTCTTTCTTCATTACACAATTTTATATTTTTCTGAAGGAAGCTTTAGAAAAATATCGAGAACACCAAAACACAGAGATGTGAATACCACCGATGATTCTCCTCTTTCAATTTTTAGCCGTGATGCCAAGACTTTATGCACGCACGAAACCATTAAATTAATCAAGCAACATCGGTAATGTTGTCGATAACGTTGGGAGCCGAGAGAACGAATCACTATTACCATTGCCGAAGACGTAGTAGCCGGGATAGATAATGTGAGGACAAACCTCCTCGCGACAACCATGAGAAACAATCCAAGATTGATCTGGCGAAGCAAGATCTGAAGAAGCATACCTAGACAAACTTAATTTTCCAAAGCCACCATTGCTGTCGAGAAGGAGATCTCGACGACCGAAGCGCGGAAGATCACTTATTACAGACGATACCATCTCCACTGACGAAGAAGACAATAACCAAAATCAATCTCTAATATTAAGGACCCTTGTATAACACCTTGCGCAGGTCCAGGTCTTCACCCCTCGTAATGTCAGAGTGGCACCTAGAGGAGCTGAGGACCCGTCAATTGTTAGACGAATACGATGATGAAGTTGCAGATGGCGCCGGCGGCGACTGCTAGGGTTGAAACCCTAGGCCGCCGCCTTTCTTTAAGATCCCCTAGACGATTAGTTTTCTCGGGTTTTGCAAGTTACTTTGTGGTGAAGAAACCATACAAAATTCTTATGTTCAATGTGCCTATATAGACCTTACCGTTAATATGTGGGAGGTTGGTAAACCTGAAGGAGATATGCCCTAGAGGCAAATCAATAAGTAGTATTTATTACATTATCCCATAAGTTTATAATAGGTTTGTGTATTATGCTATAACTGTATTAATCGGAATTATTAATACGCATGTGATACATAGACAACCAGGGTCCCTAGTGAGTCTCTATGTAAACTAGTCCATTGGACATCAGTTGATCGAGATTCCCGATCAAGGACAATGACGTCGGTTGACAATGGGGTCATCTTATTAGTGGAATAAGATGATGGACATACACAAAGTATTGCAATAAGATCGTATTACGATGTTTGTCATTTGCAATAGATAAGAATATGATAGCTTATTCCTTACACCGTGAGACCGTACTTATTACTACTTCGTAGGGGTACTTTGAGAGCATCAAACGTTGTGTCTTATTTAGCATGACAATAACCCATCTTGGGTATCCCGAAAGAGTATTGAGACGTAAGGATCAAGAGCGGGATTTTTTCATTCTTGAAATAAAAAGATACTCTGGGCTCACTCGGTGAGATTGCATCTATATAGCTGCGCAGCTTGTGACTGGGTCATGGAGATGTAATATCACAGACGAGTTAATAACTTTTTCGGTAACGAGATACAACAAAGACATCGGATGTCTACGATTTTATCTCGGACAAGGTAGTATCGCAGAAACAAAGGGAATGAATATCATGTTTATGGTTCAACGACGATATTCGTAGAATGCACAGGGGCCGTCATATGCATCCAGGTATCCCTGACGGTCATTGGTGAGCGGAGTGTCTCGACCATGTCTGGAGTGTTTGAAGGGGTTGCGATGCAGAAAACAATAATTTTTCTAGCGATCGAAACCCTAACTAGCCAGGATCTATCTATCTAGTACATGCGATAACGGTGGCGGAACGGGTTACATTACCTCCATGTAGACCGATAGCGGGGATTACGCTCCCGCACAAGCGTTGACGATGAAGTCGTACGTAGCCTACCTCGAGGTCGCGGAGAACTTGCCGCGATGTCGAAGTCGGTGACGCTGGGGTGTCGATGATGATCTGCGTCGACGGGCGTCGGGCGGAAGAAGGCAGAGCGCCAGCACCAGGGCTGGTGCGCCGGCAGCAGAGGGGGGGAAGGCGCGGCGGTTGCAGGGGGGCGAGACGACGTCGCCCAAGCTCCTCAATAGAGTAGCCTCCGAGCACTCGCAAACATACGGAGCCTAGCGACAACTCCCGGTCATTCAGATCCAGCTGAAATCGCAGGAGTAGATCTTATCTGGAATCCCGCAGAGCAACGGCGCTCTGCGGTATGGCTTAGGTGGAGAGAGACCCCCTTCCTCAGCTCGGCGCGGCTCCGACTTGGGAACCACGAGATCGAGAGAGAAATTGGGAATTAATTGGATTTTCCTGTGAATTAAATCAATTAATATGCCTTGCTATATAAAGGGGGAAGGGGGTGTGCAAACCCCTTGGCTCCCCCATGTGGGACTAAACAAAGGACAAGGGAGGAGGGTTCGGCCCCCACATGGGCTGGCCGAACCAGCCAATGGGGCCCACCCCCCTTGGTGGTGCGGCTCCCCCTCTTGGGCCCTCTTAGGGCCCATATAGGTGGGAGCCCCATTTTTCCTTTATTTAATTAATATTAAATTAATATAAAAATCCCATTAATTCATAATTAATATATTTATATATAATTCAATATCCCGTGACTCCGAAAACTCTTTCGGACCACCCGAACAACTTTCGGACATTCCTGGAACCATTCCAGACCTCTCCGGAACTCCTTCCGGACCACCGGAACTCTTTCCGGATCATTTCTCTCTCTTCAACAAAAACCTATAAAATTTCAGAACCTATCTCCTAGCGTCGCTAAGACCTTAAGTTTGTTACGCTACGGTTCGGGAACACTCCAGACATGGTCGAGACACTCCGCTCACCAATGATCGTCAGGGATACCTGGAAATATATGACGACCCCTGTGCATTCCACGAATATCGTCGTTGAACCATAAATATGATATTCATTCCCTTTGTCTCTGCGATACTACCTTGCCCGAGATATGATCGTAGACACACCGATGCCTTTGCTGTATCTCGTTACCGACGAAGGTTATTAACTCGTCTGCGATATTACATCTCCATGACCTAGTCATAAGCTGCGCAACTATATAGATGCAATATCACCGAGTGGGCCCAGAGTATCTTTCCATTACAAGAATGAACAAATCCCGCTCTTGATCCTTACGTCTCGATGCTCTTTCGGAATACCCAAGATGGACACCGTTATTGTCATGCTATATAAGACACAACGTTTGATGCTCTCAAAGCACTCCTACGAAGCAACAATAAGTACGGTCTCACGGTCTAAGGAATAAGCTATCATACTCTTATCTATTGCAAATGACAAACATCGTAATACGATCTTATTGCAATACTTTGCGTATGTCCACCACCTTATTCAACTAACAAGATGACCCCATTGTCAACCGACGTCATTGTCCTTGATCGGGAATCTCGATCAACTGTTGCCCAATGGACTAGCTCATATAGAGGCTTGCTAGGGACCTGGTTGTCTATGTATCACACGTGTATTAATAATTCCGATTAATACAGTTATAGCATAATACACAAACCTACTATAAACTCATGAGATAACACAATAAATACTACTTATTTATTTGCCTCTAGGGCATATCTCCTTCAGTCTCCCACTTGCACTAGAGTACAAATAAACTAGCCGCATTTTACTTTATCAGAATCCCTTATCAAATAAGAATCATTTGATAATGCTTACTTGTGGAAAAGTGTTACTGCACAATCCATGATTGTACATGCTTTTGCGATTCACTGGCATCAACTTGCTTGATATCACCATGTTGTCTAACAACATATATGCATATACCGTAACTAAGTGAGACTTCTGCTTCCCAGCGCTTACTCTGATTATACTAACCAGATAACTGCCCTGAAAAACACACTCAGCCATGCAGAGCCCCTTGTAACAATTACAAACTCGCGATATCTACATACTTTCACACCAATGTAGAAAATTTGACATTCAAATGTCAATCCCTTAACTAACGCACTTCTACTTCGAGTAAATTCCAAATTTACTTTCATAACTGTTCTTTACTCCAAGAACATCGGTTATATTTTATCGAGCAGATAATATGGTTTCTGTATGATGTCTAATATATACATAATAGACCCACATGTCATACAACCATTACCTTCATGCATCATTACTCTTAATGACCAATTGGATTCCAAAGGACCATCCTTTTGATTCTATTCTGACTCCTCTGATATAATCCAACACAACTCGACTAACTGTTTAAAATTCCCGTTCTATTTCAAAATAGACACTAACTTTTAAATAGTTTCACAACTTCATCATATTCTATTGGTACAGTTTCACAATGTGTTAACTACACAAAATGAATTCGACTCCCACTCAAATTATGTCTCCACATATTTGATAACACGAGCTCCCACTCAAAAACATGTTATCCACATATTTGAGTTCCCAAGCTCCCACTCAAAAATATGTTCTTCACATATTTCTCCTGAGTGAACTAACTATGACTCCCACTTAAATCGACATCTTGGTTAAACCAAAATCATTGATCTACTATCAATTCGAATTTAATACAAACTACAGTATTACATTAATACAAATCCCTCAGACTTCAAGCATGTCTACATAAATGTAGTCAACAAATTTGATCTTGTCCAACACACATTTCTCGACAAGACATGCTACCGCGTCTTTCTTATAGTCACATTTCTCATATAACACCTTATATGACGATTAAACAATCTTATTCCTCTAATAAGAATTGCAGCAACAATTACTCTCTTAATCCTTTCAAATGCAACTTTGGATTTCCAGGCTCAAAAAGCCTTTGTTCGTATTCCGATATTTTCTCAACTTTCTTTGTATTCATAAAGTGCACCTTGATCTGTCAACAAGATTTGAAATACTTAATACAGTACTGTGACCTGACAGCAATATTAAATATAACAACACTTTATTTAGAAGTTTCTTTCATGAAAATATTATGATCTTTATGAAGAGGATTGCAAGCAGAAAACAATTTTCTAGTCTCCCTCACTCTTAATCACTAAACTTTCATTAGCAGACATATACTCTTTGGAACATCTTCCAACATAAGTCTGACACTTTATTCCAAACTTCTAGTTTCAATCCATAAACCATAATTCGAAAAGTCATATTTTCTCGGAATTACATAGACAACAAACTGAACTTTGTTTCTAATTGATTCTGGAATACACTCTCGTCCAATGCGAGCAATCTACAAAGAACTACTCATGTATATTCTGAATTATCGCATAATCATATACACGTCGACATTACTGTCGACCCTATGAATTCTTGTTGAGAAAAATATCTATTTTCTAAAGTGGACATCGACTATAATGTTTCGAACATATTAGGAGATTCTAAGACTGATTCTGACAAACCACACTTTATTTAAAATAGAGCATGATTATAATTCCCCACATATCACTATATATGACATTATAATTTTGTGAAACTAATTTCCACAAGTCTTTTGTGTTGAAACCATAATTTAAAAATATTGTCCTTTGATCGAATCTTGTGAATTCAATATTCACTAATCTTTCTTCTGAAAAACCCCATTTGATCTATTATCAAATTAATTTCAGACTCCATAATTTGTCGGGCAAATACTCCTATTTACCAAAATCATGGAAAAATTCGGATCATGCAATAACACCATTGATTTATCATTTAAAAATGACTCTCAATCAATTCCTCTAGTATTGCAACTTCAATACTGCATTTCAAACTTAATCAATTTTGGCACTCGAAATACTTAAATGGACCAAAGTTATCCATTACTTCTTTCATTGCCTTTATGACTAAATTCGATGGTGTTTGCTATTTGGACACATAATTTTATCATTCCCGCTATTATAAATGTATATCATACGCATAATGTAATTGAGATGTGATGCAAATTACTCATAACATGAAACAACTGCTTTGTTTCATAACATAAAACAACTGATGTGTTCTATATGAATAATTATGTCTTGTAACATTCAAGACACCAAACTAGATCACATTCTCACTATTACAAAATGTCTTATCAAAAACTATTGATGATAACTAATATGATACCTCGAGGGCGTGAGCACTACTGGCCATGAACTTGCCATCACTCGTGCACTGTCACGTCACCCTTCGCCACATACTTGTGATAATCGGGGACTGATTCACAAACAGAACAATTATCAAACACTTTTCATCAAGTATGAGAAGAATACATTTATATCTTCGTATATCAAATATACCCATAGCGTCGAAGAACTCTTCTTCGATGAATCAACTTTTAGAGATTTGAACTTGTTCACGAACGTGAAGAATCTCACCGTGTCTCTATAGCATATTCACGCACATGCTATTCACAGCTAGGAGGTAAAGCACAATCTCTATTGCACTGGAGTTCGCTATCTAGAAATCGTAGATATTCGTAATCCTGAAGTAGATGTCACACAACTTCTTCAACTGAGTCTCCAGACAGGTATGATCTCCATGTGAATGGTCCGGAACTTTCTAAGCTGTCTGAACCGCTCAAGACTCAATTCATCTTTGAAGTGACCTCTGATCGCATCAATCACGACATATGGCTCCATGTGTTGAAACAACTTTCAACTCAGGTGCTAGGCATACGCTCATGACGATCGTCACTTCCATGAACATGTCATGATGCTTACGGAACTCATCATCTTGCTCCTTGCTATCAGAATCATCTGGTCTAACTCCTAACTAATGTTCTAGCACATATAGGATGTTTGTTGTGTTTGGAGAATGTTTCTAAAACCAATGCACCAGCTGATGAAGTTGGACCCGTCGGCTTCCAAGGTAGAATCCGAGCTCTTGAAGAAGTAACCGAAGCGTAGTTCCGTAGTCTCCAGATGTGATCGCAAAAGAGGTAAGATAAGTTTATAATATATAGGTGAGTTTTAGTTCTATAATCTCATTATCAAAAACACACCACACCAAGATTATTATCCCTAAAATAATAATGGCGATGACACGACCCTCATCCACCATACTACCCCCGATCATCACGGCCGGCAGCACAGCTTCAAAGGTGGACATAAAATGTCGATCATAACAACTCTATGACTCGTGCTCGATCTTTCGATCTTCCCGTGTTCCGAGGCCATACCTCTGAGTATGCTAGGCTCGCCAATCAAACCTCGAAGACCTGCGCGTGCAACATGGCTTACACCCACTGTATGCGAACGACGAGATGTGTGACACCCGATCATCACGGCCTGCCTCATAACGTAGAACTTTCTTGGTGGTGCGCAACGAGGGAGAACACAATTTTGGTATTTGTTAGGGATCATCCTATTTATGATGCTACCATTGTATATCTAGCATATAAGCAATCAATAGGATGCACACACAACAGCACACAATAATGATGCAATGAAGTGCGATGTGACATGGTCGATGCGCCTGGACCTTCATGGCGCCATGTGACTGGCCCCCGGTGGCCCGGCATGGCTCCGAGTCTACAGAGCCCTCCATTGCCTCCGACAGTACGAGTAATATCAAAACTTACCGTAACCATGTCACATGAAATAACGCCTCTGCAAAACAAAGTTAGACGCCTCTAGCTTTATCTAGTTTTGCAAGTTTTACGTTGCATATAGGCTTATTCGTAAGAGAATCGCTTCCCTACCTACGAACTTTGTACCACAACGTCGATCGTATAATTGCATGTTTAAGCATCCCTTTCGGGCCCTCCATTGAAAATGCTTTGCCGACTAGAGAGAGAGAAACAGACACCCGCCAGCCACAGATACGGTGCAAGCCGTATGTCAGTAGTGGAACCAGTCTCGCGTAAGCGTACGCGTAAAGTCGGTCCGGGCCGCTTCATCAACTCAATACCGAAGGCATCGCAAGTGCACGCTAGAGGGTAGCAAATATAAGAAAGACGCCCTCATTCAACATGAGTTCTAACCGTACCAGCAGTACTACGCATAGATCGGCTCTGATACCACTGAAGGGGTTGCGATGCAGAAAACAATAATTCGATCGAAACCCTAACTAGCCAGGATCTATCTATCTAGTACATGCGATAACGGTGGCGGAACGGGTTACATTACCTCCATGTAGACTGATAGCGGGGATTACGCTCCCGCACAAGCGTTGACGATGAAGTCGTACGTAGCCGACCTCGAGGTCGCGGAGAACTTGCCGCGATGTCGAAGTCGATGACGCCGGGGTGTCGATGATGATCTGCGTCGACGGGCGTCGGGCGGAAGAAGGCAGAGCGCCAGCACCAGGGCTGGTGCGCCGGCAGCAGAGGGGGGGAAGGCGCGGCGGCTGCAGGGGGGCGAGACGACGTCGCCCAAGCTCCTCAATAGAGTAGCCTCCGAGCACTCGCAAACATACGGAGCCTAGCGACAACTCCCGGTCATTCAGATCCAGCTGAAATCGCAGGAGTAGATCTTATCTGGAATCCCGCAGAGCAACGGCGCTCTACGGTATGGCTTAGGTGGAGAGAGACCCCCTTCCTCAGCTCGGCGCGGCTCCGACTTGGGAACCACGAGATCGAGAGAGAAATTGGGAATTAATTGGATTTTCCTGTGAATTAAATCAATTAATATGCCTTGCTATATAAAGGGGGAAGGGGGTGTGCAAACCCCTTGGCTCCCTTCAACAAAAACCTATAAAATTTCAGAACCTATCTCCTAGCGTCGCTAAGACCTTAAGTTTGTTACGCTACGGTTCGGGAACACTCCAGACATGGTCGAGACACTCCGCTCACCAATGATCGTCAGGGATACCTGGAAATATATGACGACCCGTGTGCATTCCACGAATATCGTCGTTGAACCATAAATATGCTCTCAAAGTACCCCTACGAAGTAGTAATAAGTACGGTCTCACGGTCTAAGGAATAAGCTATCATACTCTTATCTATTGCAAATGACAAACATCGTAATACGATCTTATTGCAATACTTTGCGTATGTCCACCACCTTATTCAACTAACAAGATGACCCCATTGTCAACCGACGTCATTGTCCTTGATCGGGAATCTCGATCAACTGTTGCCCAATGGACTAGCTCATATAGAGGCTTGCTAGGGACCTGGTTGTCTATGTATCACACGTGTATTAATAATTCCGATTAATACAGTTATAGCATAATACACAAACCTACTATAAACTCATGAGATAACACAATAAATACTACTTATTTATTTGCCTCTAGGGCATATCTCCTTCAGTGTTCTCGAACCGTAGCGTAACAAACTTAAGGTCTTAACGATACCAGGAGATAGGTTCTGCAATAATATAGGTTTTTGTTGGAGAGAGAGAAATGATCCGGAAAGAGTTCCGGTGGTCCGGAAGGAGCTCCGGAAAGGTCTGGAATGGTTCCAGGAATGTCTGAAAGTTGTTCGGGTGGTTCGGAAAATGTTCCGGAGTCACAGGATATTAAATAGTATTTAAATATATTAATTATGAATTAATTATATTTTATATTAATTTAATTATTAAATAATAAATGAAAAAGGGGGCAGCCACTTACATGGGCCCTAAGAGGGCCCAAGAGGGGGAGCCGCACCACCAAGGAGGAAGGGGGCTTGGGCCCCTAGTCCAACTCGGACTAGGAGAGACGGCCGAACCCCGTCCCCCTCCTTTTCCTTTAGTCCCACATAGGGGAGCCAAGGTGTTTGCACACCCCCTCCCCCTTTATATAGCAAGGCATATTAATTGGATTAATTACAGAAAAATACAATTAATTGTATAGCCGGCCGGCCAAGTTGTTTCTCCGTCCGTTTTACCCTCCCTCTCCACCAAAGCTATACCGCCGGACGTCGTTGTCCTGCGGGATTCCAGAAAAGTTCTACCCCTGCGATTTCAGCTGGATCTGAATGACCGGGGTTGTTGTTAAGCTCTGTATGTTTGCGAGTGCTCGGAGGCACCACCTTTGAGGAGCCTGGGCTACGTCGTCTCGCCCACCCAGCAGCCCTGCCGCTGCTCTGCCACCAGCGCCACCGCCCCCCCCCCCCCCCCCACCCCCCCGCCTGTCGCCGGCGCCTCGCCATCTTCCACCCGACGCGCGTCGACGCAGGTCATCATCGACACCCCGGCGTCATCGTCTACGTCATCGCGGCAAGTTCTCTGTGATTTCTACGTCGGCTACGTACGACTTCATCATCAACGCTTGTGCGGTAGCGTAATCCCCGCTATCGGTCTACATGTAGGTAATGTAACCCGTTCCGCCACCGTTATCACATGTACTAGATAGATAGATTCTGGCTAGTTATGGTTTCATACGCTAGAAAAATTATTGTTTTCTGCACTGTAACCCCTTCAAAACCCCCACTTGAAGACGTCTTGTCTATTAATTCTCAGTTAAGAACCGTCTACTCTATGACATTACCATGAACTGTTGGACTAATGGTAATAATCTTGTCTACTATTTATCTCTACTATATAATATGGCTTGGGGACTCCGGTCGTACGTCGTGGTTATTTTGTGTTTTAGTCCCTGACGATTATGTAAATTAACACGTTGTCCACAAAATTGGAATGTTTGCGTTTTCAGCCCTCATCTCTATCCACTCGCAACACCGCTCGACGCGAGAAGACAGCGGCGTCTCGAGCGCCGCCTCGCACCATCCCACGCCGCCGCGTGCTAGCCGTCACGACATGACTCCTCCCGCGTCGCCGCGTGCGGGCCCTCCGCCGCGCGCATCCATCCGCGCCACCACGCGTTGTCTCGCCGCCGTACGCGCCACCGCGGTGCCCCCGTCAAGAACCTCCTCCCGCGCCGCCACTTGCAACCACCATTGCCGCTCCTGCGGAGTACGGACACCAGGGTCACCCATCGCCACCCCTGTGCTGCAAGCGGCGGCTCACCCATTTGCGTTCCCCGCCATGAGGAGCTCCCCCGATGCCCAACATCCTTCTCACGCCAACGCCGGAGAGCCCCAACAGCCGCGGTTTGCATCGAGTACCAGCCACGCACGGGATCGACGAAGGAAGACTGCTTCTATGCCGCTGCTGGTCCAGGTCACATCAGCTCCGCACAGGCTCCACACCCTCACCGCTGGATGGCTCCCAGCTATGGCCGCGCGTGCTTTTTCTCCTTGCTATCTGTTTCTTCCTCCTCTGTCTATCTGTTTCTCTCGGCACTGAATGATTTTGGGGCAGCGGGCAGTGCACTTGTGTGTAAGAAAGAAGTACAACCAGTATATAGAGGAAGTGCACATGGAACTGACTAAGAATTATACTTCTAATTTCTGCCATATGTATTGCCTTTTTCAGTCCACTTATCAATTCTCCGATGAAGAAGCCAACCAGCTTGCAGAGGAGATAGAGAAACATAACTTGTTTGACTTCTCTGCTTTGGAGCTACATCTTGTTGCTCTTTGATTTTCCAGTGCCAATGATTCAGGGGCTGGAGACAACCTTGCGAGCTGGAGCTGCTCCCCTGCCTTCCAATGTTATGCATGCTCAGGCAGCAGTGATGCAAACACAGTCATCCTTAGATAGAATTCAGATCCAGTCGAAATCAATAGATGCCGACAAAACAGGTGATGGTAAGAAAACTGAAGATGGCAACGAGATCATCCCACATTCCCACATGTGGCACAACCTACTCCAGCAGAAGCGAAGGACATGTAATTATCTCATCCTCTCATTAATTTGCAATCCCTCCCGAGGTTAGAATATTTGGATACTGATCAGGGAATTAAAATAAGCAGCTTTACTTCTTGAAATGTCCTCGGTATAATTATTTTGTAATAAACTAAATTAGAGCTAACAGATTAGGTTTGTTCCTCAAATGGACGTGTCTGAATTCAGCTGGATATTGTCTTAGGTATCTGAATGCGATGGATTTTCCATTATGATCTTTGATGTAGAATGACTAGCCTCTTGAATTACAAATAGGCTGGATCAGAATCAAAGTTTTGTGTTGTGCATCATAAGTTCTTGATTATGCAATTGCGCTATTGTAGTGAACTCCTTATTTTGGTTATGACCTGAGAATATTATTCCATCGACCTAGATTTCAACTTTGTACTGTCTAATGCATCGAAATCATTTTTAAAAACTTAGATGTGATCTCAGACTAACAACTCTCTCCTCGTGTATTCTATTCCATCACCTTTAGTACGTATATGGATCTATATATGTGGCATGAGTTTGGCGATATTTAATGAGTGGTGTAACACTTCCAAGTTATTTTTACGTATGACACTTGCAAGTTACTACAGTGATTTTATTACATGTAGAAGGGAAAAAAGGATGGCAGTCGAGGTAAATATGTAAGGAAAAAGTTTTATTGTGCCTTCCGTTATAAATACACACTTGGTAGATGGATAATTGCAGGTTTTTATTTTGTTCCATGTCGGCGACATTATTACTCCCATATTGTTTAGAGGGAGTATCATTTTATTCCTCGCCTATTGTGTATTATTTCTTAAAAGACACTTTGGAGGGAGGCTGGAGCCGGTAAGGGCACCACTGAACTTGCCATACCATCTTATACATTTTTTCTACAAATATCTCAACTCTACTTTCAGTTCTACAGTTTTTCTGTGAACATGAGGATTACTGACCTAGATGATACACGTTCATTCCAGCTAGGTAATAGAGTAGGTTTATTTGTTCGCTACATACTATTTTGAAAATTTCTGTGAAAACTTTAGCTTTTTTAATCATATAGGTCATAGCAGTATAGCTCTGGATGAAACAGTTTTACATGAACATGTATTTATTTGGAAGGATAAAAACACATGTTTTCGTTCATCGTTTACATTTAGTAAAGAATAAATCACTTTATTTTGCTAAATACATGGCTAATATTTGGTCTACCCGTAGCAGCACACGGATATTTAGCCATGAGGTTATTGCACTTCTTAGTCAAGTAATTTAATAGTTTTACAGTACTATGTGTCTCTTTGTTATATATAAAAGTGAATATCCATGTGTGTTTTATCTTTACACGAGAGATCTTGGCTATATCAGCACGAACATTCAAAGTAGTATTACTCTTATTCAACGTACTAGTAGGCCTCCAAATACACAACAAAATCCTTTCGAAAGTGTCATGTATGGTGCTGAATCTGGAATGATCCCTACTGGAATAGAAGCATATAGAGAGCAGATTATTTATTTGGGTTCTAATTTCATGATGAGCAATGTATATTTTTATCTTAACGCATGTGTCTTTCATCGATAATGTATATAAATTTTCACGCCCGTTGCAATGCACGGACATTTTACTAGTTCTCAATTAAGACTCTCTAAATTCTATATTCCCTCCATCCATCAAAAAATGTCACAAGTTGTCTAAACTTATACTCCCTCTGTTCCATATTAGATGAATTTGTTTTGTCAAATAGTGGATGTATTTAAATAAAAGTCATCTAATTTGGAACAGAGGGAGTATGTATCTACACATTCAATTATAGACGGAGGAAGTATTTAGAACGGGGTTCTATGGTTAAGATTAACTATAGAACACTAGATACAATGCTTTGAAACAGTCAAAAATCATGACGGACGGAGTGTGCGGTGTGCTCTCCTCCATGCATGGAGAAAATATAAAACAGATGATGTCATCCACATTAAATACAAAATTTGAAAATTTAAAATGCTTTGTAGCTCAAACCATTTATCGAATTTAGGATCCGATTTGACCGTTGGACTCGTCGCAACAAGATCTTCGAAACTAGATCCCATATTAGTATGTTTTGACGACTTTTGTTTTGACCCAAAAGTTACCCACAATTAACACATGAGTTACCCACCATTAGCACATGAGTTATCTAGATGAAAATATATAATTTACCCATCATATTAACGATTAGTTTTCGGCTTAAAACTATATCCAACATCTTTATTGTTCTTTTTTATGTTATTTCAAGTTTAGAAGTTACAACCTAATTTAATTTTATAAGTGAGTCGTCACTTTGACATGGTAAATGTATCGTGCATAAGACAGTAACTATTCCCGTGCACCTTTAAGAATTAAGGTGATAGCAAATGGTGATAACTATGTCAAATTCATGATGACAACTACACCCTAAAATAAATGGTAAGTCCATAAATACTAGATTGCTAAATAATATTTGGAGGACAAGAAAACTTATTCAATTTATTGGTGGATAACTTTACATGAACGCATGGTTAACTCCATTTGTACCATACGGGTAACTATTACCGAGAGAGTGTGCTAACTCCATCAATTTCGTGGTAGATAATTGCATCACTAACTTCATGGATACCTCAACATATTTTAGGTGGGTAACTCCATAAGTACTTGATAGGCAACTATTAACGAGAAAGTATGGTCACTAAATCATTTGAATAACATACAGCGAAACATGGGTAACCCATGAGTGCATCGTGCTTAACTCCTTCAATACTAGATGGATAACTATATATACCGTGAATACATGGTAACTTTATTACTTTTGTGTGGGTAACTCCTTATGTATTTGGTGGGTAAATATTACCGATCAAGAGAGCAGGGTAACTAAATCAATTTTGCAGTACATAACTAGATCACTCCATCAATACTAGGTGGGTAACTGTTACTTTGAAAGTATGGTAACTAAATAGACTTTATGGGGATAAATACATCACAAATGCATGGTAGCTCCATCAGTATTTGGTGGGTAGTTATTATTTATGGTGAGTAGAGTAATTACATCTATTTCATGGGGATAAGTATATAAGAAATACTTGGGTAACTCTGTTAGTACTTAATGGATAACTATTACTTAAAGAGTAGGGTAACTATATAGATTTCACGGGGATAATTGTATCATCAATGCATGGGTGACTCCATCAATACTAGGTGGGTAACTACTATATGAACAATAGGGTAACTAACATCTATTCGGGGGAATAACTATACCATGAACGCATTGTTAACTCCACCATACTGGGTGGATAACTACATCAATACTGGTGATAACTACGATGATAAACATATGGGTAACGCTTACACGAACTCGTATGCTAGGTATTTTATAGAAGTGGATTTTCTCCAGAAAATCTATGCATCTCATACCATTCCGTACATGAGAAAAATGACACATTCGCCGTCTTCGTCATTTTTTTTTGTCAATAAACAAAATGGTGTGTGGATTTGTGACGAGCTCACCGAGTTGTTTTAGGTGCAATAAAATTTGGCATGACATTTACTAATATACAAAAAATACACAAGCATATTCAAAATTTCACAAATTATCCAGATTCACAAGCATGACTAGGTTAACTACTACCACAACAGTCCGGGATCATGAGCTCGTCTTCCTTGCATGTATCTCCTTCATCCATTTCAATACCTGGAAAACATATAAGTGAGCATAACAATTCACACTTCTGTAAGTTAACAATTCTGGGGTACTGTACTGCACTTTAACGCCAAATTGAAACATAAACCAAACATGCCCTCTTACTATTATTACTTTACGGCGAATTCTGGTCTAACCAATACAACATACGGAGTTCTAAAAAACTACCAGTAATGAATTTTCAGGAGACAGTACATAACATCACTACGAGAATTAAACCCATATGTTTCTGAAGTGTAAAGAGCTTGTAAAGCTTGGGAAGCAATTGGGCTTACAGAGATGTGTGACCGCGTATCTACATATGAAGTGCAGCTAGTGTAGTGCAAGTGATCCTACCGATGGTAGGCAAAAAAATCATGTTTGTTGTATTCTTTGGCGCTAGTGGTTAAAAAGGAATAAATTAAATTAGTGGGACTGGAAGGAGATCAGGAGCTGGTCACATTGCATACGCTGCTAGCGCAGCTCATGAACCAGAACCAGACCACCACGAACACGAAAGCGGGAGAATGATTGAGATGGGGAGGGAGAGAAGGGGACGAGGGAGACCACACCTTCTTGCGATGCCGTCAATCTCCGTCTGGTGCACGCAGGTGTTCGAGGGCGCGACGACGAAACGATGAGCAGCTGGAGGAGTTGTCAGCCAGATGACCGCGATGGATCAGGCTGAGCTGGGGTCATGGCAGGTGCAGGTTGGTCGTTATAGAAGCTGCCGGAGACGACGTTCCAGCTCCGAACAAGACAGAGGAGGGCCAGGGAAAATCAAAGTCTCGTCGGCGTGGAGCGATGCTCGAGAAGGAGGTGCGGTCGATGCAGCTCTCCGACGGTGGATTGGCCAGAGCCGAGAAGGTCGGGGGAGTTTGGCGGCTGTGTGAGACGGAGTGGGGGCGGAGAACGGCGACGGAAGATGGCGGTGCACACCGGAGAGAGGGATAGAGAGAACGGGAGGAGAGGGAGGCGGCGGCGTTGGGGAGCAGAGGAGATATGTCAGCGAGGCGTTGTGGGCTCGATGGGGGAGGAAAAGGAGATTTTTGCGGCGCGATTGAACGGTCCACGTGAGTCCGCCACGTATGGTTTGTCACCGACCGTTCTAAACGTAGATAATCCGTACTTCATCCACATCGTCGCCGAAAGAAACGCCTGAGCTTTTACGGTTTCGGAACCATGAAACGTGCAAAAAAAAATCTTTCAAAAAAGAGTAGTCTTTGAGGATGTTCTCTGTTGCCTTGGCAAGCAATCTTCTGTTTGGCCCTGGCACTGATAGGCTAGATAATCGTGAATCCGAGTCAGGAACGAATTCGAAGACCGACTCTGGGCGACTGCACCGACTCGATCGGTAGTCCGGACAAAGCTACTGTTCGCCTCCGCCCTTTATATATAGACATTGGATGAGCACTGAGAGATATCCCCAGTTAACTTGGAGATCAACAGATTCCCGTCGGCGAGTTGCAGATCAAATCCCTCGGCGAGTTCAGCCGCGGCAGTCAGAGGAGTTTTCGCTAGAGCCCAGCTCCGCCATGGCCAGCTACTCGGGCCTGTCGTCGCTGCTGCAGCCGGAGGAGGCGTCCGCCGGTTCCGGCGAGGAGGTTGCACTCAAGAAGGCGGCGCTGGCCGCCGATCTCGAGGCGTTTGCAACAGAAGGGATGTCAGAGGACGGCTGCTCCACGGCGGCCGACGAGAAGGCGGCCCTGGATCAGGGTGGCCATGCGACGTCGTCGGTCGATGACGACGACGAGACGACGGACGAAGAGGACTACGACGACGACGGCGTCGACTCCGCGTTCGAGGCCGCGCTCTACGCCGAGTTCAAAGCACGTCATGAGGTCAAGGTTTTTTGCCAGGGCGGCCGTGCGGCCGACGACGAAGAGGACGACGGCGTCGACTGCCCGCGTGACGACGCGTTCTTCGCGGAGATCAAAGCACGTCACGAGGAGGAATTCCAGAAGCTGCTGGCCGAAAAAATGATGTAGTGTATGAGTCTACCGAATCGAGCTGCTAGCTTCTGTTGTAAACTACTCTAAATAGTCCTATACATTAGAGAAGAAAGAAACCGGCGGAAATTTGTTGTAACTTGTAACAAGTATTCGTAGCAAGAAATTTGAATGTGTTCTGTGTCCTCCATTGCATTTCGCAAGCAAGAATCCTTTTTTACTTTCCCTTGCTGATAAGGCTAGTTAATTGCTTTCGTGAGATTAGAGAAGAAACCGGTGGAAATTTGTTGTACAAGTATTCGTAGCAAGAAATTTGAATATGTTATGTGTCCATCGCGAGCAAGAATCTTTCTGACTTTCTCTTGATATAAGGAGGCTATAGTTAATTCAAGGGAAGGAATTTGATGACATACTCAGTTCAGTGCCGACTCACGAACTCTGAATAGAGCTAGGGTTTTGCTTCCTCCTAAGTCCTATCCTAGTTGTATACAGAGATCGATGCGCACCCAACCTGGAACTCTGAATATCAGGTTCGCCGGCTAATCCGCCTGTACCACCAGTGGCGGTCTATGGATCGGGACCGATGGCTGACAATAAAGAAGTTTTCGTTAAACGCCTGTACCACCAGTGCCGGTCTATGGATCGGGACGCCGATGCGATGGTGGTAGCAGATGGACGATGAGGAGGACGAGGACTTCAACACGGTCTATGGATGCAAAGTGCAAAAAAAAAAAAAACAGAACAACAAACACTTCCAGCAGCTGCTTGATAGCTTACGGTTTGTGCTAAAGTTTAAAGATTAATGAGGAGGATGGTTCAGTTGTATGGAAGTGAGTCTGTATCTGGACGAAATTCAGAGCTGAACGAATCGCAGCAATAACGTGTTATTCGGGTACCTAGATCTAGATGTAGTGGAGTCTATCGATGTAAGCTATTTGTGGCCTGCCTTAGATGGTTCAGCTCTCTGTCGAAGAATGACATTCTGTCGTTGAAGTAAACAATCTGTTCCGCTGACAAGCTGGCTAATCCGCGAGGCCGGTCAGAAATGACCAACAGAAGCAACAACTGGCTTAATTGGTCTTACCAAGAATTCATGTTGCAAGTAACAACTAATCAGCTATATTTACAAAGGTTAACACTAACACCGTGGAATTAACGATGTATAAGTACTACCCGATTGTCATAATTTATCCAATAAGAAAAGTACATTTTGTTGATAGACGTTCGCCGCTTTCAATCAACAAAACAAAAAAATATAAGAAAGAGAGAAAGAAGAACTGAAATTTGGGCAGTGTCCGGAATTGAACAGCAAGCTGACAGGCACGGCACATATTACTTAGAATAGTGTAGAAAAATAAATAAAAGGAAAAATGAAATATCTCCGCCTTGAAATGTCACCAGTCAATATGTGTGATCAAAGAAAAAGCAACTTCGATACAAGATATGCATACGCAGTTCAAAAACAACACCCTCACAAGTCACAAGTCATAACCAAGGCAATGGAGCTGAGTTGTGTTGTTTTATAAACTGGACATGATTCAGCATGAGCATATATAGCCTCTTGCACTCAAGGAAGTTATAACACCTTAGTTTATTGAAGATGTCAAGCATACAACAACCAAGCATTCTCACTTGGAAAATGAAAATATGACCAAGCAACTAATCAAAGACATTGGCCAAGCGATGATCACTATTCACTCTCTTTTGCTTCGGCCATTAGCTGTGCTTGCATTTTCTTTATCTCCAGCTCTCTTTCCATCCTTTCTTGCTGAAACAAGAAGATAACTTTTAGCTGCTTCCAGAGAATAGTCCTATACATTTCTACATATAGTTTTTGAAGCTACTGCCTATCTACATACATTAACAGTACCAGTAAATGACTTTGCAAACAGTATGTCAAGTGGTAGTGACTTAGATGGTTTGGTGTGTATATGTGGGTCGGACGCCAAACAGATGGTGATTGTTTTTTTGGTGCAACGACACACAAAACACCTGAAACCAATGTATGTGTTTCACTAGCACTAAAAAGTTCTTAATGCAGATAGACACCTAATGCTCTCATATCTAACGCCTCAAGATGAATTAAGATAAATGATAATGCAAAGAAGAGTTAAACTTACAAATGTAAGAAGCATAATTCTAAGCCCAGCCCTCAAGGAAACATAACTATAAATAGATTACGCCTCTCACTCTGGAGTTTCAACTTTCAACACAGTCCATTAACACCATACCACTTTTCGGGGACAATGGAAGGTGATATTTAATACATGATTGCAGATACATTATAGGTTCCCTTGTGTACCCTTAGCATAAACCCCCATGATCAGGAGTTGAAGAGTCGATTTGAGTCACTGAGTAATGACTCGTAGACTAGTTTGACTAGTCATGACTCTATTCAAGTACAATCTGTTGATAACTTCACATCTTGATGATTGTTCACTGCACATACTATGGTAATTAATAAGAGATAAGCCCCGCATACGAAAATACAGAAAGGTGCAATTGCGGGTTGATATAAGCTCCATGTTACAAAAGGGTGCAATGTTGGCCAGTAAGACATATTAGCCCTAACTTCACTCGGATGATTAGAATCTACATAATTTCATTCCCCAAAGAATTTCTCGATTAACTGCCCAGCAATAGGATAGGCTATACCAAACAAGAAAACAGGTTAGATGGATGCTCATGATGTAACCCTGGTTCATAGTGGTGAGTTTTCTGTTGATTGCTTACAGCAGCTAGAAAATGGTCCAGCTCAAGCTAATTGTATTTGGACTAACAGACTGAATTCTGTCACTAACTAGAATCATCTAGCATTCTGTGTAAAGTTCTACTGTGGTAGGGATGTGAAAGGCTAGGAGGAAGTATTCTGGGAGGTGGAACTACAGCCTTCTAAAATGTGGATCTCTACAATCTCTAGTGCTTGCACGGTCTCATATGCTCAGACACAACTCCTAATCTCCTATGACACCTATATGTTCCGCCCTTTTCTGCGCTGCAACTCCGTAGCCACCATTTCTCATTTCCATATCACTGTCCTGCTTGTAAAAATCGAAAATGTAAACCGTAATTTCCGAGTCCGCGAGAAGGTCGCAGAACAGTGGACTAGAGGAATGAATGCCCCGGCTTAAAATCTCGACATCACGCCTGAACAAGCAAGCCCCTAGCCTACTCCCAGGATCTACGGCTCATCCATTCCATCAGGTACGACGACCCAGCTAGCAAGCTCGCGCGCCAAAGCCACGATCCGCGATTCGATCAGAGCTAATCGCGGACGCTGAAGACCTAGATCTGCCTCCACGAGCTAACGAATTTAGTGGGGGGAGGGGAATGGAATCAGGCCAGCGGTTAGGTTTACCTTCTCGTCCTGGTGGAGGGCGATCCAGACGTGGACCTTGTCCATGGACTCCCAGAAGAGGAACGCGCCGAAGGTCATCGCGAAGAAGGTCGCCACCCGCACCATCTTCTTCTTCTTCCTCCTCTCCGATCTCTCGCCCCGGTGGATTTTGGATTTGGCGACGGCTGCGGGTGGGGATGGACGGGATACGACGGTGGGGATCAGATTTTGGGCTGAGAGGACTGAGTTGGACGGACTGGGCCTCATTTCCTTTTCAGCCTCGCTCCATTATTTGTCTTCACTTGAGTAAACCCCCAACCCCTAAAAAAAACATGAGTAAACCCCTGAAAAAAGAGCAGTGTGTATATACGCACGTTTGTGTATCATGCAGATTACAGAACAGTGAGGTACATATTTATTTTATCAGAAATTGATTCTTCATAAACTATAGAAAATTTGTATATATTTGTCTTGTAACTTCTGAATAGGTTGGAGAAATAGTCATATTTCATACTACCTCTGGTCTGAAATGGTTGGCGTGGAAACGCACTACGGTAGTATAAATTCGTACCATACTGACGACAATCAATACTGGTCGGAGGGAGTAACTTTTCAAATGAACAAGCTTCTTTTTAGTCTCAACGCCCTTTAGTTTTCTGTATTTTGGCTTATTTCAAGTCGCTAAGAATTAAATAGATATCAGTCACTTGCTTAGCAATTGGATTTACGCTACCAATAATGTGAACTTTGAGTTGAATGTGGATTGCAACTGAGTTTTACCAAGTTTTTTTACAATTGCAGAAGAGTTGTAAATGAGAAAAAACATTCACGGTAAATACATGTTCATGTAGTAAAAAAAAGTGATTCGTGAGGTTTAAAAGGAAATTCAAAAAAATCTTTACGTGACTCAGAATTATAGTTCATGAGATTCAATCAATGATTTCTCTTTTTTGCAAAGTTTGCAAGAGAAATAACTTTAGTATCCATGGACTATCTGGTTATACTTTTCTTTAAACTGTAGTTGCATATTTCTGAATCGACCAAAACTTTTTAAAAAATACTGTCGACGGAGACTCTTGTAATCTCTAACTTTCGAAAAAAACATTCCACCAAACAGTTCAGTGAACTGCTGTATAATGACTGGTGACAGGTAGGATTGATTTTTACTCTAGCAAAATAGCACTACAGGATGTCAGGGTCATACTAATATCTGAAACACGACGAACAACCAGGAGAACCACCATTTGGCCGAAACAACTCTCTCATGAAGTCCTATTAAAAACAAAACTAAAAACAAAATCTCTCATGAAGAAACCAGAGCCGATTCAGTAGCAAGCATGTCCAAGAGCATTCCATGAGCAGCAGCTGCAGAGCCCCGCGAACCACGGCTATGGAGCCACCACAGCAGGTTGGTCAGCGAGTTGCCGTCGTCGTGCGATGCCAGCTCCCTGGTCTTGGCCAGCGCCGACTCCTTGTCGTAGGTCCCCTCCAACGCGTACACGAACCCCTTCCACCCGTCACCGACGCCGTCCCTGGCCAACGCCGGCGCCGTCCACCTCACCAGGTCCCCGGCAAACACGGCGTCCGGGAAGAGGGCCTCGCTGATCGGCACGATCGGCAGGAGCTGGATCCCCACCCTGCACTCCTTCCACTCCGGCGGCGCGAACCAGAGGCTGCTGCCCCTCTTGTTCGCCCACACGACGCCGACGACGCGGTTGTTGCCGGTGAAGTCCTCCTCGTAGATTGCGTCGCCGTCCCGGACGTGCCACCATATCTGCGCCGCCAGCATCTCGAGCGCGGTGAGCGTGGATGCGGCGGACACGAGTCCCGCGTCGCCGTAGCTCATCCCGAGGAGCGCGGCGGAGTAGTAGGCGTTGACGGCCTCGCTGGTGCTCTCCTGGTTGCGCCCGTCGCCGAACTCCGTCAGCCCGCCGGCCCAGGAGTGCAGCTTCCAGAGGTCGAACGTCCTCAGCCTGGTGTAGCAGCTCGCGCCGGCCTCTCGCGACAGCGTCATGAAGTCTGCGACCATGGAGTAGGCCTGAGCATTGTACTCCTGCCCCCAGGCCGGGTCGATCTTGGCGAGCACGGCAATGGCGTACACGAAGTAGCCCAGGTGGTAGTGGTGGTCGTTGTAGATCCCGAAGCCGAAGTCGGCGCCGGTGTCCGTCACCCCCTGCAGAGTGACGAGGCCGCCCCATTTGGGATCGTACAGGAAGCCATTGCCCTAGAAGCTCCCGTCCAGCCACGGCGTGACGGCGGCCGTCAGGAACTGGCGCACAGCCGAGATGACCTCGACGCACCCGACCTCCTCGGCGATCAGCGCCAGCCTCGCCGCCCTGGCGATCGCCTTACCGTAGAAGTAGGACGAGGTGGTCGTGATGGGACTGGAGGCGAGGTCGTCCACGTCCTTGCGCAGCGCGGCAACGACCAAGCACCCCGTCGTCGCTGACGCCCCGGGTGGAATGCCAGGTGGGGAACACCGACCAGGTCGCCGTCGATGCTCCGGTACCTGAAGTCCTCGAGCACCTAGACGCCGCGGTCCTCGGAGAGCAGGCGGAGGTGGAGCGGGTGGGCGAGCATGAGCAGTTCCCCTGACCCCTGCGTGCGCCAGGTGTAGTCGACGGAGAAGGGGCGGCTCAGCGCGGTCTCCCCGGCCGTCGGGAAGCAGCCGCTGTACCGGTCAAGGACCGCCTCCATGGTCGCGTCCGGCAGGAAGGCGACGCGGATGACGCCGGAGAAGCCGTGCGCCGCCAGCAGCGTGACGCTGGGCATGGACAGGCGGATCGGCGCGGACGTGTAGAGGAGGAAGGTCTGGCCGCTGTTCATCCGGAGGCGCCACCTGGTGAGCGTGTCGTCGCGGGGGGCGGCCTCGAGGAAGGCGTGGACTGAGGCGAGGGATACGTCGACGGGGCCGCCCCCCCCCCGCGGTAGCGACGGTGACGAAGGGGCTGCCGCGGGCGAGGAACGCGCGCAGTGACGGGGAGAAGTCGAGGGTGACTGATAGGTCGTCGAAGGCGGAGATGCGGTGGGGCCCGGCGGCGGCGGCGTCGGACGGGGACGAGACGGTGAGGTCGGCGACGAAGGTCTGGGCGTGGAAGGACGGCGAGTGGAGGCTCGTCGGGTAGCAGACCGTGAGGCCCCCGGCTGCGGATTTGATCGAGTACGGGTGGATGTACTCCGACTGGTCCCCGTTGTTGAGCGCGAAGTTCTGGAAGAAGGAGTTGGTGGGGAGCGGCGCGGAGAGGAGCTCGGGGGCGAAGAAGCGGGCCGGGTCCGGGAGCACCGTCGACGCAGCCTGCGGGAACACGGCGGGGCTCGGGGACGGCATATCGGGCTGCGGCGGCGGGGTGGGGTTGCGCGTGGACTGCCAGAAGAGGAACGCGGCGAAGGCCACCGCGAAGTACGTGGCGAACTGCGCCATCCTCTTCCCCTCCATCGCCGTTTGCCGGGAGACACGGAGGGTCTGCTGGCTGCGATTATATAGGCGCCGCCGCCGCCGTCTCGCTGGTCGATCTCTCTCTCTCCGCACCGGACTGCGATTCTGCGACGGCCGCCGTCCCACTTTGGAAAGGGATGGGACCGGAATGGAATGTCTACGTACTGTTTGGTCTGCTACAAGAACTTGGATTGATCAGCTCAATGAAATTTCCATCGAGATGTTCTTGTAGTCCTAGTAGTACTGGAGCGAGGCAACTGTCCTCCCAATCTTTTCGTGACTGAGGAGTGAAGCAGATTTCTTTCAGTACAAAAGGATGACTAGTGACGAAGGAACGGTCATTCACAGCCGCTCTACAACTATGGCAAATCAAACAATCACTGTAAGACCATATCCACTATGTGATATAAAAGCGAACCAAAACAGCCCATGGTTCGACTCATAACATGGAGGGCATCGGTGCAAAATTTCTGACAAGGAAGATTCATAGCTGAACTATGTGTTGTTCATGGGCCTACACGTTTTGGATGCACTGCATGTAAGATGCTAGCTTTGTGAAGAGAAAAGACACATAAAATAAGATTGCATGGCTCCAAATAAAAAGCGACTTCACACATAGCAGCCAAAGCTAATTTTTTTAAATAATATTTTTTTTATTAAAATTTCGAGAAATATTACGCAGATTTAGGATATTTTAAAAATAATACGGCCTCGGCCTGGAGGAGGCCGACTGGGGCTCGTCGGCCCAGAGGAGGCCGACTGGGTCTCGTCGGCCCAGAGCTGGCCGACTAGGGGGGAGAGAGGATCACGGGCCGGCCGAGTGCCTGATCGGCACCGAGCGGCCAGGCTTCGGCCACGTCACGGCCGAAAGGCCCGTCGGCCTCCTCCGAGCCGACGAGGTCCTGTTAAGAGCCGAGGCCTCTTCTTCTTCCTCCCGCGGCTGCTCTCTTCTCTCTCTCTCTCTCTCTCCTGTTCTTCCCTGCTCGAAAACCAGCAGCGTTTTAGAGCATCTATCCACTAGAAATTAGTGTAGCTTGTTTATTAAGTCTTTGGGGTGCCCGATCTATCATGGTGTAGGCTGTGGAGGCGAGTTGGACGGTGGGAGATTGTGTTTCGAAGGTGTTCGTGGTCGTGGTGGTGCTCCGGTGGTGGAGGCTCTGGGTGCACCTGTGGAGGAGGGTTCGGCTGCTGTGGTGGTGCTGCTGTCACGCTTCAAGGGTACGTGACTATTCTTACATTAGGATTAGGGTTTGTGTTATTTAGATTAGGGTTTGTGTTATTTAGATTAGGGTTAGTGTGTTGTTAGTATGATAGGATTTTTAGTTAGCCCAGATGGATTCGTAGTTGGTATTGTATTAGTTTATGATTCCCGTTTGCAATAACTTTACGACAAGTTTTGATTACATCATTTAGTTGTTTCAGTATAATTAATGGGACGGTCGTATTAATATTTGATACATTTTAAAATTTGACTAGGTGAGAAAAATGTCGGATGTAGTAAAATTTGTTTTCTACTACGGTGACGGTTCAGTACAACAAAATGAAGATGGGATGGACCTGAGTCAGTTTCAGCACATCGAGTTGGATCTGACTGCCCCTAAAAATTGGTCTGTTAGTCAGTTAAAATATTGGTTGGCAGAGTGTTTGGGATTAAATGCAGAAACACACACTGTCGGGGTGCACGCGTTATGGTCGAGGTCCAGTAAAAAAATTAGGTACACTCTGAGACCGATTGATCGGGATTCTCAGTGGGTGAACTGGTTGCAAGGTTGTGAAAACAGGGGAAGCCACCCAGTTACCTTGTTGCTTCCTGTCGCTAAGGAGGTAAATGTCAATCCTCCTGAAGGCGAGGGTGGGCACGATCCAGGGCAGAGCAGTTCAGCAACCATGGAAATTGAACATGATGACATCCATGGTTATGATGGAGGCAGTGGTTATGAATCAGGGCAGAGTAGTATGGTTGGAGGGCATGATGACGGTGAAAATGTGGAGGCAGATGGGGATGAGGAAGATGGCCGAATGCAGAACGAGATGGCAGATGAAGATATTGAGGGTGATTGCGGGGACGGCAGTGATTCTGATTCGTCGAATGACGTAGAGTACGAGCCGGAGGTGCCTTATCCAGCTTCATGGACTCAGGACTTCTCATCTGGCATGACTCTGGACGATGTTCATGATTCTTCCTGGCAATATCACCAGAGCAGCATGGCTGTGGGAGCAATTTACGCTGACAAGCAACATCTGCAGGAAGCAATCATACAGTGGGCAATGTCGACATCAAGGGTTTTCAAGACAACTGTGTCGAGTAAGAAATATTTGACCATGGAATGCTCGAGGATAGATTGTCCGGGTAGGGTGCACGCATATGTCCTCAAGTATGATACAAACTGGGTTGTGAGTGACATGGTAATGCATACATGTCGTATTCCCAGCATCCTTCAGGATCACCGTAATCTGTCATCCACGCTTATTGCTCGTTTGTTTTACACGGAGATAGTGGAGAGCAAGGCGATGGAAGTGAAGGCAATAAGGAACAAAGTCTTCACAAGATTCAATTTCAACATTTCTTATGGCAAGGCCTGGAGGGCTAAGCAGAGCGCGCTGGAGGCCAGATTTGGGTCATTCTTTGACTCATATGATTCTGTTGTCCGTTTGCTCCGCACGCTTCAGGCGAGGAATCCTGACACATATGTTGATCTTCAAGACTTCTACATGCCAGAGTTCCCTACAGTTAGGGTGTTGCACCGTTTGTTCTTCTCTTTTGGTGTATGCATCGAAGCCTTCAGCCACTGCCGACCAGTGTTATGTGTCGATGGCACATTTTTGACCGGCAAGTACAAGGGTCAGATATTGACTGCTATTGGCCAAGACGGCAATAACCAACTGTTGCCCCTTGCTTTCGCTTTTGTTGAGAGCGAGAACACGGATAGTTGGACGTGGTCCTTTAGGCAGTTGAAAAAAGCAGTTGTCAAGGATAAGCAGAATGTTTGCGTTCTACATGACAGACATGCGGATATACTCAACGCTATAAAGGCATTAACAAACCCTGGACCAGATGAAGAAACACCGTGGGTGGATCTTCAGAGTCGTTGGTGCATGCGCCATCTAGATGCTAACTTCTTCTCCCAGTTCAGAAATAAGAGTCTCATGAATCTGTTCAAAAAACTCTGCAAGCAGAACCAGGAATGGAAGTACAATTTTCTCCGTGGCAAGCTTGATGAGTTCACGAACAAACATGTTCGGGAGAGGAAAGTTGCACGTACTGCGACAGTGGCGTTTCATGTAGCCCAAGTAGCGGCACAAGCAGCTACAGGGCCTGCACCGCAAGAAGAAGAACCGATCGGTTTGTGTGATCTGCCAGGGTTTGACCCACCGGGCACGAGAAGAAAGGGTGGACGGTTGATTAAGAATTTCCAGCAGTGGATTGAGCATGAGCCCGTGGAGAGGTGGTCATTGTTGCACGACTCAGCCAGTCTATGTCCGGCTCACGGCAACAGGCGGTACGAATAATTAACTTATCTACAATCATTTACCCTTATTTATATTGTCCTTCATTTCCTAAATGTCTATACCACTTTCAGGCTGAGTTGACGTGGGATCTTGGGAATGATATAGACCAGTTAGACCGTTCACTTTCGACCGGGCCTTTGCTTACACGCGAAGAGCATCGGTCTTGGTTGCAGTCCGCTGCCCAGAGAGTGCGACAGATCTACGAGGCTATCACGTGTGTCCGCTCGTCTGACGTTCTCTCACATGCTGCACGACGGCCACCGCATCCGTCCACGCAGCTGCCTCAACGGCGGGCACGGCGTAACGTGCCGCCACCTCCAGAGGCACACCGACAGCACCCGCGTCCACGTGTCGCACCACCTCCACCTGACCAGCCAGGAGGTTCGGGCTGGCAGCAGCAGAGTTACCACCAGGGGGGCTATCAGCAGAGCCCCACTGGGGGCTACCAGCAGCGACCCTCTTCGGAGTACCAGCAGAGCCCTGGACCGGATTCCAGCCTCGTGCACCACACGGTATGTCGATTCGTACTACTACATTATCATGTATTCAAACTATTTACAAAATAACATGTTACATAAAATTTCTCGATTCTAGCACAATTCGACTTCGACTTGGGGCCTATTATCTCCGAGCATTACTCGGGTGCTTCTGGTTGGGAGAGTCAGCCGGACGTGTTTCCCAGTGCGGATGCGGACACCCAGTGACTCAACATGTACAACACTCCTCCTCCACCCCCCACACAGGATACACAGCAGGCAGATGACGGGTCCTTGGTTCCTCCACGAGTCACCCGCCCACCCCATCGGTTTGGATGGAGCACTCCTCAGCCACATCCGCCACGTCGTGGCAGAGGCGATGACTGAGACTCTACTTATGTATCAGAGACATATGTTCGCTATTTTCCATGTACCGTCAGACCTATGTATGAGACATATGTATGCTACTTCTTTCCCTCGAGGCGCGCAACGGTGGTCAGAGAAGACATTATGTATCGTTATGTACTAGACTTATTAGTACGATCTATGTAGCAATATTTGATATGTCCGTAACCGGTAGACTTTGGTACGTAAGATAAGATACAACAAACCTCGATTACATACCGATCACACCACACAACAATAGGAAATGCAGGTACAACTACTAATTAATCGATACTCAAAGAAAGATACAACATAACTCAAATTAAGATTCTACCTATCTCCCATCAATGCAGCCTGCACCATCCGCAGATTTAGCACCCTTGCCCTTTGACGATGATTCAGGCTTCTTTCTCGCACCCTTGCTCGATGTTTCTGCTTTCTTCTCCTTGCCCTTACGCACTAGTTCAGCCCCCTTTTCCTTTGACGACGGCATGAAATCGTCGTCATCATCGCTGGAGTATACCCAGAGAAATGAACGACCGTACCTCTCACGTATGTCTTGAGTTCGATGAATCGGCACATTAGTAACATGCCTATCGAACTTATCCGCAAGCCTCAAGACTTCAGCACGGATTTGTTCTGTGGTCCTATACGGAAACCCATCTCGGCATAGCCTCGCCCCTAGCAAAGCGAGATGTCTCTCACTACCAACAATTTCTTCAAGTGGAACTTCCCTACCATCTACCTTCAAATAGGTGATAATCTTAGCTAGATGCTCGGATGCGGCTATATGAAAGCCGGACACACACTTCTCACAAGGTACAATACACACCATGCTGGCGCTCTGTGAGAGTACCCCGCTTAGCCTAGAGTGGTTTTTATAGGACAATGGTGGCGGGAGGAACAGGCGGGAAACGGTGGCGGGAGAAACGGGCGGGAAACGGTGGCGGGAGAAATAGGCGGGAACGGCTTGCGGGAGAAATGGGCGAAACGTTGGCGGGAGAAATAGGCGGGAACGGCTTGAGGGAGAAATGGGCGGGAAACTGTGGCGGGAGAAAAAGGTGACGGGAGAAATAGGTGGGGGAGAAATGCCTGCATGCAGGACTCGGCTTTCCCTGGGCCGACAGGGACCAATCGGCCTGCTCTGGGCCGACCAGGTTAATACCAGATCCGTGCAGGCGCGGATGCGGCCGACGAGTCCTGGTCGGCCAGGTCTGGGCCGACGAGCCCCAGTCGGCCTCCTCCGGGCCAACGAGCCCCAGTCGGCCTCCTCCAGGCCGAGGCCGTATTATTTTTAAAATATCCTAAATCTGCGCAATATTTCCCGAAATTTCAATAAAAAAATATTATTTAAAAAAAATTAGCCACCATGCGATTCCTAATTCTAACACATTTTCCGTTGAATGGGTCTAACAAATTCCTCCTTGGGCAACAGAAAGACACAAACCACGCCAGTAACATCTTATCCTGCAATTTAGCTCATTTACAACTGGTTCACATATACAACGGTGACACGAACTTTTACAAGAGCAGGTGCACCTAGTGGTTCCTTCGTCACTACACCCAGGTGCGATACCAAAGACTGAGTTGCTATACCAGTACCATGCCAACACATTATGCATCCGACTTCCAGGCAAACCAACCCATTTTCTTACATCAAGGAACTCCCTTACATTTTCTTACATCAAGGAACCCCCTTACATTTTCCTTCCCTTTTATTTTTCATGGGATAGGCAATAGGTATGCATTTTCAGGTATCAGTATAATCAAGCTGCAATGCTGCCCTCTAGAGAGATTGTCCAGCAAGGCTTCTTGTTATGCAAGGTTTGCCCTCAAGCTGCAATGCTGCCCTCTTTAGGGATTGTCCAGCAAGGCATCTTGTTACGCACGGGTGTGCCCTCACTGGAGCAGCCCACTCCTCTTTCCCCAACCCATGGCAACTATGTACAGAATCGTGCAGCCGGCGATGGTTCCGAAAGTGGTTTCCCAGAATTTCACATGTGCTGCTTGTGTCTCCTGGGGAGTTTCGGGGTTGTACAGAGATATACCAATGTTCATCCCAAAAAGACCGACAACAGCCACTCCAGCGGTAATGACAACCGTCGCAGTCGAGAGCATGACCCCCATCTGTAGGAGCTGATTTTGCTTGTCATCCAACATTATGTTGATGTAATCCTCAGTGTCATCGACGTACTCCCTCAGCTTCAAGCAAACATACAAAACGTATAAGCTTAAGAATTTGATTTCAGTCATTCCATATTAAACTCCCTACACCGAAGTTTCAGGATTAGAAAGAACATTGCTGACAGCCAATGGCACATCAGATCAACGTAGTCCTTCAGCTTCAAGCAAAGATACAAGAAAATTCTATTTCAATAATTACATTTAAAAATCCCTACATTGATGTCTCATGAAGTCATGATTAGAAAGAATATTGTTGACAGCAAACGGCACATCAGATTAATCATTCTAAAGAAACCCTAGTAAAACCAATTAAATGATAAATGCACTCTACCAAAAAAAATGTCGGGATATAACAACAAACTTTAGTTCTAGAGTGCCCTAGCTCCTAATATTAGCCTATTAAACGCATCATTTCCGTATATAACTTTCACCACAACTTTGTTCTTTATCTATGGTAATAGCATTCTATTTTTCAATGTACCACATATAGCATACAAAATTCCTGCCCCGATCTGAAGTTCTTTTATCTGTTGAGCAAATAATTCCTCTTGACAATAATAAGTGGGTGGAAACTTAGCAATATTTGGAATGCTACAAGTAACATGCGAAAGACAACAGCTCTTACATGTGAAAGCTTATTTAGTGTGCCATCAATTTGCACAAAGTAGGCCTCCAAAAGCATCTCCAGTTCTTCAATATGGGGCTTATAATCAACAAAGCTAACATTGCTTGCAGTTCCATCTGGCTCGCTTCTATAATCTTCATTCCTACACACAAATAAAATGATTGCATATATGCATTCAGACCAGTCAAGAGATATTTTATGGTCTACAGAAATAGCACATAGGAGTACATCTATTAGAAGGAACTAGAGCTGTCTCACGTCGACGACTGACCTATCCTCCTCCAACTGAGATGGATCATGATCATCCACCTCAACTCTAGATGAAGTCTCACTAATATCTTGTCGAGCAAGTTTTTCTGTCAAGTACATTTCAGCCATATCCATTTCATCATCCAATAGATGCTCAAGTTCATCCCTTACCTGTCAGAAAGTAAATTTTATCAAGGTGGAATTATTGTGCCGGTTAAAAGGCTTTTGTCAAGAAATTATAGAGGGAAAGAACACATATAGAGGTAGGTGTTGTCAGATGTGTATATGGTGAAGGTGAGGGTGAAGGTCTGGGTGGTTTCAGGAAATTCTACCACAGCATTATAGAGGTCAAACAAATAGTGATGTCAAAAGTAGCCGGCAGAATGAAACAATATGTTTGACAACACCTACCTAGGATAGTATGATGCATTGACAGAAGAAACCGACAAGAAGATTGACATGAAATATATTCACTTCTCGAACAATTAAATTACCTTCTGCACACGTCCAGAGATTGCCACCAGACGGCTCTTAATTTGCCTAACTCGCTCAAGATTCAATGTACTGATCTTTGAAGTCAGCTCGTCTAATGCTGGATATGCCTCTTTCTCCAGAGTCCCAGTCTGCGGGAAAAAAATAGGCCAGTCACTGTCTGCAACTACCAGCAGACCATGTTTTATTTGTGAGAACTGAGAACTACTGCTTACATGTAATACATACTAAAACAAAACATGGAATAATCAGAAGACCACTCCAGACGTGTCAGCTTATGAACAGCATCTACTGTAAGCACAACTCCATCTATTTATAAATAAAAATACAAAACGGGACTGTTCCAGGTTTTGTGGGAAGCCATGATTATCAAACTTCCATTAAGCTCCAGCAAGGCCTAAAGTTCATCTAATCAGAACATGTGAATAAATGACAGAACATCATACGTAATAACCAAAGTTCAATATTGAACAAGCAATGGTGTGAACCATGGCTGATAAAACAAGCCATCCTAAGATGGCAAACAGAATTATCTAGCTGTATTAAAATATCGTGAACCAAAATATGATGAGACACATACTTCCTCTTCCAAAGATCTACATGCTGACTCGAGGCACACTTCAAGCGCACGGAATTCAAAAGGTAAGATCTTGGTGCTTCCATCTTTCGCGGAGGCCAACATGGGCACACTACTGCTCTGAGTCATTCCACCCATCGTGTTAGGAGTCCTCTTAGCCATCTCCAGTTCATGCCCTTTCAATGAACTAGGAGCAGGAAATGGTGAAGCAATCACAGATGACTCACCCTCGATATCAGCAAACTCTGCAGCCTGTTAAAAGCAGAAGAAAATTCACATATTCATACAGCCCATAATGCCTTGTACAGTGTCACAATGCTTCTAAAAAACGGAAAACCCAAGTGGAAGGCCTAAGTGTGAGAATCAACAACTTGTACTTTGCATAAAAAGTATGTAACCGCCCATGTCCTCTTACATGCCTCCAGTCACTAAAGTGCAAAATTCGCCAAGTCAGCGTAACATGTATTATGTTAATGGTCTGAAGGCCTGATGTTGTTTTCAGCAATTTCAAAACAAGACTGAAAATATGGGTTCTCTAACAGATGTGCAAATTAACTTGAACTCTTGGAGCCATATGGTGTTTGGACAAGTCTGAAGAAATGGGGGACTCTAATAGTTGTACTCTTTTTTTTTTGCGAAGAAACTTCCAATCTATTCATCAACAATCAAGGCGATACAAGGACACCAGAAGCAATAAAATTACATCTAGGTCCGAAGACCACCTAGCGACGACTACAGACACTAGAGCGAGCCGAAGGCGCGCCGCTGCCATCACCCCTCCATGATCAGAGTCGGGCGAAACTTGTTGTAGAAGACAGTCGGGAAGTCGTCGTGCTACGGCCACAGAGGACCAGCGCACCAGCACAGCAACCGCCGCCGATGAAGGGATGCATAGATCAGAAGCATCTAATTTTTTGACACACGAACGAAGACGAACGAAGATCGGATCCAACCGGATCCACCGAAGACACATACTGGCCAGATCTGACGAGATCCACCTGAGACAAACCTCCACACACCCTCCAACAACGCTAGGGACGTCATCGGAGCGGAGGCTGGGTGGGGAGGACCTTATTCCATCTTCAGAGAGCAGCCGCCGCCTGATCTCTCCAAGAAAGACACATAACCTAGCAAAACACAAAAAAATCTGTGAGGATGGAGCCCTCCCGCCGGCAGGGACCGGGATCCACCACGTGACCATGGCTCTGAGGCCACGGAGGCGGGCGGCCCGGCGGCGCCGCCGGCAGGAGGCGGAGACCACGAACGCCTCTAGATCGCTTTCCTGGGGTGGGCGCTGGAGCCTCTAATAGTTGTACTCAATATCAAGCGAAACACCAGCACAACTTGCCAAGCGCAGTATCGACAAACCACGAAAGACACCTGATCCCACACCACACACCAAAGATATAGTTCTGTCAAGAATTACTATGACTGGGAACCGGCAACATTCAGGTCCTAACATGTTATTTGTAGTGTCTTTCTTAGAAGCACAACACGGGATTCGATATACAGAACTCAAAATCCTAGATAAACAAGTCTTCCCCCCAGGGGCGGAGCCAGGATTTGAACTTAGGGGGGGCGAGCAATAAAAATCTCGGAGCTAGCCGATGTCTTCGGGAGGCTAGCAATGGCAACTTCGTGCACAAATACTTAATTCTGACATAAGTACTACAACATACAATGATTAGCTATGGCCATCAGTATGTATTAGTATGTTCTACTCAAAATTAAATGGAATAAAGCAATAAATAAATAAGTACCCAACACATTCTATTTTTATTATTTAGGTGAATTACTAAAATATAACTAAAGAACTAGATGCAAGATGTAAACATGATCATGGATGGTAAATTAATATTCATTATATTTTTCTGATCAAAATTTATATATAATATATTCATATTAATCTATAAAATGAAAGATATGAATATAGTCATAATTTGCAAAAAAGAAAAAAATGTATAATAGAAAGAGAGAAAGATGTTGTAGTTGGGTATTGAACTTGGGTCTCTCTGTGTGTAGTAAAAGTACACAACCATTGGGTTACGAGAGAACTTCTGCTATCTTAAGCATTTAATGAGAGATAAAGGGTAAACACGACCGAATCTGAATAAACATGTACTAATTGCTGCTGTAATTTCTTGAGGGGGGCGAAAGGTTGGGGGGGGTTCTGACCCCTGCTAGCCCCCCCCCCCCCCCCCCCCTGGATCCGCCCCTGCTTCCCCCAATATCCATACTTCTCTTTTCCAGCCACAGCTCGGATTGTACCACAATTATTTTACTAGTCAAAATCAAATGGCCTAGAAGCAATCAAATGGTGAATTGACAGGAAACATGCCTGGTCAGAGGAAGTGAGCACGCGGGCCTGGAGGTCGCGGACGAATTGCGCGAAGTCGGGGTCCTTGGAGTAGGGGAGCAGCACCTCGGCGGCGGTGATCACGGCCTTGACCCGCTCCAGGTTGACGACGATGGCGCGCTCGCGGCCCAGGATGGTGGACGGGTAGGAGAGGAGAGGGTCGAGCACCCTGAGGTCCCGCGCCGGAAGCCCCGTCCGCGCCATCACCGCGTGCTTCCCGGCCTCCTCGACCCGCGCCCGCCCCGACGCCGGCACCACCAGCCACTCGCGGCTCGCCGCCGCCGCCGCAGCAGCAGCGCCCGCCTTCCGCCTCACCCCGCCGCCCGGCACCGTCGCCGAGGGCCTCATCCTCTTGCTCCCGGAGCTAGGGTTTCGATTGAGGATTCGCGATCGCCGACGGCAGCGTGAAGGCGGAGCGGAGGTATGTGTGGTCGGTCGGCTGCGGCCTGCGAGGAGGTGTTGAGTCTGACGGTCCGAGTGGAAATTGGGGTATTGTCCGCAAATGTTGTCCTCTCAGGTAAAAAACAGTCAACCAACTTTAAAAAAAAACAGTCAACCGAATCTCGGGTAAAAGACAAAGTATTGAGATTTTTTTGTACTATAAAAGTTTTAGGGAATCGTGCTTATGCATATGTGTTTTTTAAAACGGATGTTTGTATATGTGTGAAACTTAATAGTCCATCCGTTGTTCTCCGTTCTTAAAAGAGTGTACATCTAACTTTTATACGAAGTTAATGTTTTTAAAATTTTTAATCAAATTTATATAAAAATATAGCAATATGTATAACATCAAATTGATATATTTTAAAACTTCATTTCAAGACGAATCTAGCGAGACTGATTAAGTGCCATAAATGTTGGTACAATTTCCTATAAAGTTGATTCTCTACTACTTATAAAAGAGCCAACTTAAGTTTTGCTATGGCCACCCACAGAAAGTGTACACAGACTAATCTCAACCATCAGATCCAGCCCACTTAATAGGATCGGACGACACAGAATAGATCAAACCAAAGCAACGTTCACGATCGATCCTGTCGACCTCCAGATTTGTTTCCTGCCAGCCTCCCGATCCACGTCGGCAACTCTCCTCTCCACGTTCATAGCTACCGTTTCCTGATCCCCTTTCCACTCCTCCCGAGACTGCCGCCGCCGCTCTCCTCTCCGCTGATCTCGTCGCTCTCCTCTCGACGCCCAAAGCAACCCTACCTTCCCTCGCCGTTATCCTCTCGACGCCCGGCCGCTCGCCATCCCCGCCTGGCACCTGCTCCGCAGCCGCCGTCGGTAGATACTCGGGAGGGACGGCGGCCCGGCCGCGGCATACCCGGAGAAGCCGCCGGCCGTGGAGGTGCCGCCGGCGTACTTGGCGGCAGGGACGGAGCTGACGGCGCGGGTCCGAGTGCACCATCTACCTGGGAGAGTCCGCGGACGGGGACGCCGTGCGCGCCGTGCCAGCGTGCGGGCTCGCCTCCACAGTCCACACGCGCTGCATCAAGCGGTGGCTAGCCCCCAGCGGCCGCCGCTCCTCCTGCCCGACCTGCCGCGCGTCGACCATCCACTGCTCCGACCCCCCGGTCTGAGAGACTGCTCAAGAGTTCCCTCGAGGTCTTGTTCGAGGAAGTGTGACAGGAGACCTAGGTCGTGACGACCATCGCCGCAGCTGTTGGCGGATGCGTACTCCGGCGTCTGGTCAGGCGACGATTTTTCGGTCCTCCCCCACACATCGTCCGACAGTGAGTCTCTGTAGCTCCGATCCAATCTGGGCGAAGCGTTGAGTTCGTCTTGGAGTTGATCGATTTGGTTTTGGAGTTCTGCGTGGTTGGAGGGATCATTTAATCCAGATGAGCTACCTAGAACCTCCCGTCCTTTACAATCTGCAGTTCCAATACTCTCGTGATCTTATGTATGTACGCACTGTCCAGCAAGCTCATTATATTGTTTATGGTCCAGTCAATATCTCTTCGTTTGTGTTTTTGCAGGAAAAAAGCAGGACATGTTCTGAAAGAAATTCCACTGTCAGGGAAAGAAGTCATCAGGTAATACAGGCAGAAGCTAAAAATGACCCACATGTGTATGCAATTGTTGATTTAGCTTTTAACAGAATATTATCTATTAAGACTATACTTATGTATGCTTGATGATCAGATGGTACGCAAATTGTCGTTTGATGTAGCATTTGCGTTTATTTGTATATATATATATATATCAAGAATTTAACCCTGTTTATTATATAAGATGACATGATTGTGTTTGACTCCCTGTTTATGATTTTTTACGTTCTAGCAGCAACTTTATTTTTCTAAAATTAGTTTGACCAGTTGCCTTTTGTTTACAGGAGATGTGTTAGTCATATGATCTGATTATATCTTATGGAATTTTTTAGAGAAAGAATAGCAATGATGGATGCAGAAAGATATTTGAATCATCAAATTGATCAAATAGTGTGAAGCATGGATAAACTTATAATTTGATAAGAATAATATGTGATAATGTACAGTTGCAGGAGGAGTTGTTGTATTTGTCATGTTTGCCCCTTGTTGTGTTAATGAGAGGGTTTGACTCTGTTGTCAGACCTAGAGCTTGAGTCATCACCAACTATGTTCTGCGGATTTGGATGCCATGCTCTTGAGTTTTCATATGGTCTGTGAAGTTTTGGTGGAATGGCTGAACTAGGCTTCATTTTAATTCATCTTTTTTGCTTAAATCAGATTCCATGTTTACCCAGCTGGAGCTCCCAGCCTGCAAGCCGATTATCACTCCCAAATGGGTAGGCTGATATTATTCTCTTTTCACTGGTACAACTGAGAGATAATATGAAGGATCACCTCACAGTCTTGTGGTGCTTATGTTTTATGCAGGTCATTTCAGTGTTCTTGTTGACGCCATTTTCATCCCCATCAGCGTTGCTTCGCTGCTAGCTTCACAAAAGGTGTGCTGACTATATTTATTCTTGAGGCTAAGTTTCTATTGCACCGAATTTGTAGGCATGCGAAAAATTGTTAGCCAAATGGTAGAATAGGCAAAATCTGGTTGGGAAAACGGAATTAACACGATCAACTGCTGCTCAATGCACATGATTCAGTGATATGTTTGCCCACTCTGATAATGTTTATTGTTTTTTTTTCCTACAGATTGTTGATCGATATTGATGCATGTATCCCATCTAACATTACGGCATCTAACATTACGGATAAGCTTGCCTATATTCAGAACTCTACAACGGTCAATACCTGCTAAAGGACTCTGGAGGTAATGAGCTTAGCTGCATGCTTCTATGCTCCAAAATCTTAAATGAAAAACAATAACCACTATTCAAAACAATTTCTTTACCAAAATATTCCTTGATTGTGTCTCCAGGTCCCGAAGGATATGAAGCAACCATTTATGTGTGTATTACCATCTGAATACCTACTACGTGAATCATAGGAGGTATGTACTATGCTTTCTGAGTTCACCAATATATCTCAAAACACTGAAACTGAATAACTTCTTGCTGCTGCCCCGGGCAGCCCAAGACCTTGCCATGGCCCATCATTCATGTTTAGCAAAATCTATATTTATTTCAAAAAACGGAACCCTGATGACCTCCTAATCATGCCATACCATCGGTCGCTGTTGGCGAGGCATGAGGACGAAACCATTCTTCGATTACTAGCAGCCAAAGTTCTAAACCTGGACCGATTTTCTATGTTCGTTCTGAACCTGAACACTGAACATGTCGTTTAGTTCTGAACTAATTCTAATGAGGTGGATGACCTGTTGAACAATGAGGATGTCCACTACATGCTCGAGTCTCAGGATGCTCTCAGGATCCCCATGCCCTCTCATCTCCACACTAAACGAAATCCCTAATATGTGTAATTCATATGCCTTTTTTTTCTTAAAATGTAAATAGGTTGTGAATCTACAATGTAAAAAACTATTCTTGTCCATATCAAACAGATACGATTGGAGAACGCAGGTGCTGGCGGCGAAGCTCTCGAGGAGGGTGACGACATAGCGCGGCGGCGGCGGAGCCCTGCTATCCATACTCGTGCAGCTCCCTCGCTCATCCAAGCCTCCCTAGCGAGCTCCTCCGTCGCTGCCTTACACGCATCTCCTCCTGGCCATGGCGGACATGTCGGCGTCGGGCTAAATTAGATTTCTTGGAAGGATTGGAGCGAGTGCAGTTCGAGGATATGGCGGCGTACATCCATGGAGGACAAAGCCCCAGCACGCCGCGTCTCCTGCGCATCGGGTACTGCACCTCCTCTTAGTCTCGCTCAGCAGCTCCAAACACCACTGTGTCGCTCGACGGCGAATCCCCGCAGCTGCGCCTCCTCTCTCTCTCTCTCTCCATCAGGGCGCGAATCGTGGCCCTGCTCACCAGTTGTTATTTCAGATTGGTCGCCGGTCGTATTCAGTTTGCACTACCACTAGCTAGCTGAAAAGTAACGCTTCCCATTCAGTTTGCAAAGCAGTTCCGTGTCATCGTTTTGCTTTTCTAACTTATGCAATTCGGTTTGAAAAGACATTTCCGTTTGTATAGCATATGTTTAGCAAGTACAGTTTGTACAATTTGTTGTTAGCATGTTCAATTAGGTAAAAGAAAATCTAATTAATGAGTGGCAGAGTTTGATTGCAATTATTTGAGGCTTAATTTGATGTTATTTGTGCACTTGTTGATTCCTATGTACATATATGTGTAGATGAAAACATGTTTGGTGCCCTATAATATAATATCCTCTATTGGAGCTCAAAATTAATTTGCCCTAAAATACATCATACACTGGAGTAATTAAAACAAATTTTGGTGCCCTAAAATCCAAAAAATGGTGCCCTAGAATTAAAAGTTAGTGCCCTATTTTACATCATCTGCTGTCACTGATACCATTGGGCCGGAGCCGTCTTCTTCCGGTGGTCGCCGCCTTCTTTGACTCAGTATGGTCTACTCCGTCTCCCAGCGCTGAGCCCTCTCGCCACTGGTTGCGTCTCAACTCACTCCTCCTAGCCATAAAGATCGAGCGAGTAACGCCCCGTGCCTTCGTCACCAAGATCATCGTCCTCTACGCCCGTGTGGACGTGCACATCTCTGTCGTCTGGATCACGTGACCGTTGCCCCCCGAGCGTGTAATTGTCATCGATGGCCTATGCTCCTTGTTGATTTCTTATTGTGGTTTTGTACAAGACGATTTGCTGGGATTGTTGGTGGTCTTGAGTTACATACAGATACACTATACTATATGCCTAGCATCTTTATTGAACAAAATACATGCTAGCATTGTTTGCAATTTGATTTCCACCACAATCATACTTGATGCTTGTCCTAATTTTTTATCATGCTGATAAAATAATTATGTGTTCTATCATTTTGTTTGCTGATACAACATTTTTCGTTTGCCATATACATGAAATACTGGCTATGCGATCATATATTTGGCATTTTCGTATGGATACTTTATATATGAAAAACTGTTGAATTGCTGATCTATTCATTCTACTGTACGTGTGTTTTAGGCTTTCTCAAATTTCAGAGGGGAAAACAGTGTGATGTGTGTCTTAGGATTGCTTTATCTAGCACTGCATTATTGTTAATCTGTTGAAGTCATACATGTTCTTCATGCTGCAGGAGTTCTAGAAGTTGCGCGATGAAATATAAGTTATTTCTTGAGCAATTGATTCTGAGCAAACTTTTGTGCTTAGCATATTTAGTTTTAAGCATTTTAGACGTCTAATGCCATGATTATCAATTGTTTTAGGTTGCTATTGCCCTTGACGGGGCATATTAGTTTGCTGAAGGCCAAATCTGAATATACTTATGCATACAAGAGCTGTTTACTTTGCTGTTGAGACCCTGTTGTGATATTTCTATGTTCTAAATAGTGTTCACTTCTGCTAATGCATGAATCTATTCTTTCTAAAAATATATCCACACAGATTTTGTTGCTTTATCCTTTTTTTAGAATACACAATATAGTTTAATTCAGGTGGAAACTCACTCAGTTACAACTTACAACCTATGTAAGTGAATATATTATTTCTGAAAATTTAGCACATGTTTTGCTATATTGGTCGACAAGGGTGCTTGATGAGGAATCCAATCAGGCTTTATGTCAGGTGAATCAAGGCAATCTATATGATGTACTGATTTTTGGTCAATTACTACTGAAACCATGATTTATGACTATTCTTTGTCATGTAAGAAAGCTGAGATTTATTTTGTCCACATGATTTCTGTGAACATATCTCTGAATATTTTTCATAGAAAGTTTTCCTCACATCGAAATATTTTATCTCTGAGATTCTTGCTATGGTAATAAGAAAATCAATAAACTAGAAAAAACGTAATTTAAAATTTTAAGACGTGCGTGCACGTGCATGGCTACTAGTGTTAATAAGTTTGACTTATAAGTACACCCTTTCAAGGATGGAGGGAGTGCATTATCTTCCAGTTTAGCCCGCACTAGTTTATTCCTCAAGCTCTCGCTGCTAAGCAGACACACCCTTAGAACGTGATGATGATAATTTTTTTTGATAAATTTAGCATCTCGACTATGATTAATTGAATTTTTCATCTTCCTTTAGGAAACTTAATTAATCATGATTGTTATACCTTTTGTTTACACAATGGAATTGCTAAAAGGATTCCTGGTGCAATGTACGATATATGCTAAGTTGATAAATCTGATGTTGTGGTATTAACAAGCCACATGAATAATTTTGAGAATAGTGAATAATATGTACACCTCCCGAAAACATCAGATTTATCAAAACAAGGCTCAACACGTGTTTCTCCCGCGCGAGCCCACCTCGTCGGCATCGCCACGGTCGCCGCCGTGGACCGTGCCGATCCAGCCCGGCCCGGCCCGAAACAAGATGCCGACCATGTTATGAATCGACAACCTTGAAATCAACAGAGGCACATGTACAATGATCTTGTGGATGCACACTGAAAATCCATGAATCAAAGAAAATGGTCTAATATGACAACATCATTTATCTGAAAAAATCATTTAGAGCAGTAGCACATATGATATAGTTGTAAAATTACGGTATTTTTTTTGAGAAACACAGTACAGACGTAGACGCTTACAAACACACACGTACAAACACCCCTATGAACGTACATACGCAAACCCTACCCTTACGAGCACCTCCGAGAGACTGGTCCGACAGATCTTGAGGTTGACGAAGTCATCACAGCCGCCTCGCTGTTGGTGGTAGGGGAATTACGGAATTTTTGACCTCTCATTTTCCTCTCTTTTTTCATGACTGACTAGACGCTGAACGAGACTGCGAGACGACCATGGCGCAGATGACATGCCCAAAACATCTTCTTGCTCAAGCTCAACACGCGTTTCCGACCGGGCTCTGTTCCTTCGCTCGCTCCCCAATCTTTGCGTGCTCGAGAAGAAGCCTCTCTCGCTCTTCGCCACTCCCCAGTGTCACCCGCTCCTCGTCCGTCGGATCCACATCCGCACTCCACGCCAGCCGTCCGATCACCCCCACGAAATCCCCATCCACCTTTTCGAAACCACCACCTCCTCCGTTTTCTCCTCCTCCCCATTTTTTTCCCTAGATCGCACCAAAACAAACAGACAGACGGAGCTACCCCGCAGCGAAGCAAACGAGGAGCAGCAAGCGGAAGGAATCCCCACGCCCACGGCTCCCGCCTCCCCTCCCGCGCGATCCTGATCCGTCTCCGCCCGGGCGATCGATCGGAGCAAATGCTGCGGGGATCGAGCCCCTGCTGCTGATCGTGGTGAGCCGCCCTCGCTCTCGCTCCGATCCGCTCGATTCTACCCTGTTTCCGCGATTGTTTCCTGGTAGATTTGGCGGCGCGCGCCTCAATTTGAGCTCCGCGTGGTCGGGCGCGCGGGGTTTCGCCTGATCGGTGTGTATTTCGCGCTCGATTTTTCTGATTTTTAGTGCGAGGTGACGTCAGCAGGCGAGTGGTGTTGTGCGCGATCCCTCTCTGGTGCTGGATTGGCATCTAGGTTTGATTCCGGACACTACTAGCCCGTGGTGCGCGCTGTGCGTGTGAGGAGGGAGAGTTCGTCGGCTCCGCTTAATCACGGCGCGGCCTGGAATTTGTGTTACTATGACGGTTTTTAACCAAGCGTTTTCCAGTGTGCTAACTGAACACGGGTGTTGTGCGATTGCTTGGATCGTTCATGTCAGCGCATGTTTCGGTGGTTTTTAGTTGGAATTTTGCTCTGTTTACTTAGCTGGAGGTCTGTGTTGCCCATGCAGTAAACACAGTGGGGAAGTGTGTACTCGGTCCATATTCTTATGCTGATTGAGAGTGGAGTTGATGGTGGAAGTGTGGATTGAACTGTAGGAAGAACTGTTTTGGGGCTTTCAACACTCGAATGGATTTAGGTTCATGAATGTATCCTGTTGAGGTTACCCCTCCTGTTCATTTTTCTGGGGACGATTTTCGGTTATGTAGGACATTGAGTGTTGCACAATGTGTTTTGACTTGACACTGGTATGCAGGAAATGGCTAACGGTCTGAGTTTAACCTTATGAAGAACTAGATACCCCTCTTAATCTAGGAACCATAGCTGAAACCACTCACGACCTTTTTAATCAGGAATGGGGGAGAGCTAGATGGAGAAAGTGTTAGTGTTTTCTTTGATGGTGTTTTACGTACTTTGGTAGACTGCTGCCTGAAATGCGTCCAAACCAACTGAGCCAGCTAAACTCTCCTAATGAATTCTTGTCAGGTCAAAGGAGCGGGGCGTTGTCTGATCCCTTAAAACTTGTGCTCTCGATTGCATTCCAGTTAGTCCATGCTTTTATTTATGTATCACAAACATGAAAATGTTGAATAGTCACCACCTGAATTCTCTTGTTTGTCTCCGTTTTATTCCCGTTAGATTTGCCTCTTTATAACTTTATTCGATTGGAATTAGCCATTGCACGTGTTGTGTTACTATTAACTACTTACCTTCATTTGCTCATCAACTAATTAATTGTGTTTGATTTGTTAGTCCTATGTGCTAAAGTTTGAAACTGATTTCATCTGATTGTAGAACTTCATCGTGGTAGATTTTGATTAGTACGAACATTGGATGAGGTTTGTATTGATCAATGGAAGTGGGTACTCTACAAGATGCTCAGGAGAATAAGAATGAAGAGAATGACTTCGAAGAGAATGTCAGTTCCGATCCTGTGGTTTACCAGCTAGTTCGGGTATACTTTGACTCTCTTAGCTATATTATACCTTTAAAGAAAATAACTCATTCTGATGTTACCAATTGCTTATAACCCTTTGGAACACTTATTTTTTCATATAAAAAAGGTTGAAGGTGATGGAACGCTTGTTCCTCCCACGGAGGACGAAGTCTTTCAGATTGAGCAGTTTCTGGATGAGAAGGTCGATCTGCCTTCCATTGAAGATGTAGGACACGTGGAGGATTTTTATACTAATGACTGCATGTTTTTGACGAAGCCTGACTATGAAGGTACTTTTAGGTGTTCTTACTTCATTGGACAGTACACAATTCACTTTCCTGCATTACAAATTAATGCAACCCCTTTGATACTTAATAAGCTTACTGTTTGTGAAACTTGTGCAGAGGGGTATTCCGAATTAGAGACTACTGGTGAAATACATACACTACAGTTTGATGCTGACCTAGAGGTATGTATGTTGCTTTGTACTGTGCATCATTAACATCTGCCATGATTCCAAGCTTTTCAGATATGCCACTGTATAATAGGTTTATACTCTACTAGAAAATAATTTCATTGCACATCCAGGAATCTTTTTGGTCAATGTTTGAAGCTAAATCTGACATGGTTTTCAATATGGGCTGCCCTGTCTCTATAAAATTCTCAATTTCGAGTTTGCCATCTTCCGAAAGCATGATTTTTGTTTCCTATAAGATTTCTGTGTTCCAAACAGGCCTTGACTGTGACTTCAGTAATAATACATTTATATGTATTAGACCTTGTTTGAACCACCTTTAGGATCGGCACTATCAATTGCCGTCTGGTCAAAATATCAGATCCGTGTTTCTTACTCAAGCAACACCATTTTCATTCATGCTTAAGTTTTCCTTCATATCTGTGCTAGTCAGGTATAGTTAGATCAGGGAAGAGATGTTCGAACATGGCCGATAAGTAACACGGAGAAATGGGAGCACGTATCAGAATTGAGCTAGTAGAAATAACATAGAGGAAACGTTCCATGCTTGAGTTTATCCCATGGTCCAGTCAAAGCTGTGGAAAGGTTTGAAGTGGAGTTATGCAAATGTCTTCTGTTGTGGTGCTGTAGATAAAGTCTTTTCATGTGGATAGTAAGCGAGTACAATGTTGGTTTTAATCATTTCTCTTTGGACTAATGATTTACGAGCAGTTGGCTAAACTTGTTAACATATCATCTGCATGGTGTCCATTAATGTGTGAATAGGATATGATAATTTATCGTAATCAAATCAAATTGGCATTTTATCTACAATTCTTTCTTGTACACATTGTCTATGTTTTTACTTATCCCAAGTGAATATGACTCTAGTAAGATGCATATCGTTGCGCAGGAAGACAGGTTAAAACTGTTGGATGACTCGCTTGATTTTCCCTCAAAGTGTACAGTTGGCCATGATCACAGAGAAGATAAATTGAACACGGAACAAGGGGATAACAACATTGGTCATCAGGACAATGCTTCAACCGAGACTACAAAATCAACAGTATTAAATGACTCTTGCAGTGCTGAAAAAGAAAAGACCGATGCCTGCTCAAGCCCCGTAAATAACTCATCTACAGGACCATCTGTTTCTGGAGTTACCAGTTCAGTTCCCGACTTCTCCATTTTAAGGGGAGAAGTCAGTTTGGATGATCTTACAATTAGAGAACTTCAGGAAGCATTTAGAGCTACATTTGGGCGCCACACTAATGTCAAGGACAAGCTATGGCTCAAAAGACGGATTACAATGGGGTTAACCAATTCCTGCGATGTTCAAAGTTCTGGCTGTGTAGTTAAAGATTATAAAATTGTTGGCAAGGATGCCAAACATGAGCTACCTGCCATTAAAGGAACACCTAAGGTTGAGGTTGAAGCCACTTCTTTGGTTAGGAACCAAGTATTGGGTCTTGAAAATGGGAGAGATACACCATCTTGCTCTTACTATCAGAATGAGGACCAACAGCGATCCTGTAAGAGGCTAAAAGGAGCATCAGCAGAAAATGATGAATCACAAGGAATGTTGCAGGATGAACAAGGCACTGCTAAGAGACTTCGAAAACCAACAAAAAGATACATTGAGGAGCTCTCAGATGTCGATACCTGTGACTCCACCGGGAAGCTTTCTTCACCAGGAAAAAGGCCTGCACACGATGAAGTGTTACTGAGGCAACGGGTTACACCTATCGAAGAAGTGGATTCGTTGAGTATAAATTATCCTACTCGAAAAGATACTTTCGGAGGATTCAGTGTACATGTTCCTTATGTGTCGAGGATGAGAAGAGGGCGTCCTCGGAGAAATCTCCTTTCATTCTTGGTAACAATCTACATATTCATAATTTATTTTCGCAACTTGCTTTCTGTCTTCTTTTTTTCTGGACAAAGATGCAGATATTAAGTTACTATATTTTAGCCATGACGATTTTGGTGGTATAGCACTGTGCCCTTGTCTCAAAACAGTGACAGACTTGAACATTACTCATTGCTAATACATTTGGCGGTAATTTTCAGTATGCCACAAGTAGGATAGGATTACTAGATACTCAGTTGCTCACATGTCAGATTCTCACCTAAGAAACTTAGCATGTGCGGAAGTATATTTGAAGCAATTATATTCCGTACCTAATTTCAACTACGTAACTGTTGTTGATTTATTATTTTCTTAATTTAAGTCATTGACCCATTTTTCAGCCTTATCAACCCCTTATGTTGTTTTGTCAGACAAATGTAACAAATCTCTGAACCATATGCCATGCACCCATGTTGTGTCTTAAGGTACACAAGATGTTGGTCTGATGGTCTCACTTAAATACACTACATATCTTTTCCTTGTGGATGTCATGTAGTGTTACATTTGTCAGACACATAGTCTGTGTCTGACCTGAAGGTTAATATATAACCGTTAGGCTATACTTGCTTGCTGGTAGAACAATTCTGATTGATGAGTCAACTGGTCTAAATGGTGCAAAGCACGACACAATAGCCTAATCATACGAAGTTGATGCAACCTGACAGTGTCAGCTGGAGCTGGGCCATGAGTAAATTTCAGCATATATGAGCATAATGCTTTCGATCACCAGACATCACTAAGTGTGCTCTCTTTGTTGTACCTTGAATAACAGGATGATGATCCTTCGGTGGAGTGCCCTGAGGTTCAGATGGCAGCTGAGGTGACGTTCGGCAAAGATGGTGGACAGGAGAACCATGTAAACAAAGCCGTGGAAGTTTTACTAATGGTACGCTTATATGGCTCTGATCATGTAGGACCATGTAACGAAAAATCTGAACTTAAGAAGCCCATAACTAATTAGAATATACTAAAACACATATTGCTTGAAATTCGTAGATGGTTGCTGAGCTGCAATTGTGACCTGTGTCTAGCATGCAATGAAATATTTTCTGTTGTCCATCTTGTTACTAGAAAAAGGCTGAGAAGAAAGGAGGGCATACCGAAACAACCGATGATGATGAGGTTCAGAACATACAAGCAAACGATGTTTGTGGGACTGATGCCAAGCCGAAAACAGAGGGGTGTTCGAAGCGGAAGCATCATCGAGCATGGACATTGTCTGAGGTTCAGAAACTGGTCGATGGTGTTGCTCGCTTCGGGGTTGGCAAATGGTCCGAGATTAAAAGACTATCCTTCGCGTCATATTCTTACCGCACCTCGGTGGATCTCAAGGTGGGTTTGCTCGTGCAATTCCTCACTTATTCCTTAAGTTTTTGTTTTCTAACGGATCATGCTGCCGCTTGTTTTAGGATAAATGGCGCAATCTGATCAGAGCCAGCCAGACACAGCTTTGCGCGGAAAAAGATGTAATGTCTCCCTCCGTTTCAACCTATGCATTATACCCTAGTCTCTGATTAGCCCAGTCAGATGCACGTCTTGTCATTTGTTTGCTCCTGGATCACTCACTTTTTTCACTCTTCAATACTGCTGAGCAGGGTGGCTGTCCGCGGAAAAGCAATCCTTCGATCATACCAATACCACCGGACATTTTGTTACGAGTGAAGAAACTAGCTGAGCTGCAGCCACCAACAAGTGGCCTGGCAGCACCGATAAGGTTCTCAGGGCATGGCAGCAGGGTTGCACAGGGGAAAGGATTGGGATTCTTGTGATCCGCGTGCTACAGCGCAAGTAGATGCAAACTGCCGAGAGAGATAGGTGTACGCTTGTGAACGATGAACACTACGTATTTGGTTGCGACAAAGCTGTGGTCGCGTTCTCCGCGTGCAATGTAAATAATCTCTACGCCTGCAATGCATTTTCACCTGGTTTCTCCGCAGCATGTACTAGTTGACCCATAGAGCTTTTGCCATATGAGCTGAGGTGGTTTACAATGATACAAGTGTAATTAACCCATCGGCAAGAGAAAGAAAAGATTTCTTGAACCTAGAGCTGGAAAGAGAGATACAACACCGAGCATACTTGAAGCGTCTCCTCGAACATCATAGCATGGTCTCTGCAAAAGAACAACCAAGTAACTCTATCACAAGTATTCACACATAAACAAATCTTGTGGAACGCACGCACAAGATTTGTTTATGTGAGAATCCTTGTGAAAGAGTTACTTCTACTGTAACTGAGAGCTGTAACTGAGAGATCTTCAATCTGTAGTCGCAGAAGTTACCATTAACCTGACCACAGAAATAACACTCTGAAAGTTAATGATTTTTTAGATCACTAGATTTTTTTAGGCGGGATGAGATCACTTGGTGAAACGAAAATTATACTCCAGTTGAGTCTCATATCATCGAAATAATGCATGCGCCAGTTGAGTGCTTTGAGTGCTTGGCCCAGGTCAGTTATGACACAGGCCCATATCGAACCGGCACAATACATGGGGTCATAGCAGGCCGTGCGATGGTACACTAGATGGGCTATCCAAGTATTCGCTAAGATGGGCTGCCCACAACGCAAACGGCCCCGTTAAATTCGCCGGCACCTGCACCCTCGCGACCGTATAAAAACCCACCGACGAACGTCTTAATTAGGGCAGGAGGAAGCGATTCCTTCTCCAATCGGTCTGCGCCGAAGAAAGCTAGGAGAGGGAGTGGAGGATCTGCTCCTGCGGCTGTTTCTCTCTTGCCCAGGTATGGATCTTCTAGCATTGGCTGATTTTTTTATCTTGCACTTTGTTTCCCATCTATTTTTCCTTATTTGAAGGTTATTTTTTTGTATATAGATCTGTTTTGATCAGATCATGCTTCCGTTTTGGTAGCTTTGAAGTAGATCTATCTAGTTTATAATAACCCATAATGGTTGGATATTTGAGATACATTTTTTGTGGTTTTAGATTGAAAATATTTTTAATTATAAAAAATATTTTGAAAGACTTATCTAAGTGGAGTACGGTTGCAATATGGTGTTGTCACTGTAATAATGCCTAGTAACACAAGCAATTATATACATGTTTAGCATTACAATGGTATGCTTTAGGCGGATATGCTGCATCCAAGGTTAATATGATCTATCCACGAGTTTGTCAGGGTGCCACATCACATGATAGGTCATGTTGCATAGAAGATGACTTTATGAGTAGGAATCATACATTTTCAATCCATTAGACAATATGCAACCAACCTCTTCCAACAAACTTATAAGATCACAACTTTGACCTCACTCAAGCTTCGTCTACCATAAGTTTGGATCCAACATAAAACTCAAAACAAACTTATGTCCAATCTTCTATCGGTACTAAGTTGAACTAACCACTTGCTATTGCTCGGTTTCTTGATTGCTCTGTTCCGTACGCTCTTACTCTTATGTATTCGTGCATTAGAAAGTGGATGCACAAGCCTTTGTATCTAGGAATCATTTGTAAGTTAAGTAATTTTCTACAACATTGAGAAAAAAGTTTATGTAATGATGACATATATCTCCTCTTGTCCCCTTTTCTTGTCGATGTAAGTAGATGTTGGGCAAACACATGACCAGTGAAGGAATCTTATCTGCTTTGTAGATGATGAAGCATAAGCAAGCAAAATGAGTGCGCACATTGAGAAAATTTCCATGCAACATCAACAAATCTACTATGGGACTACTTTCTAGGTATTTTTTTTGGCTCAACTCCTTGTTCAACTTCACTCTAGGAGGGAGGCTATGAAATAGTTGAAAGAAGATGTAACACTGAAGAAAGTAAATCTAGCTACCTTAAGGCTATGCTCAACACTATGTTTCTATAAACCTGCTAAACCCATTTGTACGAAAGAAGAAACTACACCCATTTGTTCAAGTGGTAACCAAGGAGGATACTCCCAAGTGTAGGTGTGTCAAAGGTGGAAGGAAGAAAAGTCTTGAAAAATCCTAACCATGTTCTTTGGTTGCATATTAGCATGCGTATACAAGTAGAAATATTGCTTGCTAATGTTGTACTAGCCAAGGACATTTTTCAAGTGATATGAGGGGTCACACAAACTGGTATAACTAAGTGATCCTAGTTTGGGCTATAATATTCGCTAAACATATTTAGTGCCCTTCACCCATTTGGATGGATATGCCATTAGTTAACACCACCCATGTACCTCACTCGAATAGAAAATTTATCCTACCAATACTAGAACGTGTTTGCACTTGATCTATGCCATATTCTAGACCACTCAATGTCATATCGACTAATCCTTACTATGTTTTGAACTCTACCACTTGCAGTAACAAAATCCTTCATAATGTCAAAAGACTCTTCCAAGAGAAATGTATGTGGAGTTGATCCTATGAAGCACTACAAACATATCATCTCTGAGTTGTTACTGAGAAAAGAAGACACTTTCTCTACTGGACTTACGAAACGAGTTAAAGGGGTTATGCCCCAAAATAATGGTAAAGTGGGTGAAGAGCCTCTTCCATTATTCATAGAAGAAATTAGGGGCCTTTCCAAATGCAACATGGAGAGTTTAAAGACTGCTCTTCATGATGTGTTTACGATCCTTAGTGACGATGTCGATGAGGTACAATCTTTAATATTTCCCGCTCCTATCCATTATGTGCAACTTCTTACCCTTGATATCATACCGAGTTCAACTCAACAACTCGTTAATAATAACTGGTCACGTGTTTGCAAAACATTCCATTGCACCGACATGGTAAATGGATTAAGGCAAGATACATGTCATCTCTAGATAACTCGAGCCTTTCTCGATGTTGTAGAAGATTACTTAATTTATAAATGATTCTTACATATATTGTCATGAGCATCCACTTTCGAATGCACGAATACCAAATAACCTACAAACTAGAGTGACCAACGAAATGAGCACTAGGTTTAGAGGTTTTTCTGTTAGGCTTTTTTCTTGGCTTTTAGATTAGGCTTATAAGCATAAAAAACATCAAAATAGGTCGACCTAATACCGGTAGGAACTTGAGACATAGGTTTGCCTTGGAGCTTTTTGTTGGGCCCAAACACCTAATGAAGTACTTTATCTTTATCCTACTAGAATGGTCATACAAATAGATGGAGCTGGTAAAGGGTAGACTTTTTAAGAATTTTGGAGTAGAGACCTTCCTAGGAGTCATTGTTCCCATAAAATTATCGTTATAGGCTCTACCAAGCAATTATGTTATGATAATCTCTTCCACAACGGGAAGAAAATGTTAAGTGTTTCTCGCTCTTGGTGTAGACCCAGCTAGTTTCACACAACTTGCTAGTAGAAAAACACGCCATGTCCTTGGTAATTGTGTCGTCGTGTCATGTGAAGGCTCTTGATAACAAAACACATTAGCTCCTCCCATACGCATGATCTTTAGATAGTAAGGCACATTTGTGCCTATTGGTATTGAGAGCGAAATAAATCATGCTTATTGTATTTTTATTAGTGATTTCTAATCTTTGCATATTTATGAAACAAACCAACTCTCTTGGGTAGTGTTACATGAGATTAGTGGTAAGGATTTGTTTGGCATCACGGTGCATTATTATCCTAACTACTTTTAGCATAAGTTACAGTTTTCTGACCAAAAGTTTCCTATTTCGACACCTACTTTCACAACATGACCATAATAAGTTCTGGACAACATAGTTCATCAACCACGAACTGATCATGAATTACATTAAAAAAATAATTGAGTTTCACCTCACTTCTTAAGGGCTATTTGGCACCTTCTTTCATTTGATATGAAGATATTACAGTTTCATGTCATTTGGCAGCTTGTTAACTTTACAAAGATGGCTAAAAGTACTATCTTGCCTCCAAACCCTTGTGTCCAATACTAACACCCTTAAGCTCTAATATTTGGTATTAACTAAGCATGGACACCTAGTAGTAAAGAGATGCGAGGTGAGTAGTGACTTGTTGACTCGAGACTCAATGGAATCCTAGAGACTCAGTGTCGTCATATCGGCATAGTTGATAGGAGACATGGTCCTCTAACTGATGGTAGAATTGTGGGGTAGAAGGTGGAGTCGTCCAGGTCAAGATTGAACATGATGGTTTACCCAGCTTTGGATCTCATGATGGCGGCGTAAAACTCACTATAAAGTAGTAGCCATGATCATGTTACAATTAGTGAGATTGTATGTGATTGAACATGCCCTAAAGGCTTCCCTTGGTTCGGCTTATATAAACAGTCGGACCTAGGGTTACAAGGAAACTACGTGTCCGACAAGAATACATAGTCCTAGACCTAGCCGACTTGGTTGTCGCCTTCCGTCTTGGTCGTCTTGGCCCTAGTGGCTTCGTGGGCTTCATTCTTGGACCTTTCTTGAGTCATCCGCCTTCTTGTTCGTCGCACAAGCCTTCACCACCCTTGGGCCACCCTGGTTAAGACGGATTGATCCATGTCAGAGATATCCCCAGTTGGTATATCCCAACACTTAGGCTCTTGGTTCTCTTTTACTCCCAAGAAGGATTATTCTTTTTTTATGTTACTCCCTCCGATCGGATATGGTTGACACGGAATTACTTAAATACGAATGTCTCTATACCCTAAAGTGTGTCTAGTATTTAGACAAGTATGTGTCAATCATTTTCTGATCGGAGGGAGTAGTATAGAGTGTTGCCCCGAAGGTGAGAGGGGAGTGTGCAAAAGAAGATTTTGGTTTGCCTCAATTTTGTCCTCTTCTATTCCTACCTTTATATGGGGGCGAACAAGCTAGGGCTACAAAGTCAACTAAATCGTCACATCCGACTTGATGTGATGTGTCCTATGATGTCATGGACAACCAGTCATTGTTGGCTATGTCAGGATTCGATTAGGTGACGTCTAGCACTTTGTAAACTAAGGCAAAGATCCTACCGGCTCCTGGTCAGACGCTCCTAGTCAGACTGCCACTGCCAACTCCCAAAGAAGCCGCATACTACTACCACGACCCGAAACAGACTTTAGATTCGGGCGAACTCCTTCACCCCGGGACACTCCCCGAGTCGGCATGCTGGGCGACTCCTTTCAAAGAAGTCGGTCTGGAACATGAGCTTGTTCCGACACAAGCACACTAAAACATACATAGTAATCATCAACAGCCCTAGTTATGTTTTCATCTATGTAGAACCAAGTAGTTTGTTATTTTGTTTTCACCAATTCTTAAGTTTCTGAAGTTGCAGTGTCCACTACTCTTAAGACCTTTTATTATTGCTCAGCATAACTGGTGATACTAGTGATTTATCTAAATTTTCCGCAGATACTTGGTTACATTTTAGCAATATCTGAATTTAGGTCCGAGAAGTTGCTATTAAGCCATGCAAGCAGATTGTGTGAAGACAACATCGCCCAAACAAGTGCTGAAAAACAGAAAACATTGATGGCTTCTACACCGAATGCTTGTGAAGAATTACATGGTCACATTAGTCATGATATCTTTCAACGGGTAAAGAAGCTTTATCCTATACCTAATTGTCATGCTTGATTTACTACCTTTTCCCCTTGCATGTAACACATTTTGTTCAGCCAATCCAACGGCAAATTGTTAAAAAGATGGAAAATTGGGAAAATACCCCCTTCTGAGCTACCTCTTAACGAATGTGACTCCCGAGACTCCCTGCTAATGCAAAGAATGTAAATGTTTCTAAATGTAAGCCATTTTAGATTTCAATATGGACTACATATGGAGCAAAATAAGTAAATCGTCTATGTACACCCGTATGTAGCCCCGTAATGTAATAGCTAAAACATCTTATATTATGGAGCGGAGGGAGTATATGGCAACACTTATGCGATTGACAACCATAAATCTGATAAGAAAAAAAAGGAATAAATAGGTGACAATTTTATTTGGCAGTCTTCCATGTCAAATCATGTGAGAATGATACCAAGTTTGGCTATATACCAAACTGACGGTTCCACTTCTTGCTTCTAGCAGCTCACAAGAGATATCCGTTTGATAGAAGAAAGTGGTGAAACACGTCAACAGGCTGTGAAAATGTTTTCTGATGGGTTGCTTCGTCAGGTATTTAACATGACGTTTGTTTATGGAATCTCCTTAGACAAATAATATCTTAAATAAATTTTATATGACTCTCACTTCTAAGGATTCAAGTGAATTATTTTTTCAGCTTGGTAAAATGGCTGAAGGTGTAGATAGTATACTGGACACAGTGGCATCCAAGTGCAGGTAGTGATATGCTTGTCTATGTTGACAGTCAAGATTGTATACTTTCTAAGATATGCAGCAATTTACTGAAATTTTCTTATTAGCAGATCTATGACCACTGCTGAGAAGATTGAACTCGCTAAGCGCATCCGCAAGCTCCCAGAGAAGGCACTTGATCACATGGTGGAGATAGTTAAAATTAGGAGACCTGAAATCTCGGGTTCTGATGAAGTTTCATTCAACTTAGGAAGACTGGTATGCTCCTTATATCTACTCCTACTAGTTAATTTACCAGGCAAACTGTTCATGTAGTTTGGGGTGTGCATATGTCAATCATATGATGCTGATATACAAATATTTTTGGATTTTTATATCCTTATTGGTATGTATAAGGCCACAGTCGTAGTTACGAAAAATTAAAGCGTGTACTAGTTATGTTGGATGCATACACTTCAAACAACGAGCATGTTTTGCATTAACTGTGCAATTACCTTTACTTATTTGCGAAAGCTTTACATTGTGTCTCAATTTGATTTACTCGCTATATTAAGCCTGGTATCACTTATTTTCATTTGGTTAGGATGACACAACTTTGTGGAGGCTCTACTACTATGTAGAAACGGCGCTGAGGGGAAAGCAAGAACAGACAATCACCCCTCGTGAGGTGTTCAATGGACAGCAACTGTCGATCTAATATGTCGTCCAGATTTTACTACATGTAGTTTAAGTAGAATTCAGTGGAGGTGCTAGTTCTTGGAGAAACACATCAGCTTCGTTTTTTTGCCAATGTAACATAGTTATAGTCCTGACATTGGTAGATGTAGTGTAGCTCTGGAAAACGACATCATGAGGTGTCTTGAGTTAGAGGAGATAGTGCACTGACCACTAACTAGGGCACTGCTGGCAATTTTGTTTTGGTATGTCACACAGTGCAAAGTCGATCAGGGTTAGCTCCTTCAGATATTCCACTCCACTGCAAGGCATTCTGCTTTCCCCTCTCTGCATGTTTGCTCTTATTCAATGTTTCTGCAAAAGTTTCAGCAAATGGAGAGGCCTTTCTGGCTTCCTCGCCTACGAAAGATATCTAGTCGTCGCTGGCGTCTTTTCCGTAGGTTTGGTCGTTCTCTGTCAGGTCTTAGAATTGGTAAGAATTGACGGGAAAGTTTCGAGGAGTGCGCAAGTGGTATAGTGTGACTGCTGCATTGCATCAATGAGATCTCCATTTGTGCATTGATGGAAACATTGATCTTCTCATAGTGTTGTTACTTTAGTTTCCTTTTATTTTTCGGTCTAGAAAGGCATGTGGCAGCAAGATAATCGAATTTATGAATGAGAGCAACGGAACATCTTAATGGTGTTGCTTTTGTAGCATATTCCAGTGCGATGATAGGATTCCGTGATATGAGTGAATTACGGGACATATGAGCTCTTGCTTTGAGCATAAAGGTACACGGTGAAGCGGCACATTGGACGGGCAACAAAATGAAGGTACGTGTGTGTGCCGTACGATATGATGATTCTTTAAGTAGTTGAAACGTGTGAACTAGAGATTTCAAAGAGTGCCGGTTACAGATGTAAAAATGTATTACCTGTATCCTATAGGCCTATCATGTACTGTATTGCCGAAGTGCTGCCGTCTTATCCTCGTATGTCTCGTATGCCGCCATCTCCTTTCAGGTTATCTCCAGCACACTTCAAAAGATCCATGTGCCGACGTGAAGAAAGGTTGAGGAGTAAATTCCAAGGTTATGCCGAAAGGTTTCTAGCTTGTGCAGCAAGGGAGGAATTGATAAAAGCTGTGATACAGGCAATCCCCACCTTCAGTATGAGTTGTTTTTTACTAACCAAGAAGTTGTGCAAGAAATACTCAGGATTTATAGCACGGTTCTGGTGGAGTAGTTTAATTGACAAGAGGTCGTTACACTGGCTTGCTTGGGATTAGGGCTGGAATTAAAACTCGAAACTCGCGAGTTAAACGAGTAACTCGCTACTCGACTCGACTCAACTCGAACTCGAAATGTAACGAGCCAAGCCGAGTTTCAATATTTTTGACTATTCGAGTTTCAAGCTTTTCGAGCGAGTTACCGAGTTACTCGGTAAGCTCGTTTGGCTCGGAAGAAAACAGAAAAAGGCGCAATCCGTGATATTCTAGCCCAACCCAACTAGCAAAATAGCCCACCTAGCAGCTAAGACCATTAGGAGGCACCATTAGGACTTTAGGAGGCACGATTAGGGGTTAACCCTGCTGCTTCGCTTCCTCTAATCCTTGGCACGGCGCATGTGCGCAACACATCTCTCCACGAAACTTCTGAATTATGATACGTTATAAGTTGTTGTTGTTTGTCTACTTTAATGTTGTAATATTGATGTGATTGCAACGATGTCATGTCCATATTATTAGAAAAATTTGCATCATAAAGTCATACAATTAACTGTTTGTCTCCATTACCGAAGCTCGCGAGTTCACCGAGCCGAGCCGAGTTTTGTTTTCGGACTCGACTGTTGAAACGAGCCGAGTTCGAGTAGCTTGTTACATGACCGAGTTTGAGCGAGTCGAGCCGAGCTTGCTCGGCTCGGCTCGAATTCCAGCCCTACTTGGGATGTGTTGACTGCCCCAAAAATTCATGGAGGAATGGGGTTCCGAGAGCTGCATCTGTTTAATGTTGCCTTGTTGGGAAAACATGGCTGGAGGATTATGTCTAATCCTCAGAGCCTCTGTGCGAGAGTCCTAAAAGGGAGATATTTTCCTGATACGGATTTCTTGAATACAACTGTTCCGAGGGGTGCATCAGCTACCTGGAGAGCGGTGGTTGCCGGTAGAGAAGCGTTGAATATTGGTCTGATCAAACGTGTTGGCGATGGCTCGACCATCAACGTTTGGACGGATAAATGGATACCGAATACTAATCGGATGATGCCTCTGTTCCGTCCCGGATATGCTACAGTAGAAACTGTGGCTGAGCTTATTGATGTTGACACATGGAAATGGAATGAAGGGTTGGTTCGAGCACAATTTTCACCACCAGATGCTGCAAATATTCTCAATATTCCCTTGCGGAATGGGGGTGGTGATGATCTTGATGCCTGGACTTTTGAGAGAACTGGAGTCTATTCTGTAAAATCAGCGTACCGTGCTCTAATGAATCAGAAAGAGCTTAATGCTCGAGATGAAGGGACGGTAACAGAAACTTCAGCGTCAACAAAAAAGATGTGGTCAACTTTATGGAAGTTAAAGGTGATGCCTAAAGTGAAAGTCTTTTGGTGGCGAGTAGTCCGTGGAATCTTGCCTGATGAGCTACACTGAAGCGTCGCCATATCAAAGAAATCAGCAGATGTAATGTGTGTTTTGCAGAGGAGGAGGATCTAATGCATGCTTTAATCAAGTGCTCCCATGCAAAACGGTTTTGGAACGCAGGCGCAGACGTGCTTAAGTGTCAGTCTACCTCGTTTGCATCCAGATACTTGGGCTCGGGATATCTTATGCGAGAGCAGTTTCAGTGCAGAAGATAGAGCCAAGATCATTTCAGTTATGTGGGCAATTTGGCATTCCCGCAACCGCTGGACTCATGGCGAAACAGGTATGGATCCTGTCAAGTCGATGAAACTAACCCGAGAGGCCCTCCAACTGTTGGAAATTCCTATTAAGCAGGCCTTGATTTTACCTGGCCATGGATGGCGGCCACCAGGGGAGGGCTCAATCAAAATAAATACTGATGCAGCGATTGATTTCGTGAATGAAAATGCTGGGGCAGGTGGTGTTGCTCGTTCAGCTGTGGGTTTCATTGCAGCTTGGAGTAAACCTCCGCTGATTGCTGAAGCTTTATCAGTGCGAGAGGGTGCTATCTTTGCAAAACTAAGAGGATACTCGCATGTGATCATGGAAACGGATAGTCTGGAGGTTGTTCAACTCTAGGAAACTCGCCATAATCCGAGATCGGTTGTGGCACCTGTGTTACTTGATATTAGAGAACTAGCTTCAAATTTTACTTCGTTTTGTATTCAACGTGTAATAAGATCAGCCAATAATGCTGCTCATCTATGTGCAAAGCATGCAAGCACATTGATGGTGACAGATTGTTGGCTTGATAAGTACCCTAGTTTCTTGGCCTCCTCTCTTCTTGCTGATGAGGTCATAGATTGTTTGGTTGAAAAAAGGTTTTCTGATTCCCGCAAAAAAAAAAGACGTGCGTATATTACAGGATGAAATATCTGGGGAAAGATGCGGAATAGAGTTCAGATGTAATTTTTGGGAAGGACATAGCTGCAAACCATGTGCAACTTTTGGACCAGAGCGAATTACGATACAAAACTCAATGGTGCACATTTTTTCCTTAGTTACACACAATTGCAAATCATGTAGGCTAGCACGAATCACGATCAATCTCAGAAGATTTAGGACATGTTTGTTTGGGCTTCTCCTTTTACTTTTCTTTTTTGAGGTTTAAAACCGTCGTATCCGTCATCCGATTAGATAGAATAGAGGTGTATGTACAGAATTTGAGTTAGGAATAAACTCCTTCAAAAACAAAGCCAAGCAAACAACACGTAATAGTAAAGCGTCCATGAGAAGTGCACGCCCGAAATGAACTAGGAGGCCAAAAGCAGGGGACGAGGTGCTTCCCGAGTTACACCAGACCAAAATGCCCACACTAGTTCAGAGTATATACGAAACTCTTGCCATCCCGTTAAAAGCCCAAGCTAATGTGCTATTCCCCATCGCCTGAAGCCCCTAACATGTTTTCCCGTCGTCCCTTGCTCTAGCCGCCACGACCGTTCCTCACCACTCTGGATAGGGCTAGGGACATGTTGATCTCGTTCCCGTCGGCCACCGGTGAGAGGAGCATTTCAAGCCGGTGAGAGGAACATTCTAGTATGAAGCACTTAAAAAATCGGATACAAAGCGCGTTAAAAATATTTTTAGTTAAAAAAGATAAATTGATAATTCAGCTCTTAACCACTTAGTAAGAGCTGGTTTCAAATCAGTATTTATCCACATCATCAGCACTCGGAGGCATTGCAGAAATTTCATCAACCGTAGTTCCCTACAGCTGCCTTTTCACATTCTAACAGCTACAGCTGTAATCTAAACAAACAAACCCTTAGAATTAACTAAACCGTTTCATTGTTTAATTTTCAAGATATAAACAGGAAAAAAAAATAGCACCATCACAAACGGACAACATGGCGCTGCTGGGAGCAGTGAGCAGATTGGAGCAGCTAGCTGCATCTCCTCGCCGTCGCGCCGTGCGGCAGTCAGCACCACATCACCCAACCAACTTCCCTCACATTTTCGCCTAACCGTACACCGGAAAAAGCTTCGGCCTATCATGCCGCCGATCAGCACGATGTTACATATACGATGGTACACAGCAACTACCCAGTACATATACGTAGCAACAGCACGATGTTACAAGTTAGCCAGATCAGAAGAAACTGGATGCTAGCCCAAACGACCGGAGCAGCGCCGCGCATGCTATTATGGAGGCTCCAGCACGTGTTGGTGCTTGACACTTGGCTGGTAGTATACCCTCCCGATCTTTAGCCCAAAACAAAGACACCCGGCAAAAAGCGTTGTGAAATTCACTTCGGCTTGGCTTTATTTATAAAGCGAATCGAAAGCCAGATTCGTGAAATCCACTTCGGCTCCCGACATATCTTCAAAGATATCATCAACCATTAGGTCCTATGGTGATAAGCGGTATGTCTAGGGGGATGATGTCGCAGCATATTGATGTACTCAAATTCAGTCTTTGGCTGATCAGGTTCAGGCAGGTATGGCTTCGTTGTGGAACTTGCGAGATGGTGTCCATCATCTCTGCCTATCCGGAGCTGGGATTATCTCCCATCCTATCTCAGCACTAGCTCCATTTGGTCTACGTCGACGAGTTCCCATCCACTACGCCTTTAATTCGGCCATTCAATTTTGCATCTTTTATGATTATGCCTATCATATCAGCAACAATACTAAATGGTATAGGTGATATGTGATGCCTTGTCGTAATCTTTTTCTGTTTGGAAGTATCTATCAACATCATCATTCACTTTAATGGCAATACTTTCTCTGGAAACAAAATTATGGATCATAGCACGCCACTAATCAGAAAAATCTTTCATTCTAAGTATTTGTTGGAGGAAGACCACTTGATTTTATCATAAGCATTTTCAAAATCGATCTTTGGTATTACACCATTCCCATTTTTTGACGCGGCTCATGAACTGTTTCATGTAAAATCACAACCCGCCAAAGATATTGCGACCTTACATAAAAGTTGTTTTGAGTCTCAGCCACCAAATTAAACCTAATAGTACTTGTTTGAGTGAAAGGTTTGCATGTCTGGACATTTTAAATTGTGTCAATGTTAATTGGTTGTGTACAAAGTTTGATATGAGTACACCATTTACATTTATTCTGCATCATTCTTGCATGAGAGGGACCTATGCTTACGCGCTACACGCGCTGGATACCGAGCAAATTGACCCTAGTGCGTCTCTTGATTCTGCATGCCAACGATATACATTTCCTTTTGTTACTTCACTTCTTTTCCTATATATGTGCTCGTTGATATGTCTGTTAGGCTTTCTATGGGGGATGATGTCGCGGCATATTGATGTACTCAAATTCAGTCTTTGGCTGACCAGGTTCAGCCACGTATGGCTTCGTTGCGGAACTTGCGAGATGGTGTCCATCATCTTCGCCTATTCGGAGCTGGGATTATCTCACATCCTATCTCGGCACTAGCTCCCTTGGTCTATGTCGACGAGTTCGCATCCATTATGCCTTCAATTCGGCCATCCAATTTTGCATGTTTTATGATTATGCCTAACATCTCAGCAACAATACTAAATAGTATAGGTGATAATGTGCTGCCTTGTCGTAATCTTTTTCCGTTTGGAAGTATCTATCAACGTCATCATCGACTTTAATGGCAATACTTACTCTTGAAACAAAATTATGGATCATAGCACGCACACTCATCAGACAAATCTTTTATTCTAAGTATTTGTTGGAGGAAGACCACTTGATTTTATCATAAGCCTTTTTAAAATCGAGCTTTGGTATTACACCATTCAGATTTTTCTGACGCAGCTCATGAACTGTTTCATGTAAAATCAAAACCCGCCAAAGATATCGCGACCTTACATAAAAGTCGTTTTCAGTCGGACACACAACATGATCAGCCACCAAATTAGACCTAATAGTAGTTGTTTAAGTGAAAAATTTGCATGTCGGGACAGTTTAAATTGTGTCGATGTTAATTGGTGGTGTACAAAGTTTGATAGGAGTACATGATGTCCCACAAGTATAGGGGATCACAGCAGTCTTCGAGGGAAGTAAAACCCAAATTTATTGATTCGACATAAGGGGAGTCAAAGAAAATTTATAAGGTTTAACAGAGGATTTTTCAGATCACCTACACCTGTGAATAGACTTGCTCGAGACAGATTATCAGTAGTAACAGTTTTATAGTAGAGACAGTGGTGAAATAACAGTATCAGGAGAATTAAGATATCGATTGTGATTGATGTAGACAGCAGGATTAAAATATTGTAGGCATAGAGACGGATTGTAACGCCCCGGGATTTTCCCAATTAGAAAATTGTTTGTTTTTCTTTTTGCATCAATATGACATCATCATGCATCATTTGCATTTGTCAATCTTAATTTAAATTATTGCATTTAAATTCAACTCCATTTAAATCATTTTCCACTTTTAAATCTAAATGCAAATCAATTTAATTTAAATGTGATATTTAAATTCTTTTCAAATATTCAAATTTATATCTTAATTGTGTACTTTTGAAACTATAAATATTGTTCAAAAGTCTATACATCTTTTCTTTTCTATTTTGTTTTAAAATACTAAAACATAAAAGAATGAACAAAATAAATAAAAATAAAACCAGAGAGGAACCTTACCTGGGCCGAAACTACTTTCTCTGAAGCCCATCTCTCCCCCAACCGGCCCACTCCCTCATCCCCTTCCTCCGTACAGCTTTCCAGCGTGGAGGAGTCCATGGTGGAGACGTTCTCCATGGCAGCCCCCACCACGTGCTCCACCTCCTCCCTACTTAGCCCCCTCCTCTGCTCGAACCCTAACCTACTCCCATACTTTGGGAATCTTACAGTTTTGTAACCTGTTAGCTTAAGCTTGTTCGATACGCTTCGGTGTATTGACCCGTTCGCGGGCTGTGGTTTTTCTGCAGTTGAGGATACTTCGCTCGACCAGGTGGGTGGATACTACGTGGAGTTCGACGACGAGATTTACGACGATTATTTAGAGTTCCCCTGGGCTACTTCCTGGTGGACTGCGTGGATGGGCCTTCTTTTCCGTTTTGGTTTTGAGCCCTTTGCTTCTTGTCTGTACTCAGACCGGTTTGTTTCCGCTGCATGATGTAATGTTGGGACATGTGTCCTCTGTTTGGTGCCATTCGCTATATTTTGCTCATTGAGAGTTTTTGGATATTATTTCCTTTCTTTGTGTCTTAGGTTTATGTTGTGGTTTCAACTTGTTAAAAATCCGACTCATATATCATGTGTGTATGGTTGAAATATACGAGTTGGAAGACTTTTTGGGTTCCTGCCGATGATCCATTCCGAGCCTGTCCTGCTTGTTTCCTGGGATTGGTAACCCCAGTATGTTCTTGGTTGTGTGGCCCAACCGATCGTTTGTGTAACTTGAATTCAGGGTCTGACACGGATGTACGGACGTTGCATGGATAAGATAATTGCATAGAATAGACATTTGTAGATAAATAATATAAAGCATCCAAGAATTAACTAATCATAAGCATGTATTCCAATTTAGTTGTGCGTGCTCGCAATCAGAAATTTGCGCATCATCTTTTGTCCTGCCAACCCGTTTGCAGCGGGGCCTCAAGGGAAACTACTGGCAATTAAGCTACTCCTTTTAATAAAGTACCGGAGCCAAATCATTAACATTCCGTGAACACATGTGATTCTCACATCATAGCCATTCCCTGCGGTTATCCCAATTGCTGTCACTTTGGGGTCATCGGTTCAGATAATAACAACTCATAGATATGATTCAAAACAATAATTATTATCATGATACAATAACAAGTTCAGATCTGATATCATGGCACTCGGGACCTAGTGTCAAGCATTAAGCATAACAAGTTGCAACAATGACGTAAAACACCGATAACGGATACTATGCACTATGCCCTACCAATCTTACAGCTATTACATGAGTGATCTCATCCAATCCCTACCATCTCCTCAAGTCTACAGCGGTGAATTACTCACTCATGGATGGGGGAAACATGGATGGTTGATGGAGATGCGTTGCGATGACGATGATCCCCTTCGATTCCCTGTCTCGGCAGGGTGCCGGAACAGAGACTTCTTATCCCGAACTAGGTTCGCGATGACGGTGGCGTACGGTGGTGATCTCTAGAAAAGTGGATATCCCCCAAGCGTTTTTAGGTCAGGAGGGTCTTATAGCCGCGATGGGGTCGCAAGGGGGTCGCGAGGAGGTGGTCGAGTGGGCCTCAGCACCTGCTGGCGCGGCAGGCGCCACCACCTGGTGAGAAGCCCTCGTGGCTCCTCTCCGTTTGGTCTTCGTGGTTCTGGGTCCCTCTCGAATGGAAAATAACTCCTAGATGTATTTCGGGTTTTTTCTTCAAAGTTGTTATTTCTGCACAAAAAGAAGGCACCAGGGTAATTCTGCTGAAAACAGCGTTAGTCCGCGCTAGTTGCATCCAAAACACACATATTAGAGGTAAAATAATAACAAAAGTGTTCGGGAAAGTAGATACGTTTTGGACGTATCAATACAAAATTTTACAGTTTATTCTGCACCGTTCTTGCATGAGAGGGACCTACGCTTACGTGCTTGATACGTCCAAAACGTATCTACTTTCCCGAACACTTTTACTATTGTTTTACCTCTAACTTGTGTGTTTTGGATGCGACTAAGACGGACTAATGATGTTTTCAGCAGAATTACCCTGGTGTCTCATTTTTGTGCAGAAATATCAACTTCGGAGAAAAAGCCCAAAAATCAACCAGGAATTATTTTCCATCAGAGAGGGACCAGGAACCACGAAGACCAAACGGAGGAGAGGCCCGAGGGGCCCTCATCACCTGGTGGCACGGGGGCCCACCTGGCCGCTCCAGGAGGTGAGGAGGCCACCTCGGCCACTCCCTCGCGACCCCCTCGCGGCTACAAGACCCTGCTGACCTAAAAACGATTGGGGGATAGACACTTTTTCAGAGAACACACCCGTGCGCCGCCGCCATCGCGAACCCTAGTTCGGCGACCAGAAGTCTCTGTTCCGGCACCCTGTCGGGACGGGGAATCAAAAGGGATCATCGCCATCGTCTCTCCATCAACCATCCATGTTTCCCCCGTCCATGAGTGAGTAATTCACCGCTGTAGCCTTGAGGGGGTGGTAGGGATTGGATGAGATCACTCATGTAATAGATGTAAGATTGTTAGGCATAGTGCCTAGTATCCGTTATCGGTGTTTTACGTCATTGTTGCAACATGTTATGCTTAATGCTTAATACTAGGGCCCGAGTGCCACGATTTCAGATCTGAACATGTTATTGAATTATGATGATAATTATTGTTTTGGATCATATCTATGAGTTGTATACACATGTTATTGTCCGGAACCGATGGCCCCAAAGTGACAATAATTGAGATAACCGGAGGGAATGAAGGGAATGACTATGATGTGAGGTTCACATGTATTCACGGAGTGTTAGCTTTGCTCCGGTACTTTATAAAAAGGAGTACCTTAATTGTCAGTAGTTTCCCTTGAGGCCCCGCTGCAAACGGGCTGGCAGGACAAAAGATGATGTGCAATTTTCTCTTTGCGAGCACGCACAACTAAATTGGAATACATGCTTATGATTAGTTAATGCTTTGATACTTTATATAATTTATCTACAAATGCCTATGCTATGTTATTACATGAATTATCTTATCCATGCAACGCCCGTACATCCGTCCCTATGCCTACAGTATTTTAATCCTGCTGTCTACCGTAATCACAATCGATGTCTTAATTCTGCTGCTACTGTTATTTCACTTCTGTCTCTCCTATAAAACGGTTGTTACTGATAATCTTACTCGAGCAAGTCTATTCACAGGTGCAGCTGATCTGACAAATCATATGTTAAAGATTATAAATATTCTTTGGCTCCCCTTGTGTTGAATTAATAAATTTGGCTTTTACTTCCCTCGAAGACTGTTGCGATCCCCTATACTTGTGGGTCATCATCGCTACACACGCTCTGGATGCCAAGCAGGTCGACCCTAGTCCGTCTCTTGATTCTGCATGCCAACGAGATACATGCCCTTTCGTGACTTCACTGCTTTGTCTATATATGTCCTCGCTAATATGTTTGTTAGGCTTTCTATGGAGGATGATGTCACAGCATATTGATGTACTCAAATTCAGTCTTTGGCTGATCAGGTTCAGCCAGGTATGGCTTCGTTGCGGAACTTGCGAGATGGTGTCCATCATCTCCGCCTATCCGGAGCTGGGATTATCTCCCATCCTATCTCGGCACTAGCTCCCTTGGTCTATGTCGACGAGTTCCCATCCACTACGCCCTCAATTCGGCCATCCAATTTTGCATGTTTTATGATTATGTCTAACATCTCAGCAACAATACTAAATGGTATAGGTGATATGTGATGCCTTGTCGTAATCTTTTTCTGTTTGGAAGTATCTATCAACGTCATCATTGAATTTAATGGCAATACTTTTTCTGGAAACAAAATTATGGATCATAGCACGCACACTTATCAGAAAAATCTTTCATTCTAAGTATTTGTTTGAGGAACACCACTTGATTTTATTATAAGCCTTTTCAAAATCGATCTTTGGTATTACACCATTAAGATTTTTCTGAACGTAGCTCATGAACTGTTTCATGTAAAATCACAACCTACCAAAGATATCGGGACCTTACATAAAAGCCGTTTTGAGTCGGACACACAACATGATCAGCCACCGAATTAAACCTAATAGTAGTTGTTTGAGTGAAAAGTTTGCCTGACGGGACTGTTTAAATTGTGTCGATGTTAATTGGTGGTGTACAGAGTTTGATAGGGGTACACCATTTTACAGTTTAATCTGCACTATTCTTGCATGAGAGGGACATACGCTTACGCGCTACACACGCTCTGGATACCGAGCAGATCGACCATAGTGCGTCTCTTGATTCTGCATGCCAACGAGATACATGCCCTTTCGTGACTTCACTGCTTTGTCTATATATGTGCTCGCTGATATGTCTGTTAGGCTTTCTATGGAGGATGATGTCGCAGCATATTGATGTCCTCAAATTCAGTCTTTGGCTAATCAGGTTCAGCCAGGTATGGCTTCGTTGCGGAACTTGCGAGATGGTGTCCATCATCTCCGCCTATCCGGAGCTGGGATTATCTACCATCCTATCTTGGCACTAGCTCCCTTGGTCTATGTCGACGAGTTCCCATCCACTACGCCTTCAATTCGGCCATCCAATTTTGCATGTTTTATGATTATTCCTAACATCTGAGCAACAATACTAAATAATATAGGTGATAATGTGCTGCCTTGTCGTAATCTTTTTCTGTTTGGAAGTATCTATCAACGTCATCATTGATTTTAATGGCAATACTTTCTCTGGAAACAAAATTATGGATCATAGCACGCACACTCATCAGAAAATCTTTCATTCTAAGTATTTGTTGGAGGAAGACCACTTGATTTTATCATAAGCCTCTTCAAAATCGATCTTTGGTATTACACCATTCAGATTTTTCTGACGCAGCTCATGAACTGTTTCATGTAAAATCACAACCCGGCAAAGATGTTGCGATCTTACATAAAATATGTTTTGAGTCGGGCGCACAACATGATCAGGCACCAAATTAAACCTAATATTAGTGGTTTGGGTGAAAAGTTTGTATGTGGGGGACAATTTAAATTTATGTCGATATTAAGTGGAGGTGTACTCCATTTTACAGTTTAATCTGCACCGTTCTTGCATGAGAGAGGCCTACGCTTACGCTAGGCACTCTCTGGATACCGAGCAGATCACCCTAGCTAGTGCGTCTCTTGATTCTGCATGCCAACGATATACATGCCCTTTCGTGACTTCACTGCTTTGTCTATATATGTGCTCGTTGTATGTCTGTTAGGCCAACCTCCTTCGTTCTCTTCCTCCCTCGGTCTGTCCGAACTAATTCGCTAGCTCGACCGCGAACGGGAGCAGGGGAGGAAGAGAGAAGCAAGCAATGGCTTCCTCCTCGCTCGACACCGAGGCAGCCCAAGAACACAAGGCCGGCGATGGCGGGGGGTACACCGCCGCAGCCACTGCTCATGCAGTAGACACAGGTTCGTCGCGCAAACACGCATGATCGATCAGCGATCGAGCATTAGTTTTCTTGTTCCTCTCTCTGCTAGCTGCTTCTTTCGTAATTGATTCATGCATGCATGGCGTATGTGGGTGTGGGCAGATTCATGGCAGCAGATCGGGCTGCTGCTGGTGACGGGCTTCAACTGCGCCTACGTGCTGAGCTTCTCCAACCTGATGATGGTGCCGCTGGGGTGGGGGTGGGGCGCCGCCTGCCTGCTCCTCATCGCCGGCGCCGCCTGGTACGCCAACTGGCTCCTCGCCGGCCTCCATCTCGTCGACGGTCACCGGTTCATCCGCTACAGAGACCTCATGGGCTACGTCTTCGGTACGCTATAGCTAGCTAGCTAGCTAATTATTTGCCGCGGTGTACTTTGATCACGTATTTAGCTAGCTATAGGTTGAGTCCTTAACAGATTGATAACATTTGTTTGATTATAACAATCTCAAGGGAGAAACATGTACTACATCACCTGGTTCCTGCAGTTCACCACCCTGCTCCTGGGGAGCATGGGCTTCATTCTACTAGGCGGAAGAGCACTCAAGGTTCACTAAATTCCTCCATCACCAATTTATACCAATACTTTTCATAGACACAAAAGTATGCAACGCTCCTTTTCTTCGAATGGGACACTTGTTAGTTGATTATGAATCATATGGCATTAGCCCAAAAAACGTGCATGCTTAAGCTACTCCGAGATAATTGGCATGCGTGCGTGGAATTAATGCTTTTTTCTTTCACCAGGCAATCAGCGCAGAGTTCACCGGCGACTCCACTCCGAGGCTGCAGTGGTTCATCGCCGCGACGGGCTTTGTGTACTTCGCCTTCGCCTACTTCGTGCCGACGATCTCCGCCATGAGGAACTGGCTCGCCACCTCCGCCGCGCTCACCGTGACCTTCGACGTCGCCCTGCTGGCCGTCCTCGTCAAAGACGGTACTGATGATCGTGCATTCGTTTCTTATTTCTCCTGCTAGGCTAGCTGCTACTGGTAGCTCTTTTGATACTCTACTACTGTGGTTGAATAACAGAAAGCGGTAAATTAAACGCACCGAGCTTTTTAATCTGACAGCGAAACCTCACCGATCGAGTTTTTGTAATGATAATTGTGTAGGGAAATCGAGTAAGCAGACGGACTACAGTATCCAGGGGACGCAGCAGGAGAAGGTGTTCAACGCGCTGGGCGCCGTCGCCGCCATCCTCGTCTGCAACACCTCCGGGCTGCTCCCCGAGATACAGGTGGGTCAGTGGGTGGCATGAACGAATCTTTCCATGGATGTACGTACGTAGCTAGGAAAAGATCATGGCGATCGACATGCATGCTCAATTGTTCATCATCTGACGATCGATCAATTCTTTTGACAACGAACGAAAAAACTATGAAGTCGACGCTGCGGAAGCCGTCGGTGTCCAACATGAGGCGCGCGCTGGCGCTGCAGTACACGGTGGGCGCGGCGGCGTACTACGGGGTCAGCGTGGCCGGCTACTGGGCGTACGGCGCCGCCGCGTCGGAGTACCTCCCGAACCAGCTCGGCGGGCCGCGCTGGGCATCCGTGCTCATCAACGCCACCGCCTTCCTCCAGAGCATCGTCTCGCAGCACGTACGTCTGTCTGTCTCTCTGTCGCCCGGCCGTTGTTTCATTGTTCATCCAGATGATCTCCATTGCTGACCGGCCGGCCGGCCACCGCGCGCGCATGACTCGATTGCAGCTGTTCACGGTGCCGATCCACGAGGCGATGGACACGCGGCTGCAGAGGCTGGAGGAGGGCATGTTCTCGCGGCACAACATGGCGCGGCGGCTCGTCGCGAGGGCAATCCTCTTCGGCGTCAACGTCTTCGTCACCGCGCTCTTCCCCTTCATGGGCGACTTCGTCAACCTCTTCGGATCCTTCGCGCTCTTCCCGCTCACCTTCATGTTCCCCAGCATGATCGTCCTCAAGATCAAAGGGGAATGTGGCGGGAGATGGCACAGGCTCTGGCACTGGGCCATCATCGTCGTCTCCTCGCTTCTCGCCGTCGCCACCTCCGCCGCCGCTGTCCGATTGATCGTGCACAATGCCAGCGTCTACCGCTTCTTCGCCGACATGTAGAAGACGCACTCGGTGTGCGACTGTTAATTTATTATCTGCGTGCGCACTCGGTGTGCGACTGTTAATTTATTATCTGCCACGCAGGCAGGATGCATATATATGCAGGAAGAAGCAGCGACTCCAGACGTGACATGAAAGAAGATACTAGTAGAACATTTTATCCAGGGCAGTTCGTGGGCATGCCGGCACTGGACACAGTTAAGCAGCAAGCGCTTCATTTGAAAAACAAATGTTAATTTCAGTTATATGACAACTGCAGATTTGTACAACCACGTTGAAGAACAGACAAATCCCAGGTCAAACGGCAAAGGGAAATCTCTAAACCTAGTGTCAGATATCCGGATCGACGAAAAACAAACCCAATATATGTACACACGTTGCAAGTACCATACACTACTGTTGGATTTTCATCAGCAGATTTTTTGTTTTCCTCTTCTTTTTAGGATCTTTTCGCATGGCAGTTTCTGTCCCTGAAAACTACTGGAATCAAAATCCAATTCTCGCACTGGACTTGGGATCATTCTTGGTTGGGTATAAATACTCTGAGACATCCCCTGCTCCGTCTTGGAGAGGTGGTGGATCACAGGCTCTGCAAAACTCACGGCAGACCTGTGCCTAGCGCAGCCGCGCCGCTCAGAGCTTGCAATCCATCACCCAGTGTGATGCAGGATGGTCTCCAGTATTGCCACCCACTCACAATGATCCAAACCACCACTAGCTAATATAGCTTTATTCTTGTGCTGATTGGAGTACGACAGATTGGACATGACTGCAGTGTCTGACCACACTCACAGCAGGTCTGCAAAGTAAACACTTTGTTAGAAAGGATGATGATACCGACGTTTGAACTTGCGCCCAAAAACAGATGCAAGGATATCCCAAGAATCAAGAACAATGTACTAATAATCTACTGAGGGACGAAAAGTGTGTGATGCGTCACCTGGTGTCCACAGCCAAAAGCCATGTCTTTCGGGTTCACCAGGCAGATAGGGCAAACCTGCAGACGAAAATGTTAGTAAGAAACTCAAACATGCAATTTTCTGCCCACAGAAATAGGAAATTAAGAGATCAACCAAGACACGCATTCACAGCACATGAAAGTTTACCTGATTGTCATAGGCAGAAGATGGTGCAGCCGGGGGTGCAGCATGTGCAGTTTCATAGGGAGGATAAGATGATGAGGTAGTTGGTTTACTGAAGCTTTTCGTTCCATATGAATAAGCATCATGGCTTCCAGCAGGGGGAGGCAGAGGAACCCTTTCTGGAGCTTTCAATGAGCGCCGACTGCCACATAGATAGAAGTTAGTAGATATTTCACAATGAATAAACAAACACTGAAGCAAGCATTTAGTGCAACCGAAGGGGAGTTAGGGAGCATACCCTAAGATTCCTAATTCCACAGTTGCCTTATACTGTTGTGGTATCTCCATCAAGGCTGAAAGAGCAAATGCTGCCTCTTTTCTTGATTGTGGCATGTTTTTGGACATTATCTCTGAAAAATTCACAAACTGGACGAGCAACAGATTCTCAGTGTTACAATGTCATCTCAATTCAAAAAGGGGGGAAAATGACATCAATCTTCTCGTATCTTTATCGTTCAGATCCTAGGAACTTACTTGAAAATTGTCAAAAGCACGGGCCGGAATGTTGTCATCAAATTCCTTCATCATGTCCCAGGGGCCATCACCAACTCCTACCAACACAATAGATAGCGGCAATTCACTGCATACAAAAATAAAAACTGAAGCAATGAGCAACATCCATGACACAGGAGGGCAGGTAAATTGTGTCATCAATAATAAACAAGTAGTCAACAAGCGTAAAGAGTACTTATGAGAGACGAACCTGGCCCTGACAATAGCATCAACAGTTTTCTGCTCTTGGGAACTCAGTTGTCCCGATGCAGTGTCTACGCTCCTCGTAACCTAAGTTAACATATCAGTCAATAAGAGATCATAAGGAGAATATCCAGTTTTGAGGATTGTACTCAGGTAGGACATGGAAACTATGGCATATGCAAATATGAACTGGTTTTCCGTTTGGTTCTGTGTTGGACGCTTGTGATTGTGGTGTTGTTGTATCGGTTTTTGCCTGGTTTTCCGTTAATTAACCAGGACCTCTCTTCTTCTTAATTAATATATGGGGAAAGTCTTTTGCTCCCGTTTCAAATAAAATAAAATATATGAACTGTGTGATCAGAAGTGAAGAGACATATACTACAGGATATGATCCTGTGAAAATGGGCTGGGTGCTCCAAGCACATAAAAATCGAGTGTGGAGTTCCCCAAATTTTACCAGACATAGGGGAATGATTTTTATCTTCCATACATCTGATAATTTTAGAATTTGGGAATGCTCACATATCACAAACCAATTTCCATGGAAATTTGCAGCATGTAACTGATTTTTAAGATATTTGATCACAAAAGAATGACGAAAAGTACAAATACAACATTTACATACTTGAACTATGAGTTAGGGGACTTTAGAATAGTTCAGTGATAACATGGAACACAATGACAATGTAAAAGCTCCACTTAAGCACAGAATTATCTTCTGCTTTTGTATATACCAGAACTTCAGAACAAATGAACAGGCATGCACATGATAACGACAAACCATTTTGCATCAAAATGCAACAAGTCTACATGAACCATATCTTACATACCCACTGCTCAGAATTACTACCAACTACACAAATGCATTCACCATTACAAAAACAACGTGAAGTGTTAAAATAGTACCTGCCCATCAGCAATTATCAACAGAACATGGTATTGCCCGCCACTTTGTTCCACAATGGTCATAGCCATCTCAATAATTGGTGCAAAGGATGTTGGTCCTGTTAAAGCCGACATTAAGATTCTGAATAAAACACATAATCACATGTACAGAACCTACTTGAAAGATAATAAGGTAACTTAAGCTTACCAGCTAAGCGCAAATGTGGAACAAGTTCCCTGTAACGCTCAAGAGCTTCTGCGAATCCATTGCAAGGTTTCTCATCAGGGTTAAAACAGAAAACATCTTGGTCATGTGTTGATGCTGAAAAAAGCAAACAGTTAGTTTATGGTTTTTTAAAAAATAATAGTGGTGAGAAATGATCAGCTATCAAACGATCTTTACCATCTCCAAATCCAAAGCAGGGAATTAAGTTATCTTCATCAAATTTTGACAATGTTTGCCCAAGAATTGAGATTCCTTGTTCATAAGGATTTGGTACATTGCTAATGTGGTGTAAACTACGTCCATGGAAGGAGAATTTGCCTGATAAAGGTCACACATCATTAGCATCAGGAGGCAATGCAGTAAGCAGATTACTGCACGAATAAAGCGGAAGATTGGCTCATTAGAACTAACCTGTCCATTCGTTGCTCTTTGTGAAATCAATACCTACAATAAGATTCGAAGACTCGAGACCAGCTTCAGCTAGAGCATCAGTAACCTGCACAAACAAATCATCAAAGTTGTTTCTCAAAACAAAAAACAAATCATCAAAGTTGAACAAACCAGTGCAGGGGGGATAACAGTAAGTACAATTAAACTCGATCATTTTCCTTATGTGCCTGACACTTATATTGATATTGATGGCACCAAAGCCAGGAGACAGAAAGAATGTCAGAATCTAACCAAAGTTAGTAATCTCAATTTTCACTAGCAAGTAACCAGTTATCCGGTTGTAACAACGAACTTAACGTGACATCTCACAGAAAAGTGAAACAGTCAGACAAACTGCACCACACTGTCACAACAATATAGAGGCATCAACTCGACACATTTGGCAACTGGGCATTCCAGAACTTGACCCGATACAGACTATTGCCACCTATACCTAGTCATATCCTTTTTGAGAGGACCAAGGGGCGCACGCCAACTACAGGCTGCAGCCAGACATAATACCAAGTTGCTGCCAACTCATTGAACATTTCTAATCAGTTGCTGCAATGAGCTGCGAACAGCAGCCATTCATTTTTCCGGGTGGACGAATCTTTCATCAACAGCGACTGATTGATGGTTGACCAGCAGTTTAACTTGCGATCTCTTTATGATTACGCATTTACGCATCAATCCGAGACGAGTTGACCAGCTATGGCGCATCCTGAACTCTCCAGAAATCTCTCTCAAATGTCTGCAGATTGACCGACTAGGAAACCCGAATCGGTGGTGCCACCAGCAATCCTAAGATGGGCGGGCGTAGTCATCAAGTCCAATTAATTCACTACTTGGAAGCATTAAGATCTACCAACGCGCATCCCGGAGGAACGGATGAAATCGCGGCGGTTGCTTGAACGAACGAACAACCCAATCTCGACGCAACGCGCGTACCTGTTCGACGGACTGGAAGTCGTCGGCGATCCGCGAGTATCGCCTGTCGAGGCGCGGCGGCTTGCCGGCCCGCGCGGGCGGCTGCGGCTGGGGCGCGACGGGCGCGGGCTGGTACGCCGGGTAGCCGGCGCCCTGCTGCGGCGCGCCGTAGTACTGCGCGTCCTGGCCGGCGCCGTAGGGGTACGCCGGGTGCGGCGGCGGGTACTGCTGCTGCTGGAAGGAGCCGGAGTGCGCGTACCTCCCGCTGCCGCCCCGCGACTCGTTCCTCGACTGGCTCCCTCCCATGGGTGCCGAAGGAGGACAGCTGGACAAGGCAAGGGTGTATGTATATGAATCCGCGCGCCTCAGGCGGTGGCGGTGGTTGCTGTAGCAGCGGCGGCGGGACGCGGGCGACGACCGGGTGGTGGGGGGGGTGGGGTGGGGAAGGAAGCAACCGCGGCGGCGCCGGCTTGGAGGTATGCTTGCTGACAGGAGGAGGAGCCTTCCGGTGTGCTTCCTCCGTTGTATTCCACGCAGCCCGCGGCTGGGTTCGTCGTGTCGTCCTGTTCCTTTGGTGAGTTGGATTTGATGAATGGTGGTTGGCGTCTGTCTTAGATGATGATTTCGCCTCGTGACTTTTTTTGCGGCGAGGGCGAGGCAGTGGTGTCACGGGGGATCCTGGACCCGTCTCATGGTGGGGGTGCTTATATAGCTCTTGCGCCTCTCACGTGCACGGTGAACGTAAACTTATCTGCAGGGAGGAAGTTGCCCGCCGTCTAGCTCCTCCTGCCTGCTGCGTGGAATCTTCGCACCCTCGCTTCTCCTAAAAGCAACAGCGCTTTTCACCCCCGGATTCTCTAGAAATTGCAGAAATTGAGACGGGCAAGCCAAGCATGCCTACTTGCTTTTTACAGGAAAGAAACTCAATAAAAGGTACTTACTCCGGGTGGCTTGGAGTACTAGTATTTAGACACTAAAGTAGATACCATTGTTTGTAAACTTTATTACTCTGGAGAAAAGAATCTGTGTAGTGCGGTTGAGTTTCCATTCGGCGTCGATCAAGTTTCATCCTTACCATGTCAGAGCGTGTTCAACCAGACTGGAAAATTACGACCTTATATTGGAAATATATATTTGTTTGGGTGTATCTCCCATGCGAAGATCGTGGAAATCTGACAGAAATCTTCCTACCATGTACTCCACGAATCTCACTGACGAAATCGACTGGTCCTTTGCGTCAACTCAGACTGTCGTCTTAAAAATTAAAAGAATTAAAAAGAAAACAGCCCCATACATTTGGGACATTTCAACAAAAAAGGGCATCGCGGGACCGATTTTTTTAATCTTACAACACATGATCCATTTGTCATTCAAGAAGGATATAGCAACAATATCTTGTTCTTCCTCCTCCGTTCTTCATCGATGGAGAAGTCAAATAAGACCATATGGTGACATTCCGAACATAGAATTTCAAATTCTCATCGTCTGCAACTTGATTCAGGATCACCTCCATCGTCATCTATGTGACGTCACATCTCAGATTCGATGTAGCACGAATCATGAAGGATCGATGGTTAGAAAATTCAGAGTGTTTTAGAAATTTCTAGTGTGAATTAAGAAATTTACATTACTAGTCTGAGCTACAACAAATATGAAAAACTAAACAAGGTAAATAGGAAGGAGATGTTGTTTGAAGTGACTCTTAGGAGCACATGCTCCCGTTTAGCAACAATAATGTTGTATTTTCGTGAGCCTTAATGTGGAAACATAAAATGTCTGGATGTACATCCAATTATTTCGCTGAATTTTGACATTTTGAAATGCATACTGAGTCGGTAAGAGTATTTTTTCCTACGAGCCCATAACAGGGGATTTCTGAAGTAGGAAAGACATTTGGGGGAGCATAACATGTGCGTTTTATTACCTTTTTGTGTGCACAATTGTATCTACTACTTAGGTGCCTGCATGTGATGCTGATACTAGATCTAATCCTCCAAAAGTATACATTTAATATGGAGTGAGTACTTTTGATGAAAGAAACCTTAATCGGTACTAGTAAAATTTGCTTTCTGGCGTTACTTATTAGGCATGCCGTGCCTTGTTGAAAGACAGTTCGTTCAACCACGCGCAAGGTCCTCCGTTCCCAGCAGTTTCATGCTACCCCTCTTACCCTACCTAACTCTTAACCAATGGCTGGTAGGCTGGTAGCATACTACTAACCACTTTGACGCATATCTACGGTGGGTACTACTAACCACTTTCTATTCTATGTTTAAGCGTAATCAAGTTATTAACTTGGGGAACAACATCCAAGTGGATCATATCACTAGTCTTCTCGTCTGATTAATGAACTTCATCTCCCCAGAAATTTCCTCGGCTCAACTTGCAGCGGCACGTTCCTGCGCCCGCAACTTGTGACCGTTGATCGGTCCTGCTCCTCGTTGTTTAAAACTAAACCAACCTGCTGACATTGAAGCGTACTCGGTAACTACACAGAATTCAGTAGTGAGTACACACTAAATTGATATTAAAAGAGGTGAATGGCAAATTAATATCTCGACTTGGGATGCTCAGACTTCACAAGTTGTTGTATTCTGTTAAAGGAATGCCAAGTTACATGTCATTTTCATTTGATGTGACGTCAGCAGAGCATGTACGTGGGCGCATCACTGTGTCGCCGTCAGCAGTGGATGAATACAAAATAACAGTGTATCAATTTCAAACCAAAATCGCATTATAGAACTAGAAGGAAGACTTGGTACTAACGCGGCATCGATGCACAGTCGTCGGCAACATATACCACTTGCATTTCCTTGGTTTTATTTTGCATTCCATGCCAAGGATGCTGCAGCTAATTAATACGTACGCGGCATATATTTTTGTCATGGATAAGTTGGTGCCGTGCAATACATGTATACGCCACTGGATATATACGACAAGGACGCGCATATACAGGGAAATACTTAACGCAGAAGAAACCAACGGGTGTTGGTTCACCGGTTCCGTGGAGATGGCCACCCGAGCGATATATCAGCCTACTCCTTTTTCATCATCGATCATGTCTGCACCGTTCATGGATGACGATTTGCGTAGTATAATGTCAGTGGCTGCTCTCTGCTTCATCTTTTTGTTTGACGTCGAACCTTATGTTACGTACGTAATTGCTGAACCCAGCCCCAGCTGAATGTGCACCTAATTGTTTGGCATCTTCTCGCGTTTTCTGTTGTGCTAGTATAATCTATGCTGGTCGATCTCGGTGATTTAACCGAGGTTCTCGGTGCTAATCCTCACTTCCCGGAAGCTTAGAAAGGGCATCCAGCCCCAGGCATGCACCCAAGTTTACCAAGTCTTATAGTATTACTCTATATATTAAGGGTGGAGTGAATGGCGCGCTGTGAGCGTTCGATTCACTGTTCATTGTGAACAGTAATGAACAGTGTCCAGGCACTTTTCAATTTCCCCCGTCAAGGACCTAGATGTAATTTAGAAAAAAGTCGAGGACGTTTTTGCAAAACTATCTCCGCAGCCATCCCCGACCTCTTCCCTCTCCCGCGACCTCCGGGGCGCCGCCGGCCCCCTCGCTCGCGACCGCCTTCCTCCTTCCCCTCGCTCACCGTCGCCGCCACGCTCCGCCGTCCCTCCACTCCTCCCCCACCGGTTCTGAGCCCGCGCAGAGGTCCGCCTTCGTTCCCTCTCCCTCCTCGCCGCAGATCGGCCTCCGCGAAGCCGCTGCGGCGGAGGCAGCGGCACGGGCCAGCTCGCTCCTCTCGCGTCTCTTCTCCTCCGTTGTTCCTCTGAAGTCTTACCTCTGTGCTATGCCTCAACGGGTGAGTGCAGGTCGATGGCGAGCTCAGCAGGCGGGGAACGAGCCGCCTCTGTGCCTCCTCAGCACCGCCTCCTCTCCCTGCTTGCTCCCTAATCGGCGCCTCTTCTTCCTCGCTGCGCTGCCGCGACGAACCAGCGGCGTCGGTAACCAGGGGCGGCGGCGGCGCGAGGATCCCGGTGCAGCGGCCGTACATGCCGACGAGCAGCAGCAACGCGTGCCTCGGCACGTTCATACGACCGGCACGATGAGCTCAACGAGGGTGAGCGGATTCACGCCGACTGGAGGCTGCCCCAACGTTCTTCAGCGACGCTGAATCCATCCTCCGCGTGGCTGTAGGTACAAGGACCCCTTACTCAGTTCTTCTCATTTGGGTTCTGCTCATCGTGAGTTGCTGATGGTTGCGGCTACTGCTAGGTTTTGTTGATGTTGCATAGTTAGATGTGTGCGAATATATATTTCCTAAGACATGATGAGTCATCTCCGTGAGATATGTCTTCTGATGATAAGTGCTCTGTTCGGCCCAACTGAAGATTTGTTAATTTCCTGTCATCCCTATTTGTGCTAACCATTGGATTTTCGTTTTAATTTGTTCATGAATTGGTTGATGTTTGCAGGGTTCAGCTTGTAATTGTGCAGTTGATATCAGAATCAAAACATTGGCCTGATTAAGAAGGATTTCAGTTATTTTTTTAATCATGTTGGCTTACCGTTTGTGAATCGAATCTGCCAATACAGATTATCTACTTAAAATCAGAACATTGGCCTGATTATAAAGAACTTGCGTAAGTGTTTTTCATCATCATTGTTTAGCTTGGGTGAATGTGATTTGAATTTCATTACGGGAGGTATTCTATTAGGTATCTTTGAAGCTCTGTCTGCACTCTATAAAATGGACATTTACATTTTTGTCAGCATATTTGGGATGGGCAGGTTTTCATTAAGCAATAGTGGCACCATATCTTTTGCCTATCCGTTTTCAACTAGAACCGGTTATATCTTTCAACTTCCCCGCTGAGAGGAGAATGAGCTTAGTACTGTGAAGCAACAGTGGCACCATATCTTGGTCTTGGAAAACTGCAAGTATTAGTACCTCGAAGGTATGTATAAAGTTCACGCTCGACTATATCATCCGCATGAACATTTCATTCATTATGGAAATCATGTATTCAACTCGGACACAATGTTTTCCTGCATTTTACTCATGGGTATGATTAATACAAGGGACCTGCTGCAGCGTAAGATTTTCCGTGGAAGATTATAGATGTGTACAACGAACTCAAAATTTAGACAGGAGATCATTTATGAAATGTTGCAAATATCATTGTTCAGATTTGTCGGCCACAAAGTCGGTTCATAATAATATTCAAAATAAGTTGGCTGCCCCTTTCCATATGGAAAATGTTACATCAATGTTCTGGAGTACTGGGTGCTCCATTAGGCTATTCGTGTACTGTTTATCTTCAAAAATAGTTGTAGATCATATGGACGCAATGGAGTATTGGGTGCTACATTAGGCTATTCGTGTATTGTTTATCTTCAAAAATAGTTGTAACTCATATGAACGCACAAATGAGGAAGTTCAGGTTTTTATTTTATGTCGGAAGCCAAAATCTATAGCATGGTTGTATTTGTTCTTGAAAGTTTTATATTTACCGGGAAACTGTAAACCTAATCTGACAAAGGTATGCATCTAAAAAGTTGAAGTTGAAGGAGATATGCCCTAGAGGCAATTAATAAAGTGTATTCTTTATCATATCTCGTTTGTTCATAATAGATTTTTGTGTCATGCTAGAACCGTATTAAGCGGAAACATTAATGCGGGTGTGATGCGTAAACAACCAGGTCCCTAGTAGCCTCTACTAAGACTAGTTTCGTTACGCAATTGATGATCGAGGTTTCCCGGTCATGGGGCATGGTGCCGGTTGGCAATGAGTGTCATATCGCTGGAGTGTGGTGTGATGGACATACCCAGATTTGGAGAACGTAGTCGATACGCTTTTGACCGTGAGATCAACTCTTATTGATATTCCCGGAAGATACTTTGATTGCACCAAACGTCGTATCTTATTTAGTATGACAATAACGGTGATACTTTTGGGTATTGGAAAGGAGTATTGAGACGAGGGGTCAAGAGCGGGATTTGCCAGTCCGCGTAGCAGGATAGATACTCTCGGGCCCACTCGGTGAGATCTTGTCTAATGAGCTTGCAAGCATGTGACTAGGTCACGGAGACATGAGATCATGAACGAGTAGAAGATAGCATCGTCGGTAACGAGGTCGGGATTAGGTATGGAGATATCTATGGAACGACACTCGGACGTGCTAAGTATCGCTATGGCAAAAGGTCTAAGACTTCACGTTCAGGTTTGATAGATGAAAGTCATTCGTTATATCTCAGGGATTAATTCAGGGGGTCCAGGCCTACGAGTTAGTCGTTGATCATTGAGGAGTCTTGATCATACCTGATATTATATCGAACCGCTAGGGTAACACACTTAAGGGGTTTCGACAAGACAACCGGAAAGGAAGGAGATCACCGGGAGTGTCCCGGAAGAGGTCCGATGGAGATCGGGCAGCACCGAAAGAGTTTTCGGAGTTAGGAAATATTATATATATTATGTTTGATATTAATTAGTGTTATTAATATGCAAATATAATTTTATATATTTATTTTCGAATTTATTAAGGCAGATTTCCCTAAATGGGCCTTCCGGACGAAAGAAGGCCCAAGAGGGGGGGAACCCCCTTGGGAATTCGGTGGGGGCTTGGTGGCCGGCCTAGGTGGGCCACAAGGGGCCCACCAGGGGGCCGGCGCACCCCCTTGGCCGAACCAGGCTATGTGGGGATAGTCCCACATTGCCTGGCTGGCAAGGTTGGCTCCCATTGGGAGCCTATATAAGAAGGGGCACCCCCAGCCTTTTAATTCACCAATTAATTCCCGATTTCTCTCTCGATCTCGTGGTTCCCAAGTCGGAGCCGCGCCGAGCAAGAGGATCCGGGGATCTCCTCCACCATAGCCCGCTGCCGCGCTGCTGGTGTTCCGGTCCAAGTCTTCCGCTGCTCGTCCTGGACTGGAGCTTCGGAGGCGTCGTCTCCACCGTACGTGTGCGACTCCCTGCGAGGTGCTGCGCTAGCGGTGCTCGGAGGCCTGCTTCCTCTACATGACCTTGAGGTTGGCTTCGTCGGTCTGCATCGACAACGTTTGTGCGGAAACGTAATCCCCGCTTTCGGTCTACAAGGGTGCGTATTCCGATCTCCGTTCGTACTACTATATCTGCATAGAATAGATCTTGGCTAGTTTAAGGATATCGTTGCTAGGAATTTTTTTGTTTTCTGCCCACGATCCCCTTCAGAAGTAACATTTGCTTTGCTTCCCTACTTATTCCTGAACACACAACAGGTACATTGGAAAATAAAGTTAATCTAACATGGGGTGGCAAATTAGTATTCAGTTTGCTTTGCTTCCCTACTTATTTTTTTTTAGGTTATTGTATTTCTGATCTGAAACAATTTTTAGTTCGGCTGAAGTGATTGATCTTCCATAAATTCTACAAATTGTATTATTATTGGCATTGAAAAATAACCGAATTATTTGTGTTGACGGACGGTACATGAGTTTTTTTGTGTGTTATTGGACACTAGATGTAAATAGATATACATGGTTTTAAAGGCGTCCTTAAGGCGACCCCTTGCATGTTTAGATGGGGCAGGCATTAGACCATTGTAGAGATGTCTCACTTGCTTCAGGTTTCCTTTTTCTATATATTTTCTATTTTATGGCCACTTTGTAGTTAGTTCATTAGAAAATTAATTGATATGCAAGGTAATCCTATGGTTTACACTGTATCTTGGTCTACTCCTTAGTCTTGTTCTATTGTTTACCTTTGATTATTTAACAATTAGAATAGGTGTCAATTCAAATGAAATATAGAAGTAAATGTATATATATTGTAGCCTCTTCCATCAGAATGAAAATAGAAGTCAATGTGCATTTTTCAGTATATCCTTTACAGGCATAGTCGAGTTTCAGAATTAAAAAATATTGAAATTGCATTTTAACTACTGGAATAACTATCTTTCATTGATGGATGATCAAGTCTGTAGGTACATCTCTGAAAAACACAGTAGAATTTTTTTGTGGGAGTTTACGACTGCTTTACTGATGCTCTGTATACATGGCATGCCCAGCTGTTTATTTGATTTGGTTGTATGAATAAGTTCCAAGTGAGCCATTGTGTTTATCCCAACTGCTCATTTGATTTGGTTGTGTGAATAGGTTCTAAGTCAGCCATTGTATTTATAGGATTGTGGCATGCCCAGCTGTTTATTTGATTTGGTTGTATGAATAAGTTCCAAGTGAGCCATTGTGTTTATCCCAACTGCTCATTTGATTTGGTTGTGTGAATAGGTTCTAAGTCAGCCATTGTATTTATAGGATTGGATTTGAGCATACGCATTTCTGAATGTCTAAGTACTAGGTAAAAACAATAAACGACTGATGATGAGCTCTTTAACTAGATAGTGCAGATTGTAAAGAATTGCCAAAAAGTGGTAACGTCGACCTTAGGGTTGCATATTGGCATATTGCTTTATACAGCATGCTACTATTTTGGTTGCTGTAATTAAATAAATCTCTAAAATTTCTTTTTCCTGCTATAATGTTAATGTCAAGGTTGTCAACAATGCTTCTATATCCGCTGAAGATAATTCTTGTTATTTTCTCCTAAATACAATACTAAAACTAAAGCTCATAGCACACATGTTCTTCCTAGTGAGATGATGGTTAAGGTAGTAGATTCATCTATTTTTTTCTTTCCTTTCACAACACATAAGGTAGTAGCTCCCTGAAATTAGTTTGCTATTTCAGCAACCAATGCACAGATTCACCTTTGACAACACATGAGTCATTTGTTCAATTTTTCCTGATTCAAACACATAAGGTAGTAGCTCCTTGAAATTAGTTTGCTATTTCAGCAACCAATGCACAGATTCACCTTTGACAACACATGAGTCATTTGTTCAATTTTTTTTGATTCAACAATTCAGTGTATTATCCTACTTCTACAGTTCTCTTATACGTTTTCCTGCTGTCTTTTAATTGTCAGCCAACTGTTAGCATGTTCAGTTCCAAAATAATATGGTAAGTATTTCTATTGCTTATATGGAGTTCAGTTATTCTCCTTGGTCAAGTTGTATTGTGCATATTTAGCTGACCAAAGTTCTTTTTAACTAGGTAGGACTGCTATTACCATAATATTGTTTCAACAGTGAGAGTACTAGCTAGGTACAGGTAAGAATGTCCTCCCCACAATCAATCCACACTTCTTCACTACTTTTAATACTCATTCGTATCAATGATTGTTTGATCTATATAGAAGATAAATTGTTAACTTTTTAAGTCTACTTAGATATCTAGATTTCCTGTCTTGCTCATTGGTTGTCAGTTCTTTGCAAATTATCTTTTCAACACACTCAAGGCTACTGCAGTATATCCTGCCTGAAGGTGCCAATGGAAAAAACCCTCGAATTTCCTAAATAAAAAAGATATTGTGCATGTATTTCTAATGTAACCCTACTAGAGGTAATGATATGTAGGTTATGTTACCATTTCGCCTTGGATGCGATAAGTAATGTCGAATAACCTCCACATTGTATGTATTTGATATAAGTGCTTGCTCGATGGATGTTACTTATTGTTCTTTTGGTTTTACCAGCACTTGATGGTGTTTGCTCTATTGAGAGGTGCTCCACCGTAACGAACACATGCAGAGTCTGTGCTGGACCTGACACCACCAGTATGGCCAGTAGGCGCAGTACACCCACTCGAGGATGAAGAGATGGAACCTGATGGCTCTCCATGTCGCCAAATAATTCATCTTTGGGCCCAATGTGTACATACTACGATTTACCTTTTTTTACTTCCATTTTTGGCATTTTAATCAGTCAGAAGCATCCATGATATTGTGGATACAGGTTTGCTAACGTGTAGTCAGTTTGTCTTAACTATGGTCTGTGCTACCGACTACTGGTCGCACAATTATGTTTTTTCTTAGTTTCAGTGGATAATGAAGTGGATGGATTCACGAGAGAAAATAAGGCAACGGTTTTTGCCATACCGGTGAAGCAGTTCCAGAAAGCACTGAATCAGCAAAATTTGTTGAGTTATTATCTTCTTTTGTCCACATCATATGGCTATTGGTAAATTTGATTATATTTTTTTGTGAATGACAATTTTCACAAGTTGTTATCCGTAATGAGACGATAATGATACTGTGATGCAGATGTGTTTGAAGAGTCTATGGATAAGATCAATGCTTTCATGAACAAATGAGTAGTATATTTGTCAGTTAAGATATATGTCCTTTTTTATAACGCCGCTATGAAACATCCCAATATCACGTCAAGGGCGCGGCGTGACGCCGCGCCAAATTCACCTAGTAAACATTAAGTCTTACAGTAGCTCGTAAGCATACATCATCCGTGATTTACTTTTAGCTCGTCAGGGAAGAGAATGGCTATTGCAATTTGCCACCCCAAGCGCAAGGTTGGCGAGCCGCCGACGATCGGCACCTCAGCTTCACGCGAGATCGAGAACAGCACATCAATTTGGGCTCTGAATGACGCTCCCTGTACATCTCATTCGATATATGTACCAAGTTCTCGATGCCAAGGAAAACATTTCCGTCGTCCACAGTCTGAAAACCGGACGCCGGGTTTGCTGCAGACGTTTCCGGCGTCTGTCAGCCGGCAGTTTGACTCGATTTATTTCCTGACGAAACACGCTTCTGACTAACTGACTGACTGAATTATCTATCCTTCTGAAGCTTCTTCTGACGGGTAAGTTGCCATGAAGCTACTGCATGTGTTCTCCAAAATGTTTGCGCGTCCCTTGTTTGGGTGAACCGTTATGGTTGACCACAACTGGTAAAAAATTATGCCTTCTATGGAGTGGTAGTAAAAGATACTCCCTTCGATCCATAAAAAGTGTCGCTCATTTTGTACTAAGTTAGTACAAACTTTGTACTAGATGAGCGACACTTTTTATGGATCAGAGGGAGTACGAAAAATGTTCTTCCCTTGTTTAATCCAAAGGGACACGCGATTTCTGACATTTAAAAATGTAGTTACGTTGACGTATTATGACTGTGGCCTCCATTGTGTTTTTTTCTGACGACAGAACATAACATCTCTTCCTTAGCTCTTTATTAGCTTGTAATCATGGGGTTGCTCGCCGTTGTGTCTGGATATATAGGTGTGTGAACTCTCTGGACTGAAGAAAGAAGGAACAGTGAACGAGATTGACACAAGTATAGTACCTTTATTTAGGCATGCGGAGAGCGAAACACCCTTGTTTTCTTTTCAGTGGGTAGCGTTTTCTGTGCATGTGCCTAACCAGGTTGTAAAAAGATAGTTGGGCTCTCCTTTCTAAATTGATATGTGTCTTAAAAATCAAATCTGACATAGTTCTGCTTATTTCGTGCCACTAGACAAAAGAAAATGTTGTCTTCTTAGTCAAAGTCAAGGGCTCTTTGGGTTCTAGGATTTTCGTATGATTTTTTTAGGATTTCAGTTATTAGATTTTTTTTCATGAATTGCATTTTATGAAAGGAGTCCCGCCCCCTCCCTTAAAAAAAGGAGTGGTATACCAAACTTTGTACATTTGAAAAACGACAAAACTGATATTGTCATGAAATTTCAGCATGAAATAACTAATTTGAAAATATTTCAAAATTAACCTATAAAGGTTGAGCCAGTCGCTGTGGCGCTTTCCTCTACACAGGAGCGCCATGGCCTGAGACGTTATGCCCCTACAAATGTGGCAACATCTGGTCCACTCTTGTCATGATATTCTAAGTCAAAGCGGGTAGTGCTATGAGCTAGGTCGTTATGCACTTGAGGGCAGTGCCCTTGTCTGAGACACTATGCACTAAACAAGGAATTTCAAACCCCTGTCAACTTTTGTTTTAGAAATTCAAATGATGTGATTTTTTCCTATGGGTGGTAAATAAAATTATCTTCCCAATGTCACAATTAAATAATATTTCATGAGTTATTTGATTATATTGATCCATTTTTTAATTTTTAGACGATTTAAAAAACGAGGCCGTGACGAACATCCCCTCCAAAATCTATATCAAGAAGAGTATCTTGAAAAGAAAACCTAGCTTGATCATGCTTCACCCATATTTTCAAATATGAATGTTTTCGAGCAATTTACAAGTTGATTGCGACTATTTAAAATTTAATTTAATGCTTAGTAGCGAATTGCTATGCTATGATAGATGATGATAATTTCCCCCAGCTTGGTCCTTGTTAACTTTAGTTACTATATGCAACTAAGCTCGTGTTTATACTAATGGTCTACTTGTGTATATTAGTTATCATGCGATATATGTTCTTATTTATATGAGATTGCGAATTGGGATAATATCCCTACAAAATTTTAAAACCTTGGGAAAATGTTTATAAAAATGGTATTTATGAGAACTAACATGTGAGTTAGTAAAATTTGAAAATCCCGTTGTCTCCGATAACTATCTTGCATGTGCACTTGAGTTTTCTTTTGATAAACTTACATGTCATCACCATAATTCTCTTAGAAACCATTTTTAATCTGCAAGCTAGCAACAGAGCTATCGCACCAAAAAAAATTCCTTCCTTTATTCACGGGACACCCAAGTCATAGTTCTTCCTTCGATGGTCCCAAAGTTCACCGAGCGGCGGTGGGAGAGCCGGCCGACACCAGGAATGGGAGCATCGACAGTTGATTTCCGATTTCATGGCAGATGGTGAGTGGAAGTAGCGGTGGTCGGAGCTCGGAGGGAGTGACGACAAGGGGAGAACTTTGGACAAGAATTTATAGTGGCTCCACTATAATTTATATGGCGGCACGAAATTGAGCCCATAAAATACCTTACACGGACGCCAGCGTCACATCGATGGAAATGCAATATGAAATGGCCCACATAGCCCACGATTGCCTCCCAAGTCCCAAATCACTCGATCCCACTATTTTGGTCCCCAATTCGTCGGCCGGCGGCGGCGCGAGACGAAGACGGCGGCCGGCGGGAAGCAAAGCCAGGCTATGCTAGGCGGCATTGGCAAGCGGCAACCGTAGTCCGTGGCCGAGCTCGACGCGGCGGTCAACGCCGGCGGCCAAACAGCAGTTGTTTCTTGTTTGATACTTCGATTCTCTCCAACCCAATCCGCCATGAAACTGGTAAGAGCTCTCTCTCTCTCCATCCATCTCCCTCTCTGCAGTAAAACCCTAACCATCTGATGCTAACATCGGTGTCTCTTAACAGACCTGCTTGGCCGCCCCCGGCAGCGGCGGCGGCTACCACGCGCCGGCGAGCCACTTGCTGGAGCTGGAGGGGCTCCGCCTCCTCCTCGACTGCCCCATCGACCTCTCGGTCCTCTCTGCATTTGCCCCGGTGCCCCTCACCGCGGACTCCGGCGAACTCATCCGCGCAGTGCCCTACTACTGGTCGCCGGCAGCGGCGGCCGCCGCCAAGGCAGGTGGGGTGGACGCCGTTCTCGTGTCATCCGCCACGGGGATGCTTGGCCTCCCCTTCCTCACCCGGCTCCCCAGCTTCGCAAACACCAAGGTGCATCCCCCATTTTTGCTGCACTGCTACTCTAGGGCGCAAACTGGTACTTGTTTAGTCTGCAGCTTATGTAACGGAGAGTGTTTCTTTCCTACTGATGAGGGGTTGCATGTTTGAAGCTGTTGTCAGTCCATGGTTTTCCGTTACTCAGTAATGGATAGCTATGCATATCATACTGAAGAAGCTTGCGGAATGCAAAATTGAATAGTCTGAAAGACATATAAGCGAGCTCATTGTCTCCTTCAGTTTGTTTGCTCATAATTAAGATTAATAGAAGGGTCAGAACAAGTGGACTTGATGTTTATTTATTTATTTATTGAATAAGTCCACTCATGGGTGAATACAGAGGGCATGCTCATTGGCTTTTACTCATGGTTGCAGACAATGAACATCCTTAGGCCCCTTTAAGACAAAATGGAATTTAATGTCTGGTATATTTGGGCTTATGTTTTCTTAAACCAGAATGGGATGCTTTGCTCATATATGAATCATAAGAAATCAAGGTATATGACGTTGGCTGTGAAATCTTCTTTTGGTTGAAACTTCACTTCCATAGGTAGGCACTAGAGTCCAATACGAAATATAATGCATGGTGGCTGACCGTTTTGTATGGATAGGTTTATGTTACGGAGGTAGCAGCAAGGATAGGAAAGCTAATGATGGGGGAGCTGGTGGAGATGCACTCTGAGTTTGTAAGCTACTATGGACCTGACTTGGATGGGAGACCCAAGTGGATGGAAGGCGAGAAACTCGGTAAACTCCTGTCAGTGTTGCAGAAGATAGTGATTGAAGATGAGGAGAATGATTTATCTCCTTTGATGCCTCTCTACAGGTACATTCATTAATAAGCCATATGTGTGCCGAATTGCATCATCTGACATATGTCACATTTTAACTGTGCAGCAATTTATATCTGAAGGCTTAAAAGCATGTTTAGTTTTCCTTATTTATTCTTGACCAATAGACATAGTTCATAATGGATAATCTTGGGGTTGTGATAGAAGCCTATAGTGTATCCAACCATCCAATAAGCTGAACAATATTTTCTGGATAATGATCATTTGAGAATTGATTTCAATGAAACGATGTCCCTAAATAATAAAATTACATGAAAACAGTTATATCTAATTATTCAAGTATTCAGGGACAAATCGAGTTTTAAAGAATAATTTCTGGTCCCTCTGTTCACTTTTATAAGGCGTTTTGCCAAGCTACACTAGCTTTACAAGACGTCATATAAAAGTGAAAATGGGGAGTATTACTTTTTTCGTTTATCCTAACTATAAATTTATAATCAAATTCTTAAATTAATAGTATTCATTTTCTGATATTTTACTAGCCAGGTAGAAAATCCGGAGTTTTCATGGATACCAAAATTTTATTCGCAACTATATGGTTAAGTTTGTCACATATGATACTTCATATAAATAGGGGCGGGGATTAGGGTGCTAATGCCACCTGGTTAGTACTCCTCTTACGTCACTTTTAGATCCCATATAAACCTAATCACAGCCGTCGATGCGCTTTAAAATTCGTGCAAAAAAACTCGCTGGAAAGCACAGGAGGACTTCTCTTACATATTACATCCCAGTGTTACCAGTGCAATTGGTGATAACCGACATTGCAATTTTTTGAATGAAAAAATATCTGCATGCTTCCATATGCTTAGTATTTCAGTTTCATGCAAATAGAGCTGATTATATTTCAGTTATTATAAGCAAGTACTCCCTCCGTCCCAAAATAAGTGTCTCAAGTCTCTCAAAAAGGTGATGCATCTAGACATGAAACCATGTCTAGATACATCACCTTTTTGAGAGACTTGAGACACTTATTTTGGGACGGAGGGAGTATGTGAGATTGATATATGGTTGCCATTCAATTATATGACTGCATGAAGGTTCACTACTTGATAATGACATCAGAACTTTCATGACACTGCCCTATCATCCTGCTTTTCTTCTCTTAATTGGGTTACACCTACTTGCCAGTGCAGCAAACATAGAAGAATGCATACAGAAAACCCAGCCGATCAAATACGGACAGGAGATTTGCTTCAATGGTATGTTGATGCTTAAAGCCTCTAGTTCTGGCCTTGAGCTTGGTAACTGTGCCTGGTCATTAAAAGGTCCAAGAGCAAGTATTACCTATTTGCCAAGCACAGTGTTTGTGTCAGGCCATGCCTTAGATTGTGACTATAACTCGCTGAAGGAAAATGATGTTATTTTGTTTTCGGATTTCTCATCCTTGAATGCCATGGTTGAGGATAATGATAATCTTGGTAAGAATGCAATGCTTTCTGATGACCCAATGTCCAGGTATGTTAGTGTGTTGCACTTCTGTTTTATATGACTTGCATACGTGCTAATAACCTTTCCTGCCTTTTTTTTGCATGAAATGTTACTTCAAACCTTCAAGAGATGATGGTGTTGATGAGGATGAAAACGTGCAAATCCTGTGTAAGAATGATGACAGTGCAGAGGAGATTGAGAGAATCATCTTCATATGCTCATGTATAATAGATGCAACAAAATCTGGAGGTTCTGTTTTAGTACCAATAGGACGATATGGTGTTATTCTCTCAATTTTGGAGATTATATCAGAAACTCTACATTCTTTCGACAGGAAGGTAATTGTTGTCATCGACGGACCCCTTGTTATCATATATTTGTATTGTGCGTGCTTAATGCGCCTTGTCCATGTGGACCTCAACTATAGAGGGACACATTAAATAACATTGAAATATATTTGTACTGACCTTAATGTCCTTTGTGAATACCAGCATATATGTTGTTTAGGATTTGCATGAGTTCGCTAATGTTGAAACACAAAGTTAACAATGCCTGGCTCACATTCAACTGGCTGTTAGATAATTATAGCTTTAAACAGGTTTTAGTGATGAATTGGTTCAAAGGGTGCTTAGTAGTTAGTACTACACTGTGGTGATATTAAATATTGAGCTCCTTTCTGTAAAATGAAATTTTAGTTCCATTCCAAATCACTATATTTTCTCTGTACCAACGATTTGTTTTCCCGCATGTTTTCATCTGGGCTGACATTTTGCCCCTGTTTGAGTCAGGTACCCATCTTTATGATTTCTGGTGCAGCAGAAAAAATAATGGCTTTTACCAATGCCGTGCCAGAATGGCTATGCAAGCCACGTCAAGAAAAGGTCATTCCCTTTTCAGTTTGCTAGTTTTGATATATAATTTCAACATGGTCTTACTTGAACTTGCTTGCCATGCAGCTATTCTCCGGGGAGGCATTATTTGGCCATGTGGAGCTTTTGAAGGAAGGCAAACTATCTATGTTCCCTCATCTATACTCAAAGGGCCTGCTGTAAGAAGTTAATCAATAGTTGTTGTAGTTATTACTACTATACAAAGTATACAACTATACATGATAGCTAACCTTAATATTGTTTAGTTTAGGATCACAAACTGTGACTTGTTCTTCTTTTCTAATCTCCTTATAGAAGCTAGGTACTGTGTGTTTCTTATTTTGGTTGCATGTTAATTTTACACAGGTCCAGTAATATTTGGCTGCTATGTGTAGCATGATCTATGGAATATTTCCTGTTTTTGTATTCATACGTGCTCACTTGGACAGTTGGACTTCACTAATTCCTTTATTTTCTGCTTTCTAACAACACTCAAATCTTGTCAGGGCAGCATGGAAGGAACCGTGCGTTGTATTTTGTCCAGACTGGGGCCTTAGCCTTAGGCACGGCACAGCTGTTCATTTGCTTCGTCGGTGGCATACAGATAAACGAAATCTTCTTGTTTTGGAGGTAATCTAGTGTCTAATCTTTGTACCGAACCTAGCATAATATTGAGTGCTATTGTAATGCTAATTACAGAATTATTTTATCCGCAGCAAGGAGTTGATGCTGAGTTGGCTCTTAAGCCTTTCATGCCCATGTCAATCCAGGTTCTTGAGTGTTCTTTCCTTTCTGGAATAAAGTATGTTGAAATGCCGAACCTTATGTTTTACTACTTCATTCTAGCAAAGCAGAATATGTAGATTAAGAACTCGACTTTATTGTGGACAGGCCACAGAAAATCAATCCATTATTGGCAGTTCTCAAACCGAAGCTCGTTCTGGTACACTATTCTCGCATTGTCAGGTGTATCTATATTTCTCCAAAGACAGCGATCATTTGTTTACGCACTACTTCGCGTTGCAGTTTCCTGAAGAAATGAAGTCACGGTGTCCACCTAAGGAGGACGCTCCATGGTCTGTCCTGTATTACTCCAAGGGCAAGACCATCGAGGTCCCGAACACACGAGAAGAATTTGAGGTGCGACTCGAAGCCAGTGTCGCCCTGGGGTTGCAGCCTAGGCAGCTGGACGGTACAATCGCCGTCGCGAGGTTGAGAGCGAAGCTCCATCTCAGCAACGGACAGTATATGCTGGTCGCCCTGAAGGCTCAGTCTGATGATAAGTCGAAGCGGCAGTTGCTACACTGGGGATCTGTCGACGCAGACCGGACGCTGTCGGCCTTGCGAGAGAAGGGGATCACATGTATTTTTGCTGCAGAAGACGATGATAGCTCGTCGGGTTGTGAGCGTTCGATTTTAGTTACTAGTCCAAGTGAGGCTCTGGTGACGACAACGTCTGAAAAAACTGTGATTTACTGTGACGATGAGAATACAACCAAGCAAATTTATGATGCTATTGGTAGCGTTTGTAATGGAATCTGATGACTTGCTACATGAGTATGAAATGATGCATGTGGAATGATGTGACCTTGACTTGTTTTCGCTGTGGATGGCATTATAATGGTCTTATCGCAATGCGAAATCGACTAAGCTTAAATGTTTTTATATGAAAAAATCTTGTCTTCAGTATAATTTCTGCTCTTGAGGATTAGCCCATCACGTTCTCCAAAAAAAAGCTAAGGCCCCGTTTGAAACAAAAGATTCTAAAAGAATTTTTAAGGATACATGATTTTTTTGTTCAAAGGAATAGAAAATCTGTTAAATTCATATGAGATAGGCTATTTTCTATGAATTTTGGAAGAAACACATACATGAGGTCTGGTCTGGCAGACATAGAGGGCGGGCAGCGGCCCACCCAAAAATTTGAGAAAAAAAACGGATCCCCCAGATATGAAACAGATTAGTCCCAATTTGGACTCTTGTCCCATTTTATTTTTCAGCCCTATCTTGTTCTTTGTCTTGGGACGAGAAGCTGTTTAGATCTAGAGGAGAGTCTAGAGTCTGCCATGGCGACGACCTAGCCGGCTAGCCCCTGCCTGCCGCCGCCGTCCCGCACCCACCCTTGCGTCTCCGCTGCCGGCCGACTCCCCCAGCCGCCCGCTGTCGCCCCGCCCGCCGGCCGCCATGCGCCCGCCGCCACATTACCACGAAGCCGCGCCGCCGTCGCCCGTCAGACGCCTGTCGTGGTGTCGCCCAAGCCCCAAGGTATAACACATTCCTACCCATTTGCCCAAAGTTTTCAGTGATGCATTAATTTGTGGTAGGTTTATCATTTTTACAAAGCTGCCTTCAATGGAAAATACAGGAACCATGTCGATTTGAAAATCTCAACAATGGATCAACATTTAACGTGCACGTCTGGACGGTCACTATGAATTTGGTAAAACTGGAGCAGAATATGCCAAATGAAAGACTTGTATTTAACGAGTTCGCAAAAATAACACACGGTTCTTGAGTCAACCTGCAATCAAAATTGTGTTATTTTCAGTTAAAAAAAGCGTCTTATTTTGTGATTTTTTTCCGTTGTTTTTGCCATCCCAAAACGATTCGCACGCAGAAGCAAAACACTTCGCGCTCTCCCGACACAACTCCTCTCTCGCTCGCACGCACGCCCGCCCGGCCGCTCTAGGGTTTACCGCCGCCGCCGCCGTCGCCGCGCCACCGCCTGCCGCCTACCGCCGACCCACCACCCCCTGACCCGCATCCTGAGACCGCCTCCGTTCTCATGGCTTCGCAGGTGCGGCTCATCCCAGCTCCCGGGTAGGTTTGCTCCCCGACGAACCTCGGACGCCGAGCTCCGCCGCCGGAGCAGATCGGGTCATCTTCTCCGGTTGTAGTCGTCCCCTTCTGACCCACCTCCTACGACCTTAAGCTCGGCTTGCCCCACCTCCAAAGGCCCGCTGCTCCTCCGGCCTCTCAAGCACAAGGTTTGAGCTTCATTTTCTTTGTCAGACGGTGAATGCTTGTATCAATGGATGCAGATGTCGGATGTTAATTCTTTTAGTTTTGTTCTACTTTTGATCTCAGACGTTTGTGTGTAGAATTGATGCATTTTTTTTGTAGTATGTACAGTGAGCATGTTTCTGAGTGTCTAAATTTTGCATCTTGTTGATGTTGGACAGAAAATGATGGCCTAGAGCATATAAATTGAAGGTCATACAAGTGAGAATTATTTGTGCGCATATCTTAGAACTTTTCCAGACAGGACTCTGCTTTGTGAATTTTGAGGAGACAGGATACTACTTCGTTTGTGCTGTGTTTGAGAAACAACATGTTATTCATATAAGAGGATAAAATGGACAACCTAATTGTTTTTTATGTTTAAACATACAACTAAACCTAAATCACATAGGGCATGGAACACCTGTGTTAGGAATGGGAGGATGCTCTATTCCATGCTATGCTAGCACAAATAATTTTGCTATCATGAGTAGCAAGATACAGCGAACTGTAAGACATGGCTCTTTTAGTATTGTGATATACCCTAATAAATGGATGCAATTGTATGCTCTCCTCGAGTGGATCGGGACCTCTCTTATTTGTCAATAATAAGCGATAGACCTGAGATTGTACTGTATTGGTTATTTGCCTTACGTTTCGTTCCTTACTTGTGGCGATTCCTGTGGTTGCAGATGGCTAGGTGGGATGAAATTTTGACTCTTCCTGTTCAAAACCCAACCACATTAGAGTTTTCAGCAGCAGATATCACGTGGTCCAGGGTCGTGGGCTGGAAGGACGCGATGGACAGGCTTGCGCTCATTCCGTTTTCCAGGGTGAATGACTTTGTCAGAGGAGAGTCGAACAACAAAGAATGTCCAACCCGGTTTCATGTTGAAGCACGCAGAAGGCGTTCTCCAACCATGAACTGCAAACCAAAAGTTGATGGGATACTTGAGTATATTCTGTAAGTAACCATGACTAATGTTTATCTCAGACGTGATGTTGTTCATTCATCTTGTCAACATTTTCTTACCATCTCCACATTAAAGATAATCAGGCTGTCGATATTTACTACAGCGCCTTTAGTTGTTTTACCTTAAGTATTTCTTGTTTGAGATGCTATAATTCAAACAGAACATGTGAACATGATGACACCATTGCATGCAGGTATTGGTGCTCTTTTGGTCCAGATGATTATAGAAAGGGTGGTGCTGTCCGGCCTAGCAGGTCCTCTTATGGAAAGAGGAAGACACCTGCTGGTCGTCCTAATACAAAGAGGGGATGTGTTTGCCGTTTTATTGTGAAGCGTTTGATTGCTGAACCATCACTGGCTCTTGTGATTTATAACCACAATAAGCATGTAGATAAAAAAGGCTCACCCTGCCATGGCCCCATGGACAAGATGGCTGTAGGGACGAAAGCAATGTTTGCACCTTACATATCTGATGAACTGCGTCTTGAAGTTATTTCTTTGCTCTATGTCGGTGTTCCTGTCGAGACCATAATGCAGAGACATACTGAAATGGTCGAAAAGCAAGGAGGGCCATCAAACCGCGATGATCTGCTTACTCACAGATATGTTAGGAGGGTGGAAAGGAAAATGCGGCGTTCTGTTTATGAACTTGATGACGATGACGCTGTTAGTGTCAACATGTTGGCCGAGAATCACCAGGAGTACGTATTTTTCTTTGAAGATTTTACCGATAAGGATAGCTTTGTCTTGGGCATTCAGACGGATTGGCAGCTACAGCAAATGATTCAGTATGGCAACCGCAGTTTACTTGTTTCTGATTCAAAGTTTGGAACAAACAAGTTAAAGGTTTGTCAATTTCATTTTTATCTTTTGTAGTAGTTTGAAATTTGCTTTGATTTCATCATAGTATTGTTGTTCCTTGTTTTGCAGTATCCTGTACATAGTATACTTGTTTTCGACCAGAAGAAAAATGTGATTCCTGTTGCTTGGATCATAACTCCCAGTTTTTCACATTGTGAAATATATAGATGGATGGGTGCTCTTTATGACCGAGTTCGTACAAAAGATCCGACATGGCAGTTGGGTGGCTTCATTATTGATGATCCTTTGACCGATGTGCGCACTATAAGGTAAATGATGCTTCTCTACTGGTTTACTCTTTCCTGGGTGTTGGATGCTGAGTATGTATTCTGCTGAACAGGGAAGTGTTCCATTGCCCGGTTTTGATTACCATATGGCGTATCCGGCATGCTTGGCATAAAAATTTGATGAACAAGTGTTCAGATTTTGAGAAGCGTTCAATGATGGCTAAACAACTTGGAAATGTAATATCCAGTATCTGTGGAGGGAATGGTGGCATAGAATTATTTGATGCCTTCCTGGAAGATTTTGCTGATTGCGTAGGTTTTCTGGACTACTTCAAAGCTCTATGGTTTCCAAGACTTGGTTGGTTCATGTGCCTTTGTTTTACCTTGTTTACTTGCCATATATTTATTCTACTTTTCAAATTTGACTATTTTATCTGTCTGCTACTGCTCAATGTCTGCCAGGGGCATGGACAACTGTCTTGAAGGCCACCCCATTGGCTACTGCTGAGGTAGCTACAGCAATCGAGAGTTACCATCACCTGCTAAAACTCCGCCTGTTAAACGAGGCAGATGAAATATTGTACCAGCGTGCAGATTGGTTGATTCATAAGTTGGGTACAAAGGTTCATTCTTACTACTGGTTGGATGAATTTTCAGGGAAGGACAGTTTTTCTCGTTACTATAGGAGTGAGTGGAAAAATGGCCCAAATCAATGGCAACAGGGATTGCAGATTCCAGATTCTGATGTTGTTTTAGAAGATAATTGTGCTAGAGTGGTCTGCCAGAAAGATAAGGAGAGGTCCCATGCCATAGTGAACCCAGGTTCTGAGCTTGCATTGTGTGATTGTAGCTGGTCAATGAAGGGAAACCTTTGCAAACATGTAATGAAGTCGACTAAGGTTTGCCGCGACAGGGGATTGGCGCCACCATCCTTGGCTCTACTTCGCTATTACCAGGCACTGGCAAATGTTATTCACTGTCCTCCCAGTGAGACTGTGGTTTGTGACCATGCAGTTGCCGTGGCTGTTTCTGTTAGAACACAGTTAGAGATGCTACTTAGCGCCACCAATGGTGGTACTCCAAACACACTGGTTTTCAAGGATCCCCAGTCGACCAGTGAGCCTAGAGAATCCAATACTCAAGCAGCCAGCATTGAAAATGGTAGTTGTGCAAGTCAATCTCTGGCTGCCTCGGATGACATCAATGAAGCCCCCACCAATGACAGTGATCAGGGCAGTCCTGTTTGCAAGAAAAGAAAGTCCGGTGGAGCGTCTGATGAAGTCGAAGCTACCGCAGCAATGCAAATCGTGGGGCTTTCTGAAACGGAGAATAGTTGTCGCCAGGAACGAGAATGTGGAGAAGCTTCTGATGGAGATGAAAGAATTGAAGAGCTATTAACTGCAGCAAGATGCGAAGTCGACTGATCTACTCAGTTTTAGAGGTTCCGTAGTTTTTCTTCTTCTTGACAGATGTACAAGTACCCTCTTGGTAGTCCAAGATGCCCAATGTTCTACGTCATGAGTTTTTTTTTAGAAAAGGGGGAGTCCCAGCCTGTTCTACAACAGGAGCTAAGGTACAGCCTTTCCTCGTACGTAGTTCACTTGTATGCTGCTCGATGGAATTATATATGGTTCTAACATGATTACATGAGGTGTCAATATGTTGCAAGCAATTGCTCAAATGGACACTGGAATTGTTTTACTGGAATCAATCCATTCTTGTGGTCTGTTGGTTGGGTAATGTTAATCCTATCGGCTCACAGCTTATTCATGCTGGGAGCTAGCACAGTCGTGATCACAATAAAGAACGCTTCATGGGTAGAGCAAATTTCCTAGATTTTTTTAGCCCATATATGACTCGCTAACTCTCACCATATGCAATGCAATAACTTACTGGTTAACCTGTGTTAACATTCACTTTCTGGTTATGTTAGAGCTAGGGCCATATGAATAGTATCACTTGCGATAGTTTAAACTCTATAGCTAGCTTCTGGGTTAATAATAATTTTACGTAGTTTTTTACTCTGCTTGTCCAGCCAATTATGTGGGTTCTGGAAATGTAGTAGTGAACTAGGACTAGGATGATCATTTGGAATTCGGTACGAAACTGGAGCAGAATATTTCAAATGATAGGGTGGCGAAGTTATATCATTACTAGGTTGTTTGAAATTGAAGCATGTACTGGTATGCTATAATTTATTTTCTAGAACCATCCGGCGGAGCTACTGTTGTTCCACCTTGCAGTTTTCTGAAGATATGAAGCCGTGGTTGGTGCCCATCAAACAAGACTGAAAGCTCAGCTCAGCAATGAGACAATATGCACTAAGGCTCAGCTCAGCAATGAGCTAATAAGAGTACTTACTGGTTAACCTGTGCAACATTTGCACTGCGGAGCGGAGTTGCATGTTCTTTTTCGGTGACTACTACAGTAACTCGGGCCAAGATAACAACAATGGAAGTTTCACATTTTCGTAATTTCAAAAAAAAGGTTTCACATTTTCGTTCCCAATTTAGAAGTTTTGTTCTTTGAGAAAGCGTTCCCAATTGAAGCGACAATGGCAATTTACATGTTGAAATAAAGTCGATTACCAAAATTTGGGCTTCTCAAGTGTTTAGCCCATCGCCCAGTTGAATACCAAATCAATTTCTGCTTCTAGGCTAAGGGCCCCTCAGGGCGTAAAACTGCGATTTTTTTTGCCTTGGGTGTCCACACTAATTTCCACCGAAACGGCGCTATTTGGGCTTCTAGGTGGGGTGTGGGGGTTGGTAGAAAAACGGTGCTATTTACCGTCCTGTGGGGGAGGCTGGGGGGATGCCCTAAGCCCATCTACACCACACTGAATTCGGCTATACAATACCTCTCTGCCGCAGGCACCACCCTCCTGACGCATCCCTCCTCCCCCTCGTCGCTCCGCCGCCTCTTGGGTCGTCCCTCCTTCTGCCCCCGGCCGCAGCCTCACAAACCTCGTCGCCGCGCGCCTGGTGGCCACCTGACGCCTCCCCTCACCAGCGCCCCCTCCAGCTTGGCCTCTCTCCGCGCTTGCCCGAGCTCTTCCCGCCTTCCTTAACGCCATCATCGCATTCGTCGGCGATATTCCTTTGGCGTCCGACGACCTCTCGTCCCTGTGATGCGCGTGGCAGGCTCGCCCCTCCACTCCGAGTGCAACATCGTCTAATCAACCAATGCTTCTGCTGATCTTGTTACCCAATTACAAGTCAGTACTAGCCATCCACTTCAATATATTTCAATGTTTTCTTACGGTCTAACCTCTATAGCGTGTCATACTACGATGACCAATTTCGAATGGTATAATGCTCTTTTAGTGATTGTCTATGAAAAGTAACTGTATTCGTACTGATTCTCAACATGTCAGGGGTTCTATAATGACAATGTACACATGATTATCATTGTGTTGCTCTTCAGACTGGCTGATTAGAGTAATTGATGGTCGTTAAACATCTGTGTTACATGACTTCCAAGTGGCACCCTGAAATGACATGATAATTTCCTGTTCTCCTGGGGATTCTAGAAAATACTACTCTCTCGGTTCCTAAATATAAGCCTTTTAAACCTTTTTAGCTTTTTCCTGATTTGCCCGTATCTATACGTATTTAAGTGGGTAATTCAGTCATTTTGCTCCGGATTTGGTTCGTATTGAAATGTCTAAAACATCTTATAGTATGGAACAAAGGAAGTAGCATGTAGCTTCTCATTAATCTAAACTAACCACTTCACTTACTAAGATTGTGCCATTTGTAAGCCACAAGGTCCACCAGACCATCATTGTCATGGACGGCCGTCTCGTTGATCCGGAGGTTTTATATCCCCTGCAGCAGTGAAGCACCACTCGTACCTAAGCCATCATGAAACACCTTCCTCCCATACACATTCTCCTGCTATCTTGCACTTGTCTCCTACTGTGGGCCCTTGCCGTCATGCCGGTGAGAGCTGGTGTCCGGCGTGAAGCTGAAGCACTTGTGAATTGGAAGGCTAGCTTGGCTGTTGCCGATAAGTCCCTTGGATCATGGTCGTTAGCCAACTCCACCAGCCTTTGCAAGTGGACGCACATTACTTGCAACCCGGCCAGGCACATCAGCGAGCTGGACCTTATGGGTGCAAATCTGAACGGTACACTTGATAGGTTCGACTTCTCGGCTTTTCCCCACCTGGAGGTTCTCATCCTGTCCCAGAATGGTCTATATGGTATCATTCCACCAGATATTGGCAACTTGACAAGCTTGGTACAATTGCATATCATCAACAATCCGTATCTGAGAGGCACCATTCCACACAGCATTGGCCAGCTGAAGCACCTTGCTGTACTCCAACTGGAAGAACTGGGGCTCGATGCCACACTACCTGAAGAGATTGGGAACTGGACGAGCTTGGAGGAACTCCATCTCATATCAGTTACTTTGACTGGATCAATCCCTCCAACAATTGGGATGCTCACGAAGCTTCGCTTGTTGCGGCTGGGGAACAACAATATGACAGGGAGCATTCCTCTTGAGATTGGAAACATGACGGAACTGTATCTATTGTTCTTTCAGAGTAACTGTTTGGAAGGGCAGTTACCAGGAACAATCTCTAATTTGGTAAAACTCAAGTATTTGTCTCTGTCAGAAAATCATCTCAGAGGCGACATTGTCCCTGAGCTTGGGAATAGCAGCCTTCTGGAGATGGTCAACATTCAGATGAACAACTTCTCTGGGATGTTCCCACCATCCATTTGCGTAGGAGGCGCACTGCATTATCTCATTGCTAGGTACAATGGATTTACCGGCATTCACCACCAGACCTTTCATAACTGCACAAACTTGCAGAATGTGGACTTCATGGCAAACAATATTGTTGCAGATCTAAGGGGCTGTCTTGGCGAGCATCCAGGACAGCTTAGGACGATGGCTTTTAGTCAAAACCATCTGTATGGCGCCATTCTGGAAGATGAGGGTGAGACATTCCCTTGTAACTATACTCATCTAAATTTCTTAGACCTATCAAACAACGCCTTTCATGGAGGGCTTCCCAAATGTTTCTGGGACATGCCAAATATGTCATTCATGGATCTCTCCAGCAACTCTTTCACTGGTGTCATTCCATTCCGAAGGAGATGTGATGGTCCTCTTAGCTATCTACACCTAGCGAATAACCATTTCACAGGAACATTTCCTTTGGCTCTTAAGAAATGCAAAAACCTGATCACTCTAGATCTTGGAGGCAATAATTTCTCGGGTACAATACCATCTTGGGTAAGCGAGAGCTTACCTGGACTCAGATTTCTTCGTCTGTCATCAAACATGTTTGACGGTATCATACCTCGCCAGATATTTAATTTTCGCCGCCTTCAGCTATTGGACTTATCAAAAAATAAGTTAACCGGTCCCGTTCCAGATGATTTTACTAATTTTACTGGTATGGTACGTGAACAAGAAAACACTAGTGATATTGATTATGTTGCGCATATCCAAATAGTTTGGAAGAATGTGGATTATGATTACACTATAACGATAACAGGCATGGTGGGTATCGACTTGTCTGGCAACTTTCTGTCACAAGATATCCCAAGTGGACTCACAACCCTTCTTGGACTCAGATACCTGAACTTATCAAGCAATCATCTGTCAGGTTGTATTCCCGAAGACATTGGCAATCTAGTACCGCTGGAGTCCTTGGATCTTTCTACGAACCAACTATCGGGGGAAATTCCTCCAAGCTTTGCAGGTTTGAAGAGCATCAGTGCTCTGAACCTCTCAAGTAACGGTATATCAGGGAGGATACCTACGAGCAATCAGCTGCAAACACTCGTAGATCCGTCGATATACAACAACAATCCAGGGTTATGCGGGTTTCCGTTGAAGGACTGTGTAAACTCATCAACATCAACGCAGAATGAAATAAACCAGGCTGTAGATAGAGAAGCACTGTGGTTATATTGCTTTGTGGCTGCTGGGTTCATCTTTGGGTTCTGGCTGTACTGGGGCTTGTTCTTATTTCTCAGTGAGACGAGGTGTGCATTCTGTAAGTATGTGGACAACCTGCTAGGGAATTTAAACAAGAAGATATATAGCTGCATGGCATGCTTCCACCAACATCCTGGAATGAGCAAGTGCACCGCGTGGCTGTGAAGTATAGGTGTGGGAACACATACTCGCCCAGTATCCAACCTGATTGTAATGTTTCCCGTCCTTGGTTGTAAAAGAATTTCTTCTGTGTATGTGCTAGTACTTTGATATGGATTGTAGTTTTCTACTGCTGAAATATACGTAGCACATGTTACAGATGAACTATACAAGGTCTATGTTTCTTATTAGGACGCGACAAGGGAGCAGGTGCCCTACATTTGGATAATGTGCACGCACACAGATCACACACCGAGCTCCACGCAAATCATGACCGCCCACTCCGAAATAAACGGCGCACAAAGGAGCGTGCAGTTTTGCCAAAAAAATCAGACTGTCTGCTGAACAGATTTTCCGTTCTTATCTATGTTAATGCTCTTTCAGCCACATTTTCTATGAAACGTATAAAGCTATAAAATTGACAGTATCCACACTGTTGTCATTGTATTTACTCTCAGACTGGTTGATTACAACCAACTCTGATCTGGAGTACTATATACTGGCACTGCCGAAATTCATTTTGTGCTACCAATCGGAGTAGTTTTTTTGGGTAAGACTATTCTGCAATACATTTGCAACCTCTGAAGTCTGAATTGCTGCTCTTGGAAGCTAGGAGCAAGGATCGAAATCGTTGATATTGATTGATGGCTTACTGTATTTAGCATATTAGAGACCAACAAATGCATTAGGGATAGTTCCAGAATTAGAGTTGAAATAATGTTTTAAATTCCGAGTTAAATATGGTTTGCTTGACTTTCACCCAAAGTGTCGCACTGATAATGACACTTGCATACATCATGAGTTTTGTATTTTTCTATTCTCATGGGGACTCTATAAAATAATAGCATGTGGCCTCTCCTTAATCTAAACTAACAGTCTCATTACTAAAAAGGGCCATTTGTAACAAATCAAGCCACCAGACACTACTAAAAGTGTCCATTTGTCATGGCCTGCCGGCCGGCTGCCTCATCCAGAGGCTTTATATCCTATGCAGCAGTGAAGAATCGCGCTCATACCCAAGCCACCATGAAGCTCCATCCTGTAGGCCTCTTCCTGCTCTCTTGCACTTCTTTCCTGCTATCCTTTGCTGCACCGGCGAGAGCGGACGGCATCTCGCGTGAAGCTGAAGCGCTAGTGCATTGGAAGGCTAGCTTGGTCAGTGCCGATGACTCCCTTGGATCATGGTCGTTGGCCAACTCCTCCAGCCTTTGCAACTGGACACACATCAGTTGCAACTCGGCTGGGCACATGAGAGGACTCGACCTTACAGACGCAAGTTTGAACGGCACACTTGACAGGTTTGATTTCTCGGCCTTTCTCGACCTGGAGGATCTCGTCCTGTCCAACAATGGTCTATACGGTACAATTCCAGCAGGGATTGGCAACCTGACAAGCTTGGTCTGGTTGATGATCAGCTGGAGTCCACATTTGAGGGGCGCCATTCCAGGCAGCATTGGACAGCTGAAGCACCTTTCTGGACTGCACCTGGAGTACTTGGGGCTTGATGGTGCTCTACCTCAAGAGATTGGTAACTTGACGTCCTTGAAGGAGCTCCATCTCAACTCGGTTACTCTTACCGGATCAATTCCACTAACAATTGGGATGCTCGTGAAACTCCGCGTGCTTAGCATGCAGTTCAACAATCTTACAGGGAGCATCCCTCTTGAGATCGGAAACATGACAGAACTAAATACCATGTACTTTTCACATAACTATTTAGGAGGTGAGCTACCAGGTATCATCTCTAGTTTGACGTCCCTCATGTATTTGGATCTGTCAGAAAATCTGCTCGGAGGCCACATCGTCCCCGAGCTTGGGAATAGCAGCCTCCTGAATATTGTCAGTGTTGATGGGAACAACTTCTCTGGGCTGTTCCCCTCATCCATTTGCATGGGAGGAGCGCTGCATAGTGTCAGTGCTGGGTACAATGGATTTACGGGCATTCACCGCAAGACCTTCCAAAACTGCACAAACCTGGTGTTTGTTGACTTCACCGCAAACAAAGTTGTTGCAGATCTTAGAGACTTGTTTGGTGAGCATCAAGGGGTGCTTCAGACGATGACTTTTAGTCAAAACCAACTGTATGGCACACTTCTGACAGATACGGGCGAGGTATTCTTTTGCAACTATACTACTTTGACCCTCCTAGACCTATCAAACAATGTCTTGCACGGAGGTCTCTCTAAGTGCTTCTGGGATATGCCATATTTGGGATTCATCGATCTGTCCAGCAACTCTTTCGATGGTGTACTTCCATTCTCGAGGACATGCCACGCTAGCCTCAACTATCTACACCTAGCCAGTAACCATTTGAAAGGAAATTTTCCTTTGGGCCTTAAGAAATGCGAAAACCTTGTCAGCCTAGATCTTGGAGAAAATAATTTCGCAGGTTCAATACCATCTTGGGTAAGCACCAGCTTGCCAAAACTCAAATTTCTTCTATTGTCATCAAACATGTTTGATGGCATCATACCCTACCAGATATTACATTTCCAGAACCTCCAAATATTGGACTTGTCAAGGAACAACCTCACAGGACCTGTTCCCGACGATTTTACGAATTTTACCGGCATGAATCAGAAAAACGTTGACTTCATATACGTTGACCAGTACTTTTATTGAGTGCAGATTCAAATAATTTGGAAGAATATGGTTTATGTTTACGGTAGCAGGATATCAGCCATGGCGGGCATTGACTTGTCTGGCAACTCTCTTACACAAGAGATCCCTAATGGGCTCACAACCCTTCTCAGACTCAGGTACCTGAACTTATCAGGAAATCATCTGTCAGGCTGTATTCCCAAAGACATCGGTAATCTGGTACTGCTGGAATCCTTGGACCTTTCACGGAACCAACTCTCCGGGGAAATTCCTCCAAGCTTTGCAGGTTTGAAGGGAATGAGCGTGCTGAACCTGTCGAGCAATGGTTTATCAGGGAGGATACCTACCGGCAGCCAATTGCAGACGCTCGTCGATCCATCGATATACAGCAACAATCCAAGGCTATGTGGATTCCCATTGAAGGACTGTGCAGACCCGACAACGTCGACCCAAAGCGAAAGGAGCCAGGCTGAAGACAGGGAGGCATTGTGGGTGTACAGCTTCGTGGCTGCTGGGTTCATCTTCGGGTTCTGGCTGTACTGGGGCATGTTGTTGTTTTACAGTCAGACCTGGAGGTGCGCATTCTATCAGTATGTGGACAACATGCAAGGGAAGGTAACCAAGAAGATGTATAGCTCCATGTCATACTTCCAGGTCAATGACTCTGAATGAGCAAGATGTATAGCTCCATGTCATGTATTTGGACTGCTACGTGTACCTCTGAGGGATGCCAGTGTGATATGTGCATGTCTAAACTAATAGACTGACAGACCGGCACAGTAGCTTGGTAAGATAGAATGTTATGTGCACTGTAATAAGAATGTTGCTGTAAGGGTGTATCGCTAGATCTAAAACATGAATTTTACTTCAGCAGTTATTTAAAACTCCAGTCGTCTAAAATATGGAGATATGTACAAGCCCTAAAAAGGAAGACACCTGAATTTCCAACACTACAGCAGAGCTAGGCACTGCGCTAACCCCTCTCGTCCACAGCCGACAACCGTTCGGTAAGGCAAGCAATGTTGGGTTGTGTGTCGTTGAAGACGATTGCACCGACTTTTTTATCCAAACCCTCGAATGTGCGTGGTGGAAACATGGCATTGGAGCAACTCCAGGAGACTCTCTAAAGGAGTGTCTCCCATTTTTTAGAAACACAGTACAACCCAAGCGCTCGTATACACGTCCACATACTTATCCCTATGAACGCACGCACGCACACCTACCCCTATGAGCACCTCTGAGAGGCTGAGCCGGTGGATCAGGACTTGAGATTGACGAAGTCATCACAGACACCTCGATGTCAACGGGAACGACGCCTCCCACTGAAGAAAATTTCTCCTAAATGAGAAACACCAGCGTCAAATCTCGGATTTAAACTCTGGTGCGATAGGGGTACAACCACCATCCTAACCATCTTGACACAGACAAGATTTCGAGTGCCTCCATATTGGTCTAGAGAGCACTATAGATGGTGTATTAGTGAAGGTTTTTGTAAGGCTCTCTTTTCTATCCGTCATTTCTCTTTCCTCCCCTCCCATTTAAGAGTCGCTCCATCATCCCCGGATCTTGTCCCCTTCCTCACCATTGGCTTCGCTGGCCATAATAGGGATGGGAGAGGCGGCCATGCCCCATTGCCCCTATTGTCCAGAGCAGAGGTAGGATCGGGCGTAGGACTAGATCTCAGTTTGCATGTTTTGAAATTGCTCATAGTCGCTCACGAACAACGGCATGGGAAGGTTGGCGAGCTTCTCTGATCAATCTCTATGACGGAGGATAAGGGGGGAGGCTCGATCTGGTGACAACTTCGTCAATAATCTCGGTGGAACTTCTTTTTATGTTGATTTTGTCTGGTCTGTTTGTCAAAGTGACGGGCGAATGGGTGAGACGTCGGTACCTTGCAGAGAAATGTGGAGAGAGAAAAGAAACATAAATGAATAAAATGGTCTCGAGCGGGCCCGACGTGGCAGACAGTTCAGACACAACTAGACACCCTCATTTTTACCACAAATAGGAAGTAAAAGTGGGATTGTTGGACAGTTCAGCTGGTTGGATACATTTTTTCTTCTCTTGTTAAGAGTGTTGGAGGATAAATATGTAGAAAGTGTGGGTCTGTTAGATAATGCTATAAAAAGACGCTAGATTCTACTTGGTTTTATATGGTCTGTCTTCTTTGCTCTCACCGAAGAAAATCGTGTCATATCAAGTTCGAATTTTTTTGCCATCACAAAATTTAAATTCTCAAATAATAAATAATATATAAACCTAGGCACGTACATACATTCGTGATTCGACAATACACAAGGTCTTTAGGTGCACATTTCTGAACTAGTGTTTCGATTATTCTAAAACCAGGTATATATCCTGCCCATCTGTTTCAATAATTTCACTGGGCAGACGAAAAAACTTGCAATTCTTCAGTGGAAAAAAAAACAGCTAGGTGGAAATGCAATTCGTATGTAGCAATATGAGATCAGCAGCGTGCCCGGCGCAGCCTGCCGCTGGGCGGCGGGTCGAGCCAGAGCGTGCACCGCGGGTGCACCCAGTATCTGTACGGCAGCCAATGGCCGAAGTTGAGCTGCGTGTGGAACCGCCCGGCGAGCTGGAGCACCACGGGGCCGCCGCGCGTCGTCGCGTTCCGCCACGCGAAGGCGTCCTGCCGCGACACCGGCACCTCGCTGACGACGAAGTCCACGCTCCGGAGCACGTAGCCGCCCGGAGACTCGCGCACCGGCGCCGGCCGCACCGCCTGCGTGCCGATCATGCGGCCCTCGAAGTAGAGGTCCAGCTGCATGTACCACAGCACCAGGTTGATCTTGGTGTTTGGGCTGCTGATGGCGGCGAGCAGCGTGAGGTCGGCGTTGAGCGCCAGGCCCCGAGGCGGGCCGCCGGGGACGGTGAGGTCGTCGACGTACCCGGCGTTCAGGGAGCCGTCGGCCAGCCGGAGCCGCGGCGGCTCCGGACGGTACACCAGGTACACCGTGAGCACGGCCGCGCCGATGAGGATGACGGCCAGCCAGAAGAGGATGCAGCAGAGCGTGAAGCAGAACGCCGCCGGCCGCTTGCGCCTCTGCCTCCGGTCGGGCGACAGGATGACCGGCGGCGACTTTCCCTCCGGGAGCCTCGTCGGCGTCCACGGATGGTGATGCCTCGGCAGTCGCGGGATTCGCGGCGCGTGCGACGTCGGCCTATCGCGGCGCTGCTGCGGCAGCGGGCTCCCGTTGCGGCCCGGCGGTGGCGGAAGCGAGGAGGCGCCGGCCTGGTCCGCCGCGCCGCCGTCGTCCGGCTTGATGGTGGAGACGCGCTCGATGACCTTGGTGCTCGTCCTGTAGCCGCCGTTCCCGGTTGTGCGCGGCCCCAGCGGCGGTGCACCGACAGGCTGCATCGCCGTCGGCCGACCCCCCGGGACGCGCCCGTACTCGTACCGTGGGTCGTCCGGCGGCCGCTCCCGCCTCCTCTGCCACGCCGGTATGTAGTACGGCCTGCTGGTTGGCGCCGGCTCGTCGTAGGCCTCGGCGCCGCCGCCGCCTTGATTATGATGCACCGACGCCTCGCTCGTTCCCGCCTCGTGGAAGGTGACGTAGTCGTGAGGGACACGTCTCGGGCGAGCCGCCATGGCGGTGCTGCTGCTCCCCACGGCAGCACCCTCTTGCAACGCCGCCACCGCCGCCGCCACTGCCGCCGGCGCTTCCCTGTGCGCGCTCGTACTGTGCTGACGGGCCGCCCGCGACGTCGCGCGGCCACGGCTCGGCGGCCGCTCGCCGCCTGGCTCCGCCTTCTTGCTCATGGATTTGCTCAACCCAAAACTGCTACTCGTAGAAACGATCAGCTAGCAGTGGCTCGATCCAAGGCGACGCAGTACCAAAGACGAAGAGTGGGGGTCGGGTTAAGTTGCAGTAGACAGAAGCATTTAGAAGAAGTGGAGTGAGAATTTTGGAGGAAACGGATGCAAGGAAGGTATCATCTGATTTGTAAACCGGAGCAAGCAACATCATTCAGCGCCATGCATGTCCATTGCAACACTGGCAAGCACGTACAACACTGCTGCTGGCATAGGAATTTCTCCTTGCCGTGCCACCGGGGCTTGCTTGCTTGCCAGTCGCTACTTCCCAGTCTGATACTCAAAGTGCTTCGAAAATCTGCTCAAAAGTGCTCTCTGTCGTGAGTTCAAGCACAGGAGCTGGACACGAAAGGAAAATCTTCTATGCTTCATTACAAATCGAGAAAATTGCAGAAAACCACCACATTTGGTGCTAAGGTTGTAAAAAATCACCATGTTGTCAAAAAATTGCGAAAAACCACCGGTCATAAGTAACAACATTGCAGGAAACACTGATCGGTCGTTTTAAGCGGGTTAACAGCAAAACTGACAGTGGGACCCATTTGTCGGGCTGACGTGGCACATGCTGACCGGTCTGGGGAGATAAACGTTCAGCTGCAGCAAATTCTGGATTTTTGTGCAATTTTTCGTGGGACCCACCTGTTGCCTTATCTGCTCGTTCTTGACTGTCTTCTTCCTCCCTCCACTTCTCGATCAGACGCCGGACAACGTCGCCGCCACGCGCACGGGGAAGGTGCCCGCGATCTCCACCACCGTCAACCGTCAACGGTGTGCTCAACATCCCCTACGCCGGCGCGAACCCGCCCCCCAAGCGGCGCCGCAACCTCCAGCCCACGCGCGCGGCCGTCGGCGCGCCGCCGCTCCTCACGGTGCGGAGGCCCCTGCGGCCTTTAACCCCTTCACGCCACCGAGTAGGCCCATTTGGAGGCCGGCGATGATCCGTCCAGCAGCCCTGGCCGATGACTTGAAAACAAGTCAGCCACCCTCTCCCTCTCGTCCCGCGCGCGCATCGTCTCTGCCTCCTCCAGCGCTCCACCTCCTGCAACAGCGCCACACGCCATCCACGCGGTCGGCTGCCCCTCTGCCTCCCACCGCGCGGCCCACCTCCTGTAGCTCCGCCTCAACCGTGTCCCTAGCTCCCTGCCCACGGCGCGCTCCACCTCCCGCTTCCTACCGCCTCCACTTGGCGCCCTAGCAGACCTTGAGCAGACGTCGCGAGAAGCGTACGGGCGGGCATACACGACGTCCACGGCCGCAAGTGCCGAAGTGACCGAGCCCAGCGTCCTCGCTTCCTGGAATCGAAGCCACGACCACGTCCAACAGCAGGAGGAGGAGCAGATGGAACGCGCTATGGCGACAAGGGAGGTGACTGGCGGCGAGCTATATAGGACGGGGAGGTGACCGGCGGCGAGAAGGTTCTAGTGGACCATAATAGTTAACTTAGGGATGGAGAATTAGAAGATAGAATACATGCGGGTCTTTAAAAAAAACAGACATGCCACGTATGCCTGACATCGGGACCCATTGGTTAGAAACTCACTTAGACCGTGTCAACTAGCAAATCAGTGTTTCCTGCAACGCTGTTACTTTAGACCGGTGGCTTTTCGCAATTTTTAGACAACATGTTGGTTTTTTGCAACCCTAGCCTCTAATGTAGTGGTTTCCTGCAATCTTCTCTTTCAAATCTGACGGAATACTCTAGTGCCATGAGAAAAATTGGAATGGAACTGAGCTTCTTTTGGTTGTTTTATTTGGACGGAGAAACTCCTTGTTAGTCATTGTGATGCCGTCTTCAATATCTTTTGCCGTTCCAGGGCAATCTTGCTGGTAAATCAAAGCATTGTCGGGTTCAGCTTCTCTGACGATGCCTGCAGGCCTCACGCAAGGTATGGGCAAATAGGAAATGTTCGGTCTTCGATACATCCTCACGGCTGCTGCGGCTTTCCCTCAGTTCCTGTATTAACATTATTTTGTTAAATGTACGAAGAAATGTGCTATTTTTTACAACTTTGCAAAAAAAAAAAGCTAAATACATAGCAATAGGGTGGCCATGGCTCACATTGGCCGTAGGAGACATCGAAAGTGGTACTCCCTCTGATCCTAAAAGAGTGTCGGGACTATACATATTTTTTTTATTTGGTAAGTTCATTTGCAGCGTCACTTTTTCTAGATTGGAGGGAGTAGAATTAGACTAGTCCTATTGGAGAGTATCATATAGTGGTATCATAGATATGATACTACTCTATGTTACTATGTCAATAGTGGGTGATTACATAGATGTAGTATCATATAACCATGCATTTATTAGGCTATAGACTCATCTTATCTCGAAATCCGCTATGTTACGGTATCTACCTATGATATCATCACCACTTCTCTCCTCATTAAATACTTGCCACATCATCCTTTTTGCCTATGTGGCACTTATGTTACTAGTTATGATACTCCCACTATGACTAAAAAAAATTTACGAAGTAGTTAGCCTAACATGTAAGAAACATTTGATAGTTTCTAAAAAAAGGAAATATTTGTGGAGCAAAACTACCCGACGAACTAAGCGTGACCTTAACTAGTAGCATAAGACGTATAGAAAGATTAACATCATAAGATGGATCAAATTAATCAATGAATTGCAAAATCGAAAAGAAAATAGAGGGCGATTAGGTTGAAAAAGCACCTACATATGAAAACGTCGAATAGGTTTGAAAAAGGAACACTAAAAGCCTGTCTGTCTAGAAAGAAAAAATAAAATGGAAACATAAATGGTATTTTAAGAAAAATAAACGAAAACCGAAAGGCATGGAAAATTTCCAGAAAACAAAAACTGTACGTTTTTTAATAGAAATACAACCGTGCGACCATTGCAAATTTTGATTCGTTCATGTATCGTATCTGTCCCGTAATCCATCGTCTCTGCTGATTTCCGGTTTTGTATTCGTTTCCAAAAAAAAAAAATGTTAAAGCATTTTTCCCGTCCATTTCGACCCTATGTCTAATAAAACTCCAAATTTGAAACAAAAACAGGTCACACCGATGCGTGGACCCACTGTCATAGGCCGCGGAGACGAACCAGCGCTTCTCCCGTTCTTCCATTCCTCCATAAACCCAAGCAGACAGACGCCTCCCCTCCCCTCCCCTCCCCTCCCCACCAAAGCCCTAGCAAAATCACGGAGGAGGAAGACGACCGCCGGCGAAGCAGCGCAGCCTTCCCGCCTCTCTCACCGCCAGGGAGGATGCAGGCGGACTACCGCTTCTGGGGTGCGTATCGTCTTCCCGGACCCCCGAATTTCGATCGCACCGGGCTTTTTTGGTGCCGGTTTTGCGTTTGGCCTCCTCGTCTTCTAATCGGGCGTGCGGGTAATTCCGTCGGCGGCGGCGATGGATTTAATTCATTGGGTTCCGACCTCCCGTCGGCGGCCTGGTCCGCCTAGGGATGTTCTGTTCTGACCGATCTCTGTCAGTTCGGAGTGGCGCGTTTCTGCGATTTGTGTCTGCGCCTGCGACTGCAAAGCATAATTAGTACTACTAGTATTTCGCTTGTTTCCTTGGATTAGGATTGCGTGCACCGTGCCTTGATCTGGAGAGAGTAATGTGGGTGGGCTCGTCTTGATCTGGAGCGAATCATGTGTTCTGTTCCGTGCCGTTCCTATGCTTGGTCTGTGTGAACAGTAGTTTCATGGATGCCGGATTGTGTGATACTAGTTTGTTGTGTCCTTTCACCAGTCGAATCATACCTGTGTGCACAGTAATTTCATGGATATCGGGTTGTCTGATATTAGTTTGTTATCATGTCCTTTCACTAGTCGTATCCCACCCTGCAATGTGTCATTAACTCGATATACGTGTCATTAAGAACTTAAGCAGGCTCTGGTAATTGTTTGTTTGCGCTGCCAACAGATGGTTTTGTTCCATGTGAAGGAATGTCCCCATTGGGTTTGCCATGATAATTCGTGGTGTATACCATCTCTGGGTGCTACACAGCTTCAGAAAACAAACCGATATTTGTGTTTCCATATTTTTTCAGATGCCTAATGCCTACTATGTATGAATGTTTAACATTTTTAGGAGTTGTCGTCAAGCCTGGAGAGGACGTCAAGTGTGACCCGGGAGAGTTATATTACCATATTTCACAGGTGCCCTTCACAAGCTTTATTTATGGTTGACCTTTTAGCTCACCTGAGAGTGGATCAAGTTTGTTTACTCTTCGGAGTTTTTTTCCCGTCTGGTACAGATAGCATTGGAGGCTGGCAAGGCGAAAGAGAATGTGGAAGTTTTTGTGAACATTGATGATAGAAGGATTTTGCTTGCCACACTTTCAGTTGATAATGTTCCTCAGTCTCAAACTGGTCTGGTGTTTGAAAAGAAGTTTATGCTGCGCCACTCCTCAATGACCAGCAACATCTGCTTTACTGGCTACAAATTCAAGTGTAGATATCCTTCCATATTTCCTTCTTCAGTGTTTGCTAAGTAACTTGAATATGTGTTTGTGTTCTTTAACCGTTTTCCTGCCTGTAATCACATCTAACATATCTGCTAAAGGAGGTAAATAATGTTTCCGTTTTAGTATTGGGCATCTATGATGTTTTCTTTGTACAGTTGGCAACTTGGCCTAACGTACTTTATGTCTGATGTTTCAGGTGATGAATCTAATGAGAAGGATCCATTACTAATTCCACTAGATGTCAATAAAGATGGTATATCCTTTTGCTAGGCATAACCATTGTTGTTTACTTGTTTAAGATCTTTGAATGATTTATCCGCTTTGAGGGTATTAGGCAGATTTCCTATGTAGCTAAGATTTGCTTTGTCGTCTTTGCCTTTGTTGTATAACTAGAACATGCCACATTGACGCTCAACTCGTTTGACATTATTTACTTTCAGGGGTCAAGAACAATGAAGCTACACATGATGCCAATAAGCTTACTGCACCAAGGCCTGCTGATGCTCCATCCTCTATACCAAAGGCTACAGTTGTGGAACCAACCACTCCTGGAAAGCCAAAAGGAGATGATAAGGTTTGTAACTTTTTAAGAATAAGCAACCTTGAGTTATGATGGAACTTTTTTTCCTTGATGATTATTTTCTTGTTCTGGAATAATGTCGTTTGGGAATATGGGCAAATAAGTTGAGTGAACATTCAAACATGTCAGTTAATTGTGTTACTAAAATTATTTAACATGGACTGCATGCATTTTTTACAGTTTTCTGTATGTATATGATCAGTGTTTCCCATGTGCATGCAATCTACCACTATCTATAATAGTTGCAACTTGGATGACAGATCCACAAATCATGGTTGTAAGTTGTAGCACTCAATTAGTGGCCTAGGTAATTGGTACTTTTGTAGGGCAAAACCTGACATGGATTTGGTATGCTGATTGCTGAATTCATTTGCAGGACAAGACTGATGCAGAGAAGCCTGATCGTGAGAGTTCTGAAGATGTGGATTATCCTCGAAAAGTGTGGGACTGTTCAAAGAGACCTGTTATTTTGCCGCTTCCTCATTTTGTAAAATCATGAAACTCTTCCTTTTTGGTGTTGTTAACATACAGAAAACGAAGGGCAAGAATGAGCCAGTGGAAACACCGCTGAAGACACCTCAGGGGAAGAAGGCAAAGATAGCAACGCCAACTACGGGCAACAAAACTGGTGCGGAGAGCTTCTTTTAATTTCTAATCGGCTGAGCTTGCATTGTTCTTTTAATGGCACAGGAATCTCAGTAGATGAACACTTTGCATGCAGGCTATGTCCACGTCGCAACCCCTCACCCAGTCAAACAGGCTCATAAGACAAGTGGGTATGTACATGTTGCGACCCCTCATCCAGCAAAACGTACAAAGAAGGCAACTGAAAGCAAAGACAGTACTCAATCCACTCCCCACGTCTGCGGGTCATGCAGCAGGCAAAGTCCAGCCTTCTTTTCTTTGAACTTGTTACCATCTATATGATGTTATATCCTCACACATACGCTTCTCTTCTTCAGGACTTTCACCTCCCCAGTGAGTCTCAAAGATCATTCCAGGGCGAAGCACGGCGTCGCCTTGTGACCTGAAACATGTTGTGGACAGAGTGAGGTGTTCCCTACCTAGTAGGGGAGGGGCTGGGGAGCCAGTTAACTGAATTTTGGTATCGGTGATACAGAGATGGTGTGTAAAGAGGTCTCGCCTTTTCTGGCATTGCTTGGCACGCGTGATCAGGAATATTCTCTCTTTGAACACCACACTTTACTGTTGGTGCTATTCTGGAAAATGCTGTTATCTGTAACAGGATTCTGAGATCAGTGGTATTTTTGTTGGGTTCTACTATTTGTCGATGCACATTTGTTGGTTCCTTGTGTTTTGGTGATTTGTCCATGCCTTTGGCAGAAGAAGGTGCTTTCCAGTGCTGTGCTGAGCTGCCTGTGCAAATATTTTGTGAAAGTCCGCAGTAAAGGACTGACGAGTGATCATAAATCTTGGAATAATTTGTGCATATTTCTAGGTGCTTAGAATAGTCACACGTGGTTCTTGTTTTCCTTCAGGTAAGTCAGCCATGTTGTTAAGTCGCAAACACACAATTTTCTTTCGTTGGGCTTTATTGTGTTTATTGGTAATTTTTAACAGTCGTTTCATGAGTTTGTGTAACTGATTAGGGACAGTTATTCAAAAGCTGATCCAGAATAGCAAGGGATCTGCGAAAGAAAAAATACAGAGACACCCTTCTATGCTGTAAAAAAAAATTGAGTACCTTGGATAAGAAATCTTGTGTTTCAAGAGCATAGCCAAACATACAAAAGTTCCTTAGGGATTCGAACCCGAGTATCATCAGGAAAAATAAGAGTAAATAGATAATGGGCATTTTTTTTCTTTTCACCTAACATCATCCTAACAAGCCCATATGGAAACCACCGTTAACCAGAAAATCCCCACATAGTTCCTTAGAGCTTCCACAGTAACATCAGAACATGGCCTTCGCAAAATGGTATAAATACTGCCTACCGTCTCACCTCTAACTCAGATGTTTGTGAGTAATAATCAAATCTCGGTAACTAGCAGATTCACCAACAACATATGAACACCCAGGAATTGGCTACATAAGAACCAACGCCAGAGGCAATATTATTGTCAGTTCAGGTTTCAGGAGAGTACAAAAAGGCTAATCTAGGGCTGATTTGAAGACAAAATTTTGAGACGCAGCAGCAACACGATCACACGGAACATGCTGTCAGCTGCTAGCATCTCATACGTGCTTTGTCTTTTCCTGGGACTAGAGCACTGCATCACTTCCAAATGTCCTGAAAGAATTCGACCAGAGCATAAGCATTAGATGTCAAACACTGCAGTTTGCATGGCCACACCACTGAATTGTCATGCCGTCTACATACCTGCTGCACTACTTGCGAGCGTGGGTGCCCCTGGATTTGGGGGATTTCGCCTTTGGCTTGCTGTCGCTGTTCCCAGGCGCCCTGCTGGCCTGCTTTGCAGGATGAGGAGTTCCCACATGAGGAACCTTCTTGTCACCTGAAGCAAATGAAGACTTCGTTAAAACTGTTCTCACCATGGCATCCACGATAACTTGATAAGGTTGACAGGGAACCACAGCAAGGTAGCAACATACCTGGTGTTTTGCTAGATGGTGTTGCAATCTTTGCCTTCTTGTCAGAAGCAGTCTTAGAAATTTCAGCAACCCTCTTCTTGTCACCCTCAGGCTGTAGTGCACAGAAAACAGAGTTAGATTAGACTGGAAGGAAATAGAAACAAGGGGCACTGTCAGATCCACACCTTCTTAGGAGTGATTTTGTCTTCCTCGTCACTTGAATCCTCTTCGCTACTGGTGGCAATCTCTTCGCTACTGGTATCAATCTCTTCGCTACTGCTATCATCCTCTTCGCTACTGCTATCATCCTCTTCGCTACTGCCATCATCCTCTTCGCTACCTGGTGTTTTGCTAGATGGTGTTGCAATCTGTGCCTTCTTGTCAGAAGCAGTCTTCAAAGCAGTTTCAGCCACCCTCTTCTTGTCACCCTCAGGCTGTAGTGCACAGAAAATAGAATTAGATTAGACTGTAAGGAAATGGACACAAGGGGAACTGTCAGATCCACACCTTCTTAGGAGTGTTTTTGTCTTCCTCATCACTTGAATCCTCTTCACTACTGGTGGCAATCTCTTCGCTACTGATATCAATCTCTTCGCTACTGCTATCATCCTCTTCGCTACTGCCATCATCCTCTTCGCTACTGCTATCATCCTCTTCAGTGCTGTTATCATCCCCTTCACTCGTATCATCTTTGCTGCTGGATGAATCCTGAGGAGAAGCGTTTAATTGTTATCAAATATTTCAAAAAAACTAACAGGACGACTGCTCTTGCATAATCATCAGAATGAACTCACATCTTTTGAAGAAGATAAGTCGGCTAAAGAAGAAGAATCACTATCACCCTTGATCACTTGATGGTTTACAGTTTTCACTTGACCTAAATAAAGGCAGATTAGTTCATCTATGTTATAGCAGAAAAATATGGAATTACTGATGCAATATCAAACCAGGACTGCACCTTCATCTTTGCTAGAATCAGACGTGAAGAAAGCAAAAGGCAGGTCAAGGAAACAAAGGCTACAAGAAGACAGATTTTAAATATCTCTGATACACATAGCTGAATATAATATGTAGTGCTGGGCTCCAGTGTTAAAGGATATTCAGGCTGATCAGGCATGACAGCCCTGTAACCACACAGAAAGACGCTGGCACTCTTTGAACTGTGTGATAGCTCAATTTTTTTATGAAAAATCATATCACAGCGAAACTGAGGGTGATTTTCAGCAGATAGAGTTCCAACTATCACCTTCTGATCACCAATTTTAGCAGATATGACTATAATGCCACTTCCTTTCTTTGTTTCACCAAGGGCAGCCTAACAAGCAGTAATAAGAATGTGCAATTAAATCGATTAGCTGACAAGAGGACGCTGATAAAGTTTACAAGAAATGTAGATACAAGTAGGCACAAGATGGACAATGAGGGAAATAGGTAAACCTGTGAGAGGCGAAGGATACACCCTTTACCAGGGTCACAAGAAACAGTGTGTCCCGGCTTCACTTCCACACCTGTACGAAAATATGAAATAGAAGCAACCAATAAGTAAAAGGGTATATTTTTCACTATTAAGATAGATAGTTAATGTGGAACCAACAAAAACTATATGATCAAATGAAAATTGCTGCTTCACAAAATAAAGTTGGTCCGAAATTCTATTGGTAGTCAAATAAACAAAGTTGTACTGAAAAAATGTACATAGCAGCATACCATCTCACTGCAATAATGTTTGACGACCAACGAAATCAAATGCTAGCAACTTCTCATCTCTATTCTATAACTGTTGTGAAGCACCAAGGTGAAGAATTATAAAATGTGTAACCTCCAGCAGCAGCCAAATCATCATAAAGGTAGCATGAGCAGAGCTATAAAACAAATAGCCAAAAAAGGAGCACATTTCAACAGCAATCGACCCCCTGGTCTGGGAAAATTCCTGCAGTAAACCGTAAAACAAGATGTTTCCCCACATATCATCCATTCTACAAGGTGATGTGCCAAAAAAATCACAGTGACGAAATAATCAAGTCATCAACCCCCACCAAACAACTTGACAAAATTGCGTCTAAACAGATGGTCTCAGCAATGGATCCCCTCGCTTGCGGGAAAATATGTAAAAAATCATAAACCAAGCTATTACCCCATAGATTGATAATCCATGTTACAAGGTGATATGCCAACAATATTATACCGGAACAAGACCGGACGAGATAATCCAGGCAACCTCAAGTCCTGAACTGAGCCCCAACAAATAACCGAACTGAATTGAGCCTAAACAGATCGTGCAAACACATCGAGGAGCTAAAAATCGCGCACCCACGGCCACGACGTTGTGGAAGCTACACGAATCGTGATGATTGATGACGCGCGCAACCAATTTTTGAACCGAAAGGTCTGACAAGACCCCTGACTCGCAGCGAGCGAACCGCAAACTGCATCGACTGGGGGAGGGGGGCAGGGGTGGGAAGAGGAAGGAAGGGGTTACCCCAGAAGAACTCCAACGAGGGCATGCTGGCTCGAGGAAGCGACGGCGCCGCCCAAAACCCAAGGGGATTGGTCGGCCGGAGCGGGTTTAGGGTTTTGGTGGCGGAGGCGAAGGAGCGGAAAAGGAGACCGGACGGACACCCCAGTTTGAAGAGAGGCAGACGCTCCAGGGCCGTTCGATCCTTGCTTCTGTACTGTACATTCCTTGCTTGCTTTCAGCGGCTTTGTTTAATTATTTGAAATTGCTCCCTCCGTATACAGAACTTTTTTAATATTATTTTTTTGTAATACAAACTTTGAAAACTAGTACACCAGTTCAATCAGTTGCAAAAATATAGCGTTGCCAACCGTACTGGGGCCGAAAGAGGTGGTTGCTTTCGGCCCGAGTGTCGTTGAAAGAGGTGTTTCAGCTCAAGCGAGGCTGGCGGTGCAATATATTAGAAGTTGATTGAATTGGTATTCTAGTTTTACGTGTGTTTATAGTGGTGAGTGTATGTGTGCGTATATGAGCGCTTGTGTTGTATTGTGTTTATAAAAAAATCAAAGACACATGCGCCATGTGAATAATTTGGGCGCACACACATCTTTCGTCCGATCAAAGAAGATAAGATATAGAGCGTGAAATTTGAGGAGCGGAGAACAGTTCACGACCAAAAGGATTGTATTTTGTTGTCAGTAGCAGGAAATGCGAGGCAATGATATGGCCTATTCGGTTCATTTCGAGCTTGAGGACCGATTTGGAACAAGGGAATTTCATAGGAATTTTAGAGGATAGTAATCTTACGGGAAAAAAATTCCTATGAAATTCCTATGAGATAGGCTATTCCATAGGAATTTTGGAGGAAAACAAACAGAGGCCTCACCTCATGTTTTAATCTTCCTTTGTCTATAATTTATGTGTTTTTCCTAAGTGACATCCAAACAACACTTTAGAAAATTTCTTGTGGTTTTGATTCCTATAGAAAATCAGAAAACATGATACCTCAATTCTTATGTTTTTCTATTCCTGCGTATTTATTTCTTGTGTTCCAAGCGGGCCTGAACGTGGAATGGGTGGATTTACATGTACCAGTTGCCACATAGCCTTTGATGATGTCAAACACAAACGCTGCACTGAAATGGATCCCATATGATTACTACTGCTTGGATGGACCAGAAACCTGTTGATGAACTCGGTTCTCTTGGCAACTTTCGTGGATGTAATCTGTTCTCTTTGCAACTGTTATGTTTTTTATTCTGATAAGCATAGTACGGGCTTTGCTAGTGAAGTAGAGTCGAAACTCAGAGAAAGAGAGACACAGCCGGGATGACGGACCATCTAATTGCCCTTTCGTTACACGCAGAGTCTGTTAGGATGAAGCACTCGAATGTAGGCATTACAAAAACAACAATCAGTAAACAACTGTTAGTCGGTTGGTTGGTTCTATATGTACATCAAGATCAAACAACTGCGACCCAGGAGGCGGCCCCAGCCGTACAAAACATGGATAACGACTGACAGCGGAACCAGGCGATCCGGGTCAGCTCAGCTGTGCCCTGCGGCTCCTGCCTCTCACAATCACCCTCGCATCCGTTTATTCAGAAGATGACACACGTAGTCTCAAAGCATGCCCGGTCAATGGGAAGCAATATTTACAAGCATACAAACAGCCCTCTCGAGCGACGGATCTGCAGTGGTGCGCTAGTGACTTCAATCATACCTCCTGGACTTGCAATCTACCTCGCCGCTGAAGCTCGTGGAGCATGAGCAGCGCAGCGGAATCCATCGCGCTCTTCTTATCCGCGAAACTGTCTCCTGTGAGGCTGATCGCATCACTGTTTGGTATTTGCAATTTTATAGTTGAAGCAAAGGAGAACCCTTGAGGCATAGCTTTCACACAGCTGTTGCGGGGAAAAAAAGGAAGATTAGCTGGTTAGTTTACAGTTTTACACAGCTACCCGAAAGGACAGTTAAATTATCACAGCCAAATATCAGTGTGAGGCAAAAGTACCTTGGTGCTACTTTCACTGAATCAAAAGAAGGCACCGGCCATTGTAATTTTTTGCATAACTCATGCAGCGCTGCACGAGGTCCTCCTTTACTCGTTTTCACCGGCACGTGCACTGCATAGTTGAGATATTAGACGCAGTTCTCTTGGGTTGATACAGATGAGGTCCATACATGAACCGAGAACTCTGCTTGTTATAACAAACTAAACTAAACTGCTGAGAATTGAAAACACACCTGGTTTACCAAGATTAGCAGCTATCTTTGAACCATCTGATTTCTTTACGCTGGTTGGCGTTGGAAGCTGTGTGTCCATTGCATCAAACAAGTTGCTATACCCATTTGCAGTAACACCTTGCGTCTGTAATTGTTGTGTCCTGCTTGAATTCTTGGGGATTAGGAACCCTTCATTCTGCAGAAGAAAAATTGAACATCAAGGGGCCTTAAACATACACCATAAGAGACCGATGTGAAAATAGTGAAGCATAAAAAAGGATACCTCAAGGTCCTTGAGTAACAAGGAAGCTGCATGCGCTTTAGCATCCTTTTTGCTCTTGCCGCAACCATGCCTGATAAGGAGCTTCTCCTTGAGTTGCACATCCAGAGTAGCCTCTATTTTCAATCCATCTGTATACTTAACTTCTACAAAGTACCCATTTTTGTGGCACCATTCGAGAAGCTCTCTGAAAGGAGGTAACTCCAGGTTCTCAGGCGTGACAATAGGGGAAAGAAGAGGTTTGAAAACACCCCAAACAGCATCCAAATCAAGTTCGGTATCTATAAGAATCGCACCCGCAATACTTTCTACAATATCACCTAGAACCTGCATGGCAAAACACAGTAAACTATGACGTATTACATATAGATATATGGTCAAAATACTGGCGGATGGCGATTCTGGAATGAAACAAAAAAAGGAAAAGGAATGATAATACCAATAAATTAAAAATGTTACTAATAATACTCTATCTAGGCCACCATGAGCAAATCACACAAATCGAAGGCAGAGGAAGAGAAACATACTTTAGGCCCTCTCAATGCCGCATCTGATAAAAGGGTGGCTTTGTCCAAGGAAGAATTTTCCAAACTATTTGCATATTCAGTAATCTGATCTGGTAAAATCTCAGAAGAATGCTGGAGAAACTGATGGATCTTATACTTTACTGCGACTTGTGCAAAATTTTCATTGTTTACTGACGCAGACCGTAAATCTGTCAACTCCCCCTCATCGGTGTCTTTATGACTATTGAAAAGATGTCGTGTTAAGAGAACATCCAAGACAGCATCGCCAAGGAACTCCAGACGCTGTAATAAAGAATATTTAGAATTTTCTTGTGTAGAATTGAATAATGAAGATTAAAAGACACCCAGTATGAATAATAATTTAAATATAGTTCAAGCATAACATGAAGAAATACCTGGTAGGAGTATGTTTCTACTGATTCCTGATGTGATGGATGGGTAAGAGCTTCTAGCAGAAGACCTTTCACTGAAAATGCATAGCCTAGTTTCCCTTCAAGCATTTTAATTGCATCAACTTTCGGAAGATAAGTCCTCATAGATGCACTCAAGATGGTCTGACTAATCAAATCTTCCTCAATTTCAGCAGCAACACCAAACCATTTGAGAACAGCCAGAGCTGCTTTTAAGCCACCTCCTACATAATATGCGCCAATTACGGCTTCAACACAATCAGAAATTGTTTTGGAACACAACCATCTGTGCCCCTTGTCACACATCTGGCCTATTTTAACAATAGGTTTGTCATCAATGGCATCGATATCCTGAGTTACAACCTCAGAATCTAGGGAGCAATTACAAGGAACAGGGTGAATCGGAAGCTGTCCTGGTGCAAGCCATCGGCGAGGATCAAATGCAGCATCACGTAGGTAACCCTATGGATCACATACAACCAATTATGGGATTAGTCTATGATAATGTTAAATTATTAACTTACAAATGCAGAATTTGAATAGATTGCCCAGGATGAGATACAATTTACCTGTATTTTGTGTTCTATTCCAAGCCCATAAAGTGCAGCATTGGATATGATATCAGTCCTACAAGATGTTAACCCCCCCTCATCCTTATCAGGAAATTTGAGGAAAAGGTGACAACTCACGGCATACTTCAGCACAGAATCTCCCAATAGTTCTAGACGCTCCATGGAGAAGTCTTCAGAGCATCGAAGTGATGTAATAGCTTCTAGAATCTAAAGAACGTGTGCAAATTGATTATGTCCATTTCAAACAAATAACAAATGCATGCATAGAAAGAGACCAAAAAATACTGATGTTGATTTCTCACCAGAAAGCTTGATATACTTGAATCGTCATATGAAATTTCACTTTTTAGTTGACTGGCTAGCATTAATGTCTCTATACGATGCATCAAAGAAGGGAATAAATAAAATGCTCTTAAAATGTCCTCAGACAAATTAAGGGGAATCAGCAACTCTGGGGGCATGTGAACCCAGTTGTTTGCCTTATTTATGCCACCATTTTTCTTCTCACGGTTACCTAGAAAAGGCAACAAGCAAACATGAATAATTGGAACAGGCTCCTAACAAACAAGCATGTAGAGTAAGGACAGGCTATATAACGAATGCTCCTAGAAAGATGCTTTATGTGGTAATTCTTCAAAGAACCACAAAGTGACTAAAATTGAAACTGGCTACAGAGAGAGTGACAAGGACCTTCATCTCTGAACTTTGAGGAAAGAAGGTTGTGAGCTTTATGGGTGGGTTTCAGCACTAGTAACGGCTGTGAGGGACGGCGGAGAACTATGCCATACCTGCACATGAAATATATTAATCCAAACTGAGTTGAACATATCTATGATTAAGCAAACACAGAATTATACAGAGTAACAAACATACTTATTTTCAAAGTACTCTGTAAAGGTGTTGAACACAATTTCTTTCTTATCTGATACACCATCAAATGTGCTATTGGCAGATAAATCAGCAACATGAAGAGCAGTATATATCTTCCCTGTGTGAACTGCCAGCACTACAACATTTCTAAGGACATGAGCCTCACATGACGTGTTAGCTAAATGAATTAGATCTGCATCATTTTGGTCCAAATCAAGAATTGCTGGTATGTTCATTTTGTCTTCAAAATAAATCTTCCTCAAAAGTTTGATAGCTGTGGCGGCTTCATCGATCACTTGCCAGTTAATGCAAGAAATGTCATGAGAATCAAGAATAGGTTTCATAGGTAAAATCAGATACATATTTGCATTATTCCAGATAAATGCATCACTTTTATTGAGAATGAACTCCCTCGGATCGCCGGACAATTTTGATCCGGTGAACAACTTTCCAAACAAACCATTGAACATAAGTGCTTGAAATAGCTTTGCTTGCTCCATCTAAGCGAGAAAAACAGAAGTAGTCTTTCAAATTAGACAAAAGCAAAGACGGAGCAACAAATGTAGCAAGAACATAAGACAAACTTGAGCAGACCTGTTGAACATCCAACTCAAGAAGGCCGCAAGGAGAGACTGAAGCTTTTACCATCTTATCATGTAGATAGAGATCAATGTCCAAATTAGCAGCTTCACTTGCTATAGTTGTATCGACTAACAAGATAAAATCAGAGTATCTCTGACCAACTTGATCACAGGAAAATTTCAACTTATAGCCTTGAAGCTTAACAACAGTTTTCTCGGATGCCCAGGTACCAGACAAGGCATAGACTCCAATTGAGCCATGTAGCTCCTTTCGTTTCGTTGTACCTTCAATAAGGTAATAAACATTGCATCAGAAATATTGGATACCTTTTCGCCAGGATTATCTGAGGAATCAATATTGCAAAACCAGCTCTACTATATATATGACATGTTGTTACTTGTTAGAGCTTAGCAATCACATACCTACACCATCACTAGATGAGTCCACTGTTGTTTTCATTGAAATTCCTGGTGGTGGCTTTTCAACAGATAGACAAAGGGAGTCATCAAGTACTCCCAGTTGATGCAGCCGCTTACATGCATCAAGACAAACGAGACGTTTTGCCTTCTGCTTGCTTCTTGCTTTTGGACCCTCCAAAGGTGACAACACATCGCTAGATGGTAGTGTTAATGTACACACAAAACCATCACCGTGATCGATGAATTCGAAAGAGGGTTTTGTGGTGTTGTGCCTGTAACATGATTGCAAATGTAAGACCATGAAATCTGAGTCTTCCTAACAAAAATAAAAGACAAGAGTGGTACTGCAGATTTATAGATATAAATATGTGAAGACAAAAAGAAACAAAATCGAAACGTGGTCACCATACTTGTCCTTTGGAAGCTTGTCACAGTATTGGATGATAACACCAATGCTAGAATCGGCAGTTACTTTTGCGCCTGTTGTGCCTACAAGGTATTCATTTGTTTCCTGAACGGAGAAGAAACTAGGGAGTAGATCCTCAGAACCTCTGTTCAAAGCAGTCTCAACCATCGAGGTCTTGCTCCTCAAAATGGAAGATACCAAATTATTTTGTTTCGCATTTTCCCTGCAAAAAACATCGAAATTATGGCAGCTTGTTTTCTCTTATTACTGTTCCATTTCGCAACCGTTTTATCACCACAAGCATAAAGTTTAGAATAGATAGCCAAGTGAAACTTTACCGTTCAATCATTAGTATGTACTGAGAGTCCTTTTGGCGTGCTCGCCCACGTGACTGCACATAACTACAGGTAGTCTTTGGTAAATCAAATTTTATTACACATGAACAGTCTGGGAGATTAATACCCTCTTCCGCAACATCTGTACAGAATAGTAAGTTCACCTACATTTCAGTTCAGAATGCGAAGAAAAAAGTGTTAGATCCCGAGGGCCATGTTTCTGTTTCTCCAAATATCGAAGATTTAAAGAACCTTTCCAGAGCGAAATGAATCCAATGTGTCCTTTTGCATTTTAGGAGTCAGAGCATCCACTGAAGAATTCCCCCCAGTAATAAAAGAAACAGTAAAACGCGAGAGGTGTGCAATTTTTTTCATTGTCCGTTCAATGACTCTAGCGGTGATTTTTCGGTCCACAAAAATGAGGCAACGGAAACTATCGAAGTCACTGTTGCAAACAGAAAAATGTCACGTCAGTGTAAAGTTGCATAATTATGTCATGTCGGGTAATTATAGCATCTTACCTGAAAGAGTATAAAATTTGGATGAGTTCATAAAGCTTTGGTGAAAGATAGCCCATCTTTGTTGCTTCCTCACATCCACTCCCAGAATTTAGAAGCACATCGCTACCTGAAATGACAGGAATTCATCAAACAGATGATATATCATACATCATCTAGTATTCTACAATGCTACATCTGGCTAGATCCTTCAGCTAACAGCCTTTGCGTCATCAAACCTTTCTGGAGGTGTTTGTCAAGTATATGTGACACATCCTCAAAGAACTTCATGTGTAGTGCTGAAATTTCTGCACACAGGAATGAGCTATTTGTATCACTTTGGATATTTGTGGCATCAGAAACTTCTTTCAGCCAACCTTTTCTCTGACCCCTTTCAATGCAGATTTTGGTGGCCTGCAATGAAGAGAAATTAGTTAACTACACACCATGGAGCTTAGTTAATTACACCATGGAGCTCTTTAAGCCCACAATAACGAAGGTCATACTTCACTGGCACAAATAAGGCCAAGATCATCAAGGCAATACAAGATCTTTTCTGAAGAATCCGATAGATGCTTCCGTGATTGTTTTGCTATTTCACCGGCTTCTTTTTTCTGGTAGTTTGTCTTATTCTGCAATTTTGTTATTAATGCATCATACTGCACAATAAAAACAAACTGTCTTTAGACAAAAAACCCAGAGCCACAGAACTCAAGTAACACCCTTTGAATATAGAGCAGGAAAACAAACTGATGTCAAACCTTGGAACGCAAAAGTTTTAATTCTTCACTCAAATAGTTGAAACGAACTGTTTTTGGGTCATAGTATCTGTTCATATATTTTGCAGTAGGGGCGCAAAGCTCTATCTCTTCTCGATCAGAAATTGTGTAGATCTGTTCAAAGCAAAACACAAACATGGCTTTATGTTCAAAACCACAATAAGAAAGCATATTTGTATATGGCTATAAGTTTGCAGTTCAATAGATAGAACTGAGGAGTTGTGATATTCCTAATTAATATATCCTGCATAATTCACAGAGCTTGTGTATTCCAGGAAAGTAGGATTACCTTAGCATTTAGAAGCTTTTCCAGTTCAGAGAACTGAACTTCACAATCCAAATCAGAGGAGACAACTGAAAAGATGACAAGAAAAATTAAAATCGTTAGAGAAGATTTATGGGGTGCAGAGAGCAAATCAAATCTATCGTAAAAACTAGAAAGAAAGTGAAATTTTAATGAAGTCTGTGGTAAAAATACATCTAAAGATTATCCCCTTTAGGAGTTACATCTCTGGATTTCATATTTCTTTCACTTGGTCTGTTGGTCATCACAGGTCCAATTTAGTAATTAAGTTCATGAACTTTTCTGGAAGAAAACAGTAGGGTATACCACGTCAGTATAAATAGGTAATTGTGCTAATGAGGGTTTATCCGAATTCGTTTTCCATTCACTTGGCCATCACACGCCAAGTTAGTAGCTTATTTCATGACCTTTCTTGAGAGACAACAGTAGGGAAAACCCCAACAGTATATACAGTAATATTTGGGAGAACCATGGAGCTGCTGCTCCAGGCACACATACCATTCATTCCCCCGAAGTGTCAGAAACAGTGCAATAAAGTGTTACTCACATACCACAAAGTGCCAAAACACCTTCCTTGTACAGTGTACCAACTGCAAAGTGACCAGTCCAGCACGGATCCCCACAATCCTTATTTTGAAACGGATGGAGTCCAGGAGTGGAGAAGTAGTTCCATGAAGCTAACAAAAGTCTCTCCAGTATAAATAGTAATCAAAGTTCCCACAGTGAGGGCTTGAATTCAAGTAGAGGGACTGTAATCCACTCCCCTAAAGACGTGAGGTAGGCTCACTTCCTTATTCACGACCTAAATGCTATTGTTAATAGGATTATGCCAGTTACTTCTTCAATTTATATTTTGTTAGCCATCTTAATGATTTGGTGGGTACTGAGAGCTCACCTGTCACCAATTCAACAGCTTTCATCACAGTCTCCAATCAGATTCACCCATGCCATCATATCTACCCAATCAGTTGCTTAACTTAAACTATGTATACGTATTCATATTTGACATGTAAGTAGAAAAAACAATAAAATGTAGCAAAAAAAGAGTAATCCATATTTTTGTGAATGCTTGCCTTTTTTTATAACAGGTGATGCTGTCATACCGAAAACCTTTGGCTTGTGTTCAGATTGGTGATAGAACTCCTTTTCAATACATAGGGATGACAAACAAAACAATTTTCAGAAGGATTATAAAAAGAAAGTGTTGAGCATAAAGTTGATATGGTGCTTCATAATACCTTCATTATTCTAGAGTAAGGGTGATTTCCAGTTGCATGATGGCATTCATCAAATATCATAAAACTAACCATGTCCAACGTCAAGAAAGCTTTGCATAAAGCATCTAGCAACACCATTGGCGTCATCACCATGACCTGCAATTTTTTTGTGGCACTCCAAAAGTAAGTAGTGAAAGCATCTACATGCAAACGAAACAAAATTTAGTACTATGACAAAGTTTAAGGACGGTATATGAGAACGGGACTATGAACCAATACAGCACATCAATAGGGTGGTAAAGTCAGATGTACTGTGAGCTCAGATGAATTGGCAGAGGTTATCATGGATGAAGCATCTAGTAGGGATGTATTAAAATGATCTATAAGGAGAAGGGAGCAAGAGGATACGAACTAATACGTGCATTTTTTTCCTGGATCAAAATACGAAGACCATGACATAAGAAAGCATGAATATTCATGTAGGACAACTACGTCATTCATATAATAGTACATGTCAAGACCTTTTTCAACAAACATTGTTCAAAACTGATATATCTATGCCTAACTCCCGCAATGTCTAATCCTGCTATTGTCAGTGTCACTGATCTAGGCACCGCAAGTATGAGGAAGCTTCAGTTACTGCTACTGCGGTAAAAGTAAAATGTAATGTTCCTAAATATCTGAGCATGCATGTGTTTTGGCAGCAGCCTATTGTAGATTTTAAAGAAATCTTGTAAATATCTCTGTTGAAATTGTTACTTAGGAAAGAGCTCCTGAAGAAAATGTTGGGAAAAGATGAAGTTGAGCTACTTATTTCTTTTCCCACCGTTCAATCTAACGTGGACGTCGTTGCTGAGAAGACTGCCTCAAAACCGAGGATGGTTTTCCTTGTTGAGGGGGAGTGGACCCCTCCCTGCTAGGCCTTTTGCTTCTATTGTCCACATTGTTTATCTAGGCACCCACAGAGAAGAGAAAGTTTCTATTGAAGTCTATCCGGTAAAAAAGAAAGATGAATATTTAAGTATTTGAGGCTGTGTTCATTCGCCTTTTCTCCTATGATCTTGATTCTTTTTACCATGTGTGTGGTGTTAAACTATTTATCAAGGTGGAACATTCCGTGAAAGATTGGGGCACAACAACATATCTTCCTTCAAGCTCCTTGAGAACAAATGAGGAACTAAGTAACCAACAATACTGGATTAGCACTTACCTGATAATTCAACACTTGTTCTTTCCATTTAGGAGCTGTCCAACTGTCAACCCCCTTGGCACCATAATAGAGCTCCACCTCAAAATCTGTGTTGGTTTTAATCACCTCGTATTGCTGTGACAAGAAAAATGTCAGAACAAACTAGTTATATGTAGGCCAATGCACAATGACCATCCATCCTACACAATGTAGTTAGTACAACCTGCGTGACGAGCTGAACCGTCGGCGCGAGGAAAATGATGACCTTCCAGTCCTTGTTCGCTTTGTCGACCTTGCTCCTGAAATCCTTCATGAGCATCACGGCAATCATGGTCTTCCCAGCTCCCGTGTCAAGCATCGCAATCGTGTTCCGCTGCTTGGCGACCTCGTAGACATCAAGCTGGTACCTGACAGACAGAATTTCGAAACATCAGGAAGCAGAGGACCATCATCAGGGGACAGCACTCTGTTTTTTCAGAACTGAGATCATGCAAAGAAAGATGGAGCAATCGTGAAAACAAAAGGAACACGGAAGTGTGCCAGACCTTCTCGGAACGAAGTCCTGACGCTCTGTCCTCTGCCGCTTCTGCCTGTCCGCGTCCTCTTCCTCTTCCTGAGCAGATGGCTCCGACGACCTCTTGAGAGGGTTCATGTTAACTGCAAATCCAGCCACGGTTTCAGCAAGGGAGCTCATTGGCAAACCAATCCACCTTCAGAAACCCCTCGCCAGTTGGAACAGGGAGATTCATTCAATGAGGGGTGGCAACAGAACAGGAAAAAAAAAGTACACGAGAACTGACAGATGAAATGCTCATCCCGTCGCTTAACCCCCAACAAAGCCCTCCCCCGAAAAAAAAAACCCAAAGGCAGAAGCGCCGGATCAGACCACGGCCGAAACCAATGGCGTCGGAAGTTCCTGGAATCCCGCATGCCTCGATTAGCCGCCTCTGCTCCGAACACCCTCCCTCCAATCCGCCCGTCCGCGTTAAGCGCGAACGAAGCTCCCGCAATCGGGGGGATCGATCGCGCATTCCCAACCCCCGCCCGCCCTGATCACGCCCCCTAACCAGCACAAACACCCAGCAGCCGCAGCCGCAGCCGCAGCCGCGAATCCCCGGAAAAAAAAAGCAAAACACAAAAACCCCAACGGCGGAAACCACGGTGTCCCTGAGTTGGTTACCATCGGGGACGGGGGCGGCCTCCGCCGCCGCGGGACCGGCGGCGTCCATCGCGTCCTCGCCTCCCCCTCCCGCTCCGGCCGCCGTTCCCTCTTCCGCCATGAGCGAATCGCCGGCGCCCGAATCGGTCGGCAGCGTACGAGACAAGCTTCTCAGGAGCAGTCTGCAGTGCTCTGCTCGGCCTCCCCTGCTTTTGGGACGAGGCAGGGGTTTGGGATGGACGACGGGTCGCTGACACGGGATGGCCCACCACGAACGAATACGGTATAGCACGTCACGGAGGGTGGAGAGATACTCGGGCGCGTTTCTGTATCCGGAAACGGGCACTGACATGACGTGGGCTCGGGATTCACTGCTTTCCTTACCCAGGACAGGAAGCTGGGGCCCGCGCGTCAGTGGCGGCGGACGTTAGGTTTCTCGATTGGGCCTTGGAATTGACGGACGTGCACTGGCTCATCGTGTCCCCGCTTTCCTTGGGGGTGCCTGCTGTGCACGAGAATGGAGGCGCACCACGGTTTCACGCCGAAAGGTGCGGCTTCGACTACCCGAGTTCGTCGTCCCCACCTGCCAGATTCTGTAAAGACTCAAGTGGAATACAGCTGTCCCAACTTATGGCATTCTCAAAACACAAAAAAAAACTGCCATCAAAATGTTTGTGCTGTCACCGATATTTCACTCGAGTGAATATCACCATGAAAATGTATATATAAACCATACACGTTTCTTTTATTCGGGCAGACATTCATGTGTAGACTTCAAATGATCGATCAAAACCCCAACATTGACATTCATTCATGGGTAGACTTCAATGATGGATCGAAATCCCGACACCGGAGTGATCTTATAGTCCCTGAACCCGGCTTCGAAGAACATCTTCCTCCACTGGTGCTCCTCTCGCTCGCCTCCATCGACACGCATCATCTGGACATCAAACAGAGCCTGCGTCTCCCTAAGAAGAACATTCTCCGACCCCTCAACAGACTCTACCACGGCATCGAAGATTATCACCTTCCCTTCAGCAGGGATGGCTTCCTTGCACCGTCGTAGTACCTTGACGGCATCTTCGTCTTGCCACAAACACATAACCCACTGGGAAAAAAGGGAAGAACGTGACAGTACACTTAATTGAAGGAACAAACAACAAAGAACCAATACGTCTGGATGCAGTGTGCTATATGTGTGTGTACCTTGAGTAGAACAGCGTCTGTTGGTGGTATGTACTCAAACACGTCGCCAGCAACAAACTGGACGTTGTCCATGGTAGGTGCGCCGGCGACCACGTGTGGGAGGTCTAGTACGGTGCACTTGACGTGCGGGAGGGCCTTCGCAATGGCTGCAGCTGCGGCACCATGGCTACCGCCAGCGTCAACGAGCGAGCTCACGCCCTGAAAGACGCCGATGTGCTCCTTTAGGATGGCCTCCATGACGAGGCGGCTGTCGGCGACCATGCCGGCGTTGAACAAGCCACCTGTGCCGTTCTTTGCTGTCATCTCCGACCGCGTGCAGCCATGCGCCACCTCGAACAGTGTCATGGCCGACGCCCGCTCGTCGCTGAACCACTCACTTATGCTGCAGAGAGCGGTCATGGACAACGGGTCGACAAGCACACGCACGATGGGAGACTGGGTGCACGAACTCTCGCTGCCTTCGACAAGGAGGCGAGAGACCGGAGTGAGCTTGTACCCGGCATCGCCGCCGCAGCCTTCGACGGAGAAGATGCCAAAGGTGGTGAGGGCGTGCATGAGCCGACGGAGGTGGGAGTACTTCGTTGGGTGGATGCCGGTTTCAGTGGCAATGGCGGACAGTGTGGCGACGCCACCGTGACGATGGATGGCGTCTGGGATGCGTAGATCTGTGGCAGCCCTGAGCGCCGCGGACTTGACGTACGCCATGGAGTGGTGGTAGAGCTCAAGCTGAGCTTGGAGCAAGCCCTCTGTGCTCGTCGCCACGTTTTCAGTTTGAGCATGCACCATGCAATGATTTTTCTTCAGAGTTTCCCCACCTGAATTTTTCATTGGAAAAAAGGCCAAAGCAGAATCATATCAGTGTTTAAAAACTTTGGAAAATTCATGGGAAGAAAAGTAACGAAAACAAGTCAATGCATCTACCTTGGCAAAAGCTTCTCTTGCCACGCGAGTTCCACATGCCTAGCATTCTCCGGCAGCCTAACTTCCCAGAGGACGGCGTGGTTGCGGCAAAGCTTGCGCAAACAAGGGATGGAGTGGACCAGAACGTTGAAGACAACGCGAGCGCCATAATGTGTTGTGTGCTCAGCTGTGCTAGTCCAAGGGTTCTTATAGACGTGTACAATTAGCGCTCAGCCTTCCATCTTGCAACGAGCTATGATAGAATGCATGTCTGCATTATTTGTGTGCGCAGGAAATTATGCCAGTTTTTTCTCTTGCCTCTATGCAAGTTTATATTTTCTCTCCTATCTAAAAATAGGATTTTATTCCACCTTCCCATCGATTCTTTTTGTCCATGAAATCTTTTTTTCGTACCTTAAATGCTAAGAACAATCATACTCCCTCTCTCACAGTTTATAGGGCACGCACACAGTTTAAGAAAATGGTTGATCTATAAATTTAGTAAAAAAATATAAATTATACAGTATGTCACAAAAACTATACCATTCGATTTTTATTGAAAATAAGTTTTAAATGATATAATATTTATCATATAAAATTTAAATTTTATTAATGAAATTGATAGTCAAAGTTCATTCTTAACTACGTGTGTGCCCTATAAACTGTAACGAATGAAGTACCTTATATGGTAGGAAACGTACCAGCAAGGGAACATACCGAAACTGCAATCACGCCATTAATTAGTATGTGTCGTTAAGGAGGAAAGAAAACAAAAAAAACTCTCCTATCTAAAAGAAGGATTTCGTCCTCTCTTACGTCAATTCCTTTCGTCCACCAATTTTTTTTTTTGGTATGTACATCGCCTCCATCCCATTTCCCTACATGGCAGGCCAATTAATTGGAACAATCAACGAAAACAACAGTACCTTAAATGCTAGAAAAAAACCGCAAAAAAAACATATTGAAACTGTAGTCATACTACCATTAATTAGTGCGTGTCGTTAAAGAAGGAGAGAAAATAAAAAATCTCTCCTATCTAAAAGAAGGAGTACATCGCATCCATCCCACTTCAAGCCAATTAATTGGAACAATCAACGGAAACAATCTTACCTTAAATGTTAGTAAACGTACCAGGAAGAAAACATACCCAAACTGTGATCACGCCGTTAATTCTTCTGCATTCCTCGATGCTGATCTAGTGATCTTGACATGAAAAACTTGTGTCATGCCATGACAAGTCCATGTCGTGTGAACGTCGTCGATTGGCACCTGGTGTAGAGCTCTGCCGCTGGCGCTTGTGCGAAAGCAGCCAAAGCTCGGAACCCGTCGCCCGTGTTGTCTCTTCAGCGAGCTCCATCTGCAAGCCCTCGGGATGATCACTCGCCGCTACGATACAAGGCGGACCGCCGGCCGCCGGCCAGGGCGTTCTCTTGACGCGATCTCAGCATGAGTTAAACCGTACGAGTTAATTAGACCACAACACACACCGGAATAACCAGAAGAGGTAGAGCAACGGCGCAGCCAGTTGCCAGCCGGCCATGGAGGTGGGCGGCGCGCCGGACCTGACGGACTTCATGAACGACTGGTTCTTCGGGACCGTCGGCGCGAAGCACAGCGCCTCCGCTGCGACCGCCGCCGCCGCCGTCGGCGCGTACGACCTGACGGGCGAGAGCAGCAGTAGCAGCAAGAAGAAGAAGCAGCAGCGGGAAGGCGATGGTGGTGGCCGTGGCGGCAGAGGCAGCAGCAGCGCGAGCAAGCAGACGCAGGAGTGGCTGGAGGAGGCGAAGAGGATGGTCGGGTCGTCCGGGTCGCCGGGGAGGATGGGATCGCCGTCCAGGCAGGTGCCCAGGTTCGCCGGCGGCAACGGCACGGAGTCGTCGCCGACGCTCGACCGCCGGGATCCCATGTCACGCTCCGCGCGAAGGTACGTAAATCTCCAGTCGTGCACCCACTGGTGAGGGCACACGGCATAAGTTGGCCTGCCACGAGGAATGAGCATATGCAATCTGTCGATTCGTTGCAAAACATCATCGCCTGAAGGCTCTCTTCTTCCGTAGACAGTAGACTTTCAATTTCATTAAATACATATACTAGTGTTTTCTTATAAAACTGTTTCAGTTAACTGCCCATGTGAACATTTAAACTTCACTATTTCACCATTATTTTCGCATTTTTTGTACGAAAGGATTCGAATTCTTCTTTGGAACAAAGAACTCCAATTTTATCGCTCACTTTGAACGGGCCAAAATCCACACCTTGAGCAGGCTGAAAGCACATTAGCAGTAGCCCAATGACGATGAATTACTAGCCCAATTTCTTCACCTAAAAAAAACAAATCTAGCCCAATTTCAAACCACGCCGCCCACGGCGCTAACTTCGTCCGCCGTGGTCCTGCAGGCACCGGCAGCCGGGCGGCATCGGCGACGAGATCCTGCAGCGCGCGTCCATCATCTCCTCGCCGTCGCGCTCCGAAGCCTCCGCCGCCTCGGCGCCCCCTTCCCCGTCCCCGTCCCTGCCGCCGAACCCGCACTCCTCCCGCCGCAAGTCCCGCTTCCAGGACCTCTCCGCGCCGGACTCCTCCTCCCACCGCCGCACCGCCTCCACCGCCTCCAGCTCTCCCTCCCGCCCGCTTCACCACCGCCGCCACGCCTCCACCTCCAACGCCCCCGCCGCCGACGACGGCGTCGCCCGCCTCAACGCCTTCCTCCGCCGACAGCGCACCGCCTTAGACGACCTAGCCTCCGGGGACCGGCCCGGATCGAGGCCCAAGAAGGTCGTGCTCTCCGACGCCTCGAAAAGTAAGATCAGTCTTCCCGTTCCATCGGTAAAATCCTCCTCCTCTGTTCGAACTGAATCTAACCACTCGTGATTTCGAGCAGGTGCGAGCTCCATTGTTGCGGCGATATGCTACGCGTGGGTGCTGTCGAGCAAGGCGGACGGCCGCGCGGCGGTGCCGGTGGTGAACATGCAACGGAGCAGGATGGCTAGGTGCAGGCAGGCGGCCTGGCTCCTCTACCACGTCGGGGTCGATGCCTCGGCTCTGCTCTTCGCCGACGAGGTAAGCTACGCTGTGACTGTGAGACGATGATGCCTGATGTAGATGGTGAGCTTTGGTTCCGTTTCCGACAAATCGGACAACTGTCTAGATCCCGGAGTTATTGGGCGTTTATAATTTGGGGGCACAGTCGACAAGGATAAGGCAATCCTGCATCTCATTGCTGTCGTGCCATGTGTGTGTTCTTAATTTCGATTGGTACCATGTGGCCGCCATTCCATTCGAGTGACAGATGACTGGTATAATGCGGCTCTGCACTTGCAAGTTTGTGCTAGCTTGCACCATAATGTCTTGCCTTGTCGTTGCTATGCACATAGAGAAAGAAGCGGGGCTCCAGCACCAGTTGAGGGACATAATAAATATGACACCTTTATATTCTGCATAAGATTTCAATGTTTCGCAGCAATTCTTATCAAGGACTTGTTCCTACACATCCTTACTAAATCAAAAATGTATATAATGCTGACTTTGAGAAGCTGAAATTAGGTCGATATGGAGGGACTGATTATGGATCAGCGAGCCAGCTTGGTAGTGGTAGGGCAAGATGTTTTGAGATCGAACGGTGAGGTAATATTGTTGTACTTGTACCTTCATTTCTGTGCTGAGGAACTTATCTGATTCCAGCATTTAATCATGCTCGTTTTTGTCTCCTAGGTGGGCTCAGTTTGCACGGTCCTCACCAATAGCTACTGCGAAGAAATTTATAGCCCACTTCAGAGCCAGGACATAAAGAAACTTCTGGTTAGTGTATTTTCTACCTGCTCTAGCCACCATTATGTGTAAATTACTAGCACTCCTGATTGTGTTCTGTTCCTTTGCCCTTAGCTTGCAGGTATCCTATTAGATACAAACAACCTATCCAAGATGTGCTCAGACAAAGATTCAGAGGCAGTGCAACTGCTCTTGTTCGGTACCTCTGAGCATAAGAGGCATGAGTTGTTTCAACAATGTAATTGTACTAATCTTTTATCTGACGTTCATTTACAAAGAACGTGTGTAGAAAAAATTGCAAAAAAATATTAGTACTAACTATTGGAAACTTTGGCCTTGCTTTGGACCAGTGATGCTCGATCACAATGATCATTCGTTCGTCGAATTCTTGGAGAACACCTACAGAAAGTCATCTGCAGACGGTGAGTTTCGTAATATCTTCAAATGGCTCATCACATTTTTTTTGAAGTTTCTCTTTGGTGAAGTTACTGTATTTATCTATTCATGTCTAAACAAATTTGCATTCGAATTAAACATCACTAATGTGTTATTCTTGATGCTATTAGAGACTATTTTTCTTATTAGTCGCATCTTAGGTTCAGTTAACATTCGAGATCCAACAGCTTCGTTGACTCAGAAGAAACTTCTGTAATAGCTATGCCGGTGCTACATGATTTTTTTCAACTACACTAATCTTTCTTTTCCATAAAAGGGTTTGACACAATTTTATCCTGCCATTCAAATTAACTAGGTGATGGCGACAGTCCTCCAGAGCAAAAGCATTCAAGTCCAGGGCCATTATTCCAAGATGCCAAAAAGTCCAATTCAAGTAATTATTCCAGCCCCTCCATTATGATTTGATAGGCAGGTTGTGCGCAAATATCTGCATAATCCACTCAGGGCACCAAAATTTGTCTGTTTACCTTGATTTTGAAAGGAAAAACTAGCAATATATCCAGAAGTTGCTTCAAACAGTCTGACAACTAATTTGGATTGCGTTTCCAAACTTATGTCAGTATACACTTCCAATTTTCTTTCCGCATTTACTAATGGTAGCAACTAATAAGCAAAATTTCAAAGTCAGTTCATATTCTGATGCAATTTCAATTATTTTTTATAGAGCTCTCATTTGGTTGTTTTTGTTTCGATCACAGCTAACCAAAGACCAGCACGCGGAACTGGTGGAAAGACTTCAGATGAAGCTTCTCACGGGAAAAGCAAATTTTCCTTGGCAAAATGGTTTGGTTTTGGCCCAAAATAATATCTTTTGTATTAGTCTGATTGTTGTTCAACTGATTTATCGTGAATTCTTTTAGTATGATGTGTTGTTTATTGAGCAGAATTGGAAGCATTCCTCCTCATATTGCTTTCGTGTGGAAAGAGCACTGTATGACACATTTTGTAACTATCGATATCGACTATTTGGTCAATAAGTTTACTTTTCCATGCTTACGTATTTGACTATGTGCGAACGAAGCACTACCACATTATTCTATCTAAGACTATAATCGTGAGAAGAGCGTAGGATGTTGTTGATTATACAAGTACTCACATAACAAAGTTGCATACAAGTTCTCTTTTGTCTAGATTCTAGCATTCCTGGTTTAAACAATTGCTGGTAACCAATGGGAAAGACACGAGCATAAAAATGGATAAAACTTTGTCAACTTCTCAGTTGATGGTAGGTATGTCTTACATGGTTGACTTGTTCTCCAGGGGGGCTATTTCTCTTGCAAGTATAACCTATATTTGTTTTTAGCCTGTATGAGACACACAGTAGTCTTTTCTCTGGAATCTGATAGTGACTCGTAGAACAGCTCAAGGGGCATCCCTGATATGATGATATCTCAACTTGGACTTGGGGATTACCAAAGAGCTGCACGGTCCAAGGGATCAGTACAGTAGAGGAAACCTAGGTGTAGAACAATGCAATCCTTGGTTAAGTACCAGAGTATAATATGTATTTGTAGCTCTATCTTCTCTTCCAGTTCTTGGACAGAGGAGAGCAGAGGATGTTAGTTAGGCCGGTCAAAATAAGTGAGTAGAAGAAGATAAGAAGGCAGAAGAAGCAGTTTATGTAGATAGGAAGGAGTTAGGGAGGGACCAGGTCTTAGCTGGTACGTATTTCCCTGGATAAATCAGAATGAATGCATGATTGGGAAAGGCAAATGCCATTCTCAATCCTGCCTGTCATGTCATCACCCGCCATGCTTCCCCATCAGGACCAGGCTGTTCCTCAGCCCCAGGACTATCCTGTGCCCCCTCCAGCCCAATCTTCCATGTGCCCCAACACACTCCAATGAAACAGAGAATGGCCTCAATCAATCAATCACTCTCCTCTTACACTCCCATCTTCCAATCCATTACACGGTATGAACAACTTTGGGTTCATCAATCACATGGTGAAAATGTCCACTGTTTTAGTGTAATGTAGCAGTAGTAGTAGTAGTAACAAATGTAGGGTACCTAAGCTAGTAGTAACAAATGGGTTCATTCAACCTTCCACGCATAGAGAAACAGGCAGAAGTCGGAGAATTCATGGGCGTCGAATTCGGAGGAGGCCAACAAGGGCGGCGCCTCGGGCTTGAAGATGAATAGTGCCTGCCTCATCCCGGTGCCGAAGAGCCAGTCGTGGGCGTCCCAGTAGACCTGCACCTTCATCTTGTTGATGGAGATGCAGTCGTTGCCCCTGAACTTCCACTGCAGGTGCTTGACGAGGACGTTGACGGCGCCGTCGATCTTGATGGCCATGTCGACGTCCATGCCGCCGGCGAGGTTGCTGCTGCTGCACTCGATGCTGATGTCGTGCAGCTTGCCCTTGTCGTGGAACCTGGCCCTGGTGAGGAAGCGCTTCTTGCTGAAGACGTGCTCCTTCTTGCACACCAGCTGCGCCGCGTCCTGCAGCGAGAGCGACGGCCGGGAGCCCGTCCGCCGGAACGCCTCCTTCTTCTGGTTGCCGAGGAGCAGGACCACCTCCTCGCCGGAGACCACGGCCACGTAGTAGTCGGACACCGGCTCGGGCTCGTCGGAGAAGCGCGCGGCCCGGAGGTCCCACACCACGTCCACCGCCCGGCCGTCCACCTGGAACTGCTTGGCGCCGTACTTGCGCCAGAAGTGCCACGGCTGCATGTCCACCTTGCACGCGCTGCAGCTCTTGGCGTCCCCTCCGCCGTTGCCGCCGTTTCCGTGCTGATCCTTGCCTCCGCCGCCGGTCTTGTCCTTGCCGCCGCCCGCGGAGCCCTCGATGGAGACCTGCATGCCGTGGGTGAGCAGGTTCCTGCACCAGGTCACGGTGACCAGGCGGCTCTGCCCGGCGACCTCCGCGCGGTACACCAGCGTGACCGCGCTCTGGCCCGACCTGCCCGCCGGCGCCGCCGGGACGTCCGGGAGCTGCTGCTTCTCGCCGGACGAGAAGCAGGACGGGACCGAGAACAGGTCCTGCATCCTTCCTACAGCGCACCTCAATCTCTCGCCGCAGCGAACCCGATCAAGCTAGACAGTCGACACAACACAAGAGGTGGACGTACGATGGGCTAAGGAAGGCTGCTATACATAGGAGCGGCGGGGAGGCGCGCCATGGACGACGGCTCATGCAGATACAGAGGGTTCGGCTAGCGAACCGATCGATCGAGCTGGAAAGGAAAGGAAGGAGGGTCGATCGGCCTAGACAGGAAGTGAGCTGGACATGAAAGCGAGTTGGGGGGGATGGGTTTAAAACCAAGGAACCTTCTCCCCCGCCCCTCTGGCCTCGGTCTAGGTCCAGCACGAGACGGACCAAATCTTGATTTCTCCGTAGGCCATCACGCCGTGTCCGTCAGGCGCCAACGTACGGAGGATTCAAGTTGCTTCTCTCGTTGGAGAGCTATGTACTGGATCAGTATTTTCTTTTTCTTTCTATATATGCTGCTCTGCTGCCGACTTCACCATGTACTACTGCTACTACATGTTGCTCTGTCGAATCTTGCACCCTAGATCAGCTCTCGATCCTGGACCGTGGCCAGGCTACTTGCTGCTAGCTCCGAGACGGCCAGATGTGCAGCGGCACTGCATACTGGGAGAGCTGGATCGTTTTCTTGGGGGGCTCCCAGGTCTCGGCGACGGCGAGCAGGAGCATGTGGGTAACATGCCGTGGATCGATCATCGCATAGCGACGCATGTGGAGATGGATGGATGTGGCGCAGGATTTCCGGTCTCTGGGGCTGGGATAGTATCTATTAAGTGCATTGAGTATCGTGCCTAACATTCTGCCTTTGCTGCCCACTTGATCGAGCTGCAGGAGGAGGAGAGAAGGAAACTCGACTAGTAGTAATTAACGGCTGAGGAATGTGCATGTCAGCATGTCCGTGTGGATCATGGTCTTCGTCGTCGATCTGGGGACAAGCTAGTAGATTAGAGAAGGAAGGAATGGAGGATCATCCTGCTTTGTTTACTTAATTACTGGGCTGGGTCTCCCTTCAGGTGGCGTGATAAACTAAACTCGCTGGGGACTTTTGACTGCAGCTCAGGTGCCCGTATATACATATATATCTGTTTACGCATACAAGACGAATCAGAGAAACACACAATGGTGTCGCTGTCGCAGCTTAAAATGTGTGGGGGGTGAGAAAGATGCACGCCGCCACTAACCGCAGAATCTGGCCATTTCCTGATCAGCTTGCGGCGAGGGACAAGAGAGCGGTCAAGGCACACAACTGGCTCGTTGGACACGAGCTGCGATTTGCGTGCGAGGGACTACGAAAGAACTCTTCTTTTAAAAAGGGAGATGCGAGTGAATGACAACACTCTCGAGCTACGTCTGCCTTGCGCTGCGGCCTGCGGATGGATAGGGTAGACGCACCTGCGAGTCTGTGGACTGAGGCTACACCTGTCGTCGCCGTCAGTCGTGGCAAGCCACGTCTGATCTGGGACTGGGATTGGAACGGTCAGTGTCAGGAGGCCTTGCTTAGCTTGTCGTGTACTGACGCCTTCTGGCCGTTTTTTTTTTGGGAACGGCGGACTGGCGACGGATGCAACGTGTGAGGAGGGCTCGCTGAGACGGCGAAGTGACGGCGGATTTGCTCCAAATCTTTCCGTGCCGGCCCCGTTCCGTTCTGAGCATGGAGCTCGAATCTGTACTGTGCGGAGGAATGGTTCAGCCCGTGCGTGCTGGAGATACGTGTCGACTCACCGCGTATGGTTTGACCTGGAGCTGTACGCCCATGCTTGGATGATGCATCCCGGTGCCTTGCACTTGCAAGCTGCAGAACGACGATGGCTGCTCATGTCGATGTCGGCAACGATCGATCGATCAATGCCAACCAGAAAACGAGTATCGCGCACGGGGGTGCTTAAGAATTAAGATCGTGGGAGTTCCATGCCTCCGTAGCTGCATCAAAATAGCTCCCTCTGACTCGTTTGAAAAAAAATGCTGCCTCTGCACGATGCTCTTCAGCATTTCAGGGCCGATGTGTTTTTTTTTCTTCTTTCTTTCCAAACGGGCTTTCAGTGGCAACAGTGAGGCCAATGTGTGAGCTAATGCGCCAGTTAAAAATATATGGGCTTGGCCCGGTAGATTTCAGATTGTATAAATAATTTAATGGCCCATGGTGCAGTCCAATACCGCTCGAAAAAAAGAGTGTAGTCAAATCTTTTCTCTGCTTCACCTCCAACAACTTTTTTCTGATCAAATCGCCTTACACAAAACCAGTATCACACGGTTTGATCATGCTATTCACGCTTCGCCAGATGTGGCTTCCGCCAACTCGAAATGTTACATATTTGCACCTTTTAGTTGAAAGCAAGTCGATGAAATGTTTTGTTGCGTGTATGATTGTGTTTTGCTTCTCCCCGTTCTGTTGGTGGAAAAGGAAGACGCCACTTGGTATTTTATGTGGTGATTGACTGCAGACATAAGCGGACCCAAGAAATTTTAAAAGCCCGGGCAAAGTCCTAGTTTAGAGACTAATTAAGCTAATTTGACCTATGATGAACAGTGGACGTAGGCTTGCCGGCCGGCCGGAAGCCCGGGCATAGGAGCGGTTGGATCCGCCACTGACTACAGAAGAATGAACGGATTTTGTCGGTGCCAACAGTATGTTTTCGATGCCGATTTTAGATGAATAGATTGGCCATAAGTTTTCACTAAACTTATATTAAAAAAAACAGAGGGAGTAGTAGCTCTAGAGGAAGGTGGCTTGTGGGTGAACTATAAACTCCTCTTCTTACATCACATCATCGAAGAATTGTAATCCCACCGGTAGATGAATGAAGCTCCTAATGCTCAAAATAACAGGAGTATCAATGCGCTATTGATACTTTCCAAATGCGTTGATTCATCCGATATGATCAACTCCCAAATATAGAAGATCTGCCTCTCCAACATCTCACCTAATCAAAATTGGGAATAGACTGTCCAAAATCAGCCGAGAGCCCCAGAGCACCATAAAAATCAAATCTGCCATTTTCAACACCTACCCCCAAGCTGCCAAGGTCAAAGCAGGCGAGCGACTAGACTATTCATTCCCTTGCTGCTGCTGGAGAATGGAGATGAGGAAACAGCGACGGTGAGTAGGTGATGACGTACATTTCCAGCGAGACGACGGCGTCTTGACTTGGGCGGTTGGACCTCGTATAATAAGAGCAAAGCAAGTAATTAATCTAGTGCTAGTATTTACTGCCCGTATAATCGGGTCATTATTCTGGCTCGCCCTGGACTGAACTGAATGATTGGCATGTGTGGGACAACCAGATACAGCTACGTGTGTATTCTAATCGCTGTCTGCTTACAATTCCACCACCACTGTCCCTCCCTGTAGATAGATATTCTTCTACTGCCGTTCTAGCGCTACTACTCTTCCACCTTGCCAGGGACTCGGTCACAGCCAAGGAGGAATTTCTCCCGTCTTGCTGCCCGCCTCTCCTCCGCGCCGGCCCGTCTCCGCCGCCGCCGGCGAACCCGCAGCTCGGCGACGCCGTCGCCGTCGCCGGACTCCATCCCGAGGAAGCCAACTCCCGGCCTGGTCCTGCAGCGCTGCTGTACCTGTACCCCCCGCCGGATCGCCGGCGCGTTCGTCCGGATCCGCGAGGCGGCGCCAGCCGATTTGGTAAGCAACCGTCCGCGCGCCGCACCCACCCACCCACACGAACTCACACACGCACGCACGCACGCCGAGATGACGCGACAGAGAAATTCAAATTGGCCGCCGCGCCGCCCCAATCTGGGGACGCCCGCCCGCCCCGATTCGCCTTCGGTCCATGCTGCTTCTCTGTTGCTCCTCCCTTGTCATTCATTTCTCTCTGCGAAATTTCCGTGCGGCTAGTGATTTACTATGTGTATAACGGGGTGTGCTCCCCACGTGGATCTGGCTTCCAGACTAAGATTTCTCCCGGCCCTCGTCCGGATTTTCGATTCGGGGGCCTAGAATTTCACCTAGGTAGTCTTACTTTGCACGTGTAGTAGAAAGCAACGCTGAGTTGCTAGTGGTGATTTGTAGGTGTACGAACAGAACTGCACTAGCCGTAGCATCATAATCTCGTTTTGATTAGTCAAGGCATTTGCTGTAGTTTCAATGCTTTATGACAATATTTGTTGAAATTGATGTTGGGGGGTTGACCAGTACGCAATTATATGGAACTAAGGGGTGGTTTCTGTCCTGCAGCTGCTAGCCGGCAGTAGCTCTGTGCCACTCTTGAAGTCCAAGAGAGAATGCTCTTGATAGCTTTTACTTCTGTAGAGTGCCGTGCCTCAGCCACTTGTGCTGGCCACACTTGGTTGGTATTGGGCTTTCTGACAATTCCACTTCTGTGAAGTTGGAAGTGACCCTCCAACTAATAGATTAACTTGTATTGGATTACCAAATGGATTTATGTAGATGTAGTAACAATTGTATGATAGCAGATTAGCAGCATTGTTAGTTTTTATATGTGGGTAGCATCTTGTATTGTAGATGTAGGCATGAATTCCTTTGAATTTTTATTGAAACCCATAAATTAGAATTCTAATAGTTAGAAATCAGAATTACTATTGTCTGCAAAAGTGGTATATGCATATCCATATAGCTAGTTTCTCCCCGATTCTGAAACTCTAGAATGTTAAGGTTTATCTGTTTATCGTTGTGCAAAGTAACAAACTTACTTGGCACCCTTTTCTCCTTCTCAGTGAATTCAGTATTTATAGGGGCACCATTTTTCTCACATTTGAATCACCTCATGTTTTACAGTGAGGTCTTATATATCATTACTCTCATCCTCCTTACAGATTAGCGGCTACAAGTTCTTCAGCGGTGCTTAAACCATTCTGCTACCAAGCTCCATTGCGGCCAGCCCTCTCAGCTCCCATGGCAAAGCCCGGCATTCTAGGCCGGAGGTCTGCTCAGTTCTTCTAGTCTATGAACAACATTGATATTTTGTGAGAACTAATATATTTTTATGATCTTCGTCAGCAGCAGCATGCCAAGATCAAATGAAGGCATGCGACTCATTTTCTCAGCAGTTATTGGTGTTATGCTAGGTTACTTGTTTGGGATCTCCTTCCCTACAGTCAATATAACTAAGGTAAATTGGATCATTTGCACCACTTGTTTTCTCGTGCCACATACTTTGTTTTGAAAAAAATATCTTTACTCTCTGCATTCCACAGCTTCACTTCCCTTCCAGTATTGTCTCCTATATTGAAGATAGAAATTCTGGAATCACAACCCAAACATTGTTGAACCATGCATGGACTTCTGCAAATAGTCACAAGAAGAACAATTCTGATACAAAGCCTGGTGAAATTCCAAAGGTACTTTGCCAGACTACTTTTTAAAACATATTATGTTAGCTTTGTGGTTAATGACATGTCTTACTTAGATTTTACATTTTTTCACGGTATTATTTTCTTCTGACTTGCATGTTTCTTTGGTTGGATTTCTACATTTTTATCTTGTTGTCAATGTATCATGGGTCTGTTATATGCTTATGTTGCTCCTGTATTTTTCATGTATGGCATATTGGCATGTGATTGTTAAAAATATTAGATGACATGCATGATGTAAAATTGCAGATATAGAACTTCTACCTATGTTAGGACAGCGAGATGCATTTTTTTCTGAGCTATTCTCGTTTCTAGTGGAATTGGTGTAGCCCATTTTTTGAAGTATGTGGCCTAGCTGACTGCCTGCTCCTAATAGGCTCGTAGTCGAAATATTATTTTATACCACTGTTTTAACTTTTGGTTAATTTTTCTTATTTAGATTTACGTTACCTCAAACCCGAAAGGTGCTGAAAGGCTTCCACCAGGCATTGTTGTCTCTGAGACAGACCTTTATCCGCGAAGATTATGGGGTGAACCTAGTGAGGTTAGTTGTTGTTTCACTTTCCTAGTATTAAATTATGCTTTTAAATCTCCCTCTACTGATGCGTTCTAAACCAATTTTTTTGATCTATGATCTGAAACATACCATCAGGATCTTACTATACAGCCAAGGTACCTTGTTACATTTACAGTTGGAATTGCGCAAAAGGCAAATATTGACGCAGCAGTAAAAAAGGTGATTATCTGTGCTTAAACTATATCAAACATATCCTGGAACTGATTTGGCAAAACTGATCATGCATCCCAATGAATTGTTCACTATGTTCATACTTGAAATAGTAATGATTGCTTTTCATGTTCATGCATGTGTACTATATAGTTCTCGGAGAACTTCACAATCATGTTGTTCCACTATGATGGTCGGACTACGGAATGGGATGAATTTGACTGGTCTAAAAGAGCTATCCATGTGAGTGTTAGCAAGCAAACTAAATGGTAAGTTTGTGTTATTGTTCTATCGAGTTATTTTGCAATGTTTCTAATCACTTGTTTCACTGTGAAGCTTTAATACTTTATTACCTATTATTTACCCAGGTGGTATGCCAAGCGATTTTTACACCCTGATGTCGTGGCACGTTATGACTACATATTTATCTGGGATGAGGATCTAGGTGTTCAACATTTTAATGCAGAGGCGTAAGCACTATACCCTTGTGATCTTTACCTGTCACCTGGTGCTCCTTCTGAGGAAGATAATTCAAATACTTCTTCTTCAGGTACATTAAGCTTGTTAGGAAGCATGGGTTGGAGATATCTCAACCTGGTTTGGAACCTGATAGAGGTCTGACATGGCAAATGACTAAGCGTCGAGGTGATCGAGAAGTTCACAAGTGAGTTATGTAACCTATATTGTTTTTGTTGATGCTTAACCATCAACCACCTATGTTAGTTCCTTCTGTAATACTTTGGTTTGTACAGAGTAACTGAGGAGAGGCCAGGCTGGTGTTCTGATCCCCATCTACCACCATGTGCAGCGTAGGGGCTTAATCATTTATTGTCAAATTAATTTTCATCTGTCAAAATATGTGTGCATATTCTTTTTTTTCGAGAAATCTGCGTCACATTCAGTTTGATATGCAGATTCGTAGAAATTATGGCGACTGTGTTCTCTAGGGATGCATGGCGCTGCGTGTGGCATATGATTCAGGTGGAGGGTCATTTAGATCTTTTGTTTAGTTATGTTTACTTGGAGTTGTATGCTTACAGTCTTTTTTCTGCAGAACGACTTGGTCCATGGATGGGGACTTGATTTTGCTCTTAGGAAATGCGTGGAGGTATTATTTTTTGCCAATTTCAATTAGACATATTCTCTAAGTATACATGTAAGTTAATCTCCTGAAGGTCCAGGTTAGCTTTAATTACTAGGGATCTAAAGGGGTAAGTTTGGTAGCTGTAGCACAGATGAGAGAGGTAAGGCAGCTGTGTCATGTCCTCTTCGTAGAGGGCTTTGCACTATCCACGATTGTATCAGTTACAATTGTAATGAGCTATAGCTATGTGTTTCTTCACTTTACATGCTTTTCCCAGCCATCCATGATTTACGAGCTTGAGTTCTTTTTCTTGATCTTGAATTAAACAGCCGGCTCATGAGAAAATTGGAGTTGTTGATGCTCAGTGGATTGTTCATCAAAGTGTTCCATCACTTGGTAACCAGGTATAGTCACCGTTCATCTCCACCTATCAATCAATGTACGCTGTCACTCGTATCCTGATCCTTTAGCATTCATGTCCTGGCAGGGCAAGTCAGAGAATGGAAGAGCTCCATGGGAAGGGGTAAGCAACATCTTTTTGATTCCACATGCTCGTCACATTTCGTAATAAACTTCACCAGTCCATGGATTCCGCAAATCCGCACCATGGCACCGTTCATACTGTTACTTATTTGTCTGCGCCCACAGGTACGAGGACGCTGTAGAAAAGAATGGGGGATCTTCCAGGGAAGGTTGGCTGACGCCGAGAAGAAGTATTACTTGGATCGAGGGATCACACCTCCGAATTCGACAAGATGATCTGTGTGGCGCATGCAGGAGTCACACTATGGTTTCTGCTTCGGATACCTGGCCCTTACGGCTCTCAGGCTGTTCATGATAGTAGCCGCCTCAATATAGCTGAAGCTCCAGGGCCAGATTTGTACATGGGAATATCTTGGGGGATGAAGAGCATGTTAGCAGAGATTGAGAGATCCATGCTAATAATGAAACTTGTGTAATATATTTATTGTACCGACAGGTGTGGATGCAGAGCATCAGTTATTTAGACTTAGATGATTAAAGTTCCAAGGATCAGTACTTCAGTAGCCTCCATGCCCGAGCATGATGTACGTCGGCACGACCATGTACGCTGGTAGACGCAGTTGGGCAGGGTTGCAGCAGCTCAGTAGAGGCTGGTCTGTGCTCACCAGCCGTAGCCGCCGCCGGAGTACCCCTGAGTGGTGGTGCTCTGGTACGACTCATAGTGGCTCCCGCCGCCGTTTAGCTGGCGGCGCTCGTATGTGCTGTACTGGTGCGTGCTGCCTGGCTTGACATAGGCCGGCTCCTCCTCGCAGTCGCTCTCCTCGTCGCTGCTGCAGTCGCTCTCCACGCTGCCGCACGGGTATGGCAGGGCGCCGGGGACCTGGTGCTTGTATGTCTTCCCGTATGCCGCCTGCGTCTGGTTGCGGTGCACGGCGCCGTAGGCTTGCTTCTGCATCGCCTTGTTCTGGACGAGAGCGTCGAACCCGGCGACGCCGTCGCACGCCGCCGGCTGGTACGCGTTATGCCCAGCGCCGTAGCCGAGCTTCTGCTTGTGCACCGTGTTCCTGAGGACAAAGTCGTCAAACCCTCCGACGTCGTCGTACGTCGACGTCTTGTGTCCGCCGCCGTAGCCGTACGGCTTCGGCACCGCGAGGGCGTCGTAGTTCCCGACGCCGTCGACGCAACCTTGCTGGTACGCCTTGTGTTCGCCATAGCCGTAGCCGTCGCCAGCATGCCCGCCGTACATCTTCTGCCCGCCGTAGCCGCCGTGCTTCTCGACCGCGCTGTCGTGGTGGACGGCGCCGTACCCTCCGGCGCCGCCCTCATGCTGGTATGCCTTCTGGTCGCCGTAGCCGTGCTTCTGGACCGCGGTGTCGTGGGCGAGAGCACCGTATCCTCCAGCGTCAGCCCCGTGCTGGTACGCCTTCTGCCCGCCGTAGCCGTGCTGCTTCTGCCCGGCGCCGACATCGTGGCCATACCCTCCGACGACGTCGCTTCCATGCTGGTACGCCTTCTGCCCCCCGTAGCCGTGTTTCTGGACCGTGCTCTCATGGTGGAGAGCGGTGTACCCTTTGACGTCGCCTCCGTACTGGTACGCCTGGTGCTCGCCGTAGCCGTGCTGCTTCTGCGCCGCGCCGTCGTGGTGAACGCTGTCGACGTAGCCTCCGGCGCCAGCACCATGCTGGTAAGCCTTCTGCTCGCCGTAGCCGCCGTGCTTCTGCGCCGCGCCGGCGCTGTCATGGTGCGGGGCGGCGCCGTACCCTCCGACGCCGCCTCCATGTTGGTACGCCTTCTGCTCGCTGTAGCCGTACTTCTGCACTGTGCCAGCGCCACCACCGTGATGGGCAGAGTACGCTCCGGCCTTCTCCTCGCACACCTCCTCCACGGAGGCGTGCTTCACAGTGGCGTCGGTGCAGGGCGGCTTGTCGTTGACGGTCAGGCGGCTGATCTCCGTCACGACGGTGGTCACCGAGTCGGAGTTCTGGGTGTGGTAGTTCACCACGGGCTTGCTCTGGCCGTAGCCGAAGCCGGCGTAGCCATAGGCACCACGCTTGACGATCGACATGCCTGACTTGGTGGCTATGCGCTTGGTTCTCTACGGTTTGCTTTGTGCACGTAAATGTGGCCTCGCGAGGCATGATCTTATAGGAGGGGCCGTGGCGAGCGGGAGCCATATCATATTATCATTTTTTAGGGAAATATCATACTGTATTATCATTTGTGCTCTCTGGTATGGCAGCCTTGCATATATGCTCGATCGATCTGCAACTTTATATCTAGTCAGGCATCTGGTTATTCGAACCCATTTGCTTGTAACGCGATGCATATACTCCGACTATTGGAAGGTAAAGCAAAGATCCTATTCCCGTGCCAAATTTGGTGGCCAATTTTTCTCCCGGGGCATGGCGGTGATATGCTTACTTATCGTATCCTACAGCAGTGAAATGGTTTGGTCAAGCTTGTGTCACATTTTCTTTTTCAAGAAAGAGATTTCCCCTCAATTACTTGTGTGACACATGGTAGAAATCTCATGCTAATTGCAAATAATTGAATGGATGTTACCGCCTCCATCCATTTCTAGATATAAGACGTTTTTCATCTGTTGACTAGATGCAGACTGATGAGTTAATATGCATTTTCATACACCAACTTCAAAATTGTGGTGCAGTGGTACATGGACTTGACTAGCGGGAATAACTTGAGATAATTGCAAGAAACCACCACAATTAGGCCAAAGGTGTCAAACACCTACCATTTCATGCAATTTGTGGTGGTTTTTTCTACATGTCTATTATCTTTACCTCCGCTTAGTCGAATTGGTGTGTTGGCTGACTGGCACTCTGGACATTTTTTGGGAGGCTTAAGGCGGTCGATCCGCCGTCCGATTAAATAGAATAGATGGTTCTTTACAGCATTTTTGGTTAGAGAAAACTCCCTCTACATGTAAAAACAGAAAATAAAATCTTCCGGATCCTGCGTGTGGGCGAAGGCCCGCAACGCCATCTCTTCCCATACCAAATCTACCACATCCGTCGAATGGATCCCCGTGCTGCAGAAAAACCTCCGGTTCCTCTCCTTCCATATCTCCCACATTGGAAGGATGATGGATCCTCTAGCCGTTGTCATCTAGGCAATCTGCGGCGGCCTCTGCCGCGCCACCCCAGTCCCAGACACCTTCTTCTTTTTGGTTTTCTTCATGCAGATGACAAGGTCATCAATGGCCGCAACCGCCTGGTCCGCGAGGGGTTTCTTACCCTCACCCCAAAGAGCCAAGCAGTCCTGCCGCAGGCTCTCAGAGGTGTTTTCCCCCTCAGGCCGCGAGCCGAGACGTCTCGCCACAACCTCCATGGCTAGCTGCTCCATGTTGGCGCCACTCGGGTGAAGCTTGGCAACCTGTCGCTCCTCAGCGTAGACGCCGTGTCCACCTCTTTCTCGTGGACTAGCGTCGTGGCCGGCGTGCCCAAAACGGAGACCTCGATCGGCGCCACTACCTGGGCAAGGAAGCCCGACAAGGAGAAGATAGGTGCATCCTGGTCTCCAACTCTAGCTTGCGCCGGCATGCATACGTCCTTGTTGAATTGCTGCCTGGTCACACCCTAATTGATGAGCGGGATGGCACCCATTCCGGGGTCGTCGATGCTCACCTCCTCGTCATTCAGGCTCTCCTAAATCTGCCATGCTAGACATCATCTGCTGCATCTCCCCAAAATCCATCTCAGCCTCTTCCTCCCTATCAACATGCCCCCCCCCCTCACAGGACACACCATCGAGCATCTCCTGTCGAGAGATCACCTCCCCTGTCCCTGTCTGTGGAAGCTCCACATGTATCTCATGCATTGCTCCATGTTGGCGCCACCCGGGTGAAGCTTGGCGAACTTGTCGCTCCTCCGCGTAGACACCGTGTCCACCTCTTTCTCGTGGCCAACGTCGTGGCCGGCGTGCCCAAAACGGAGACCTCGATCGGCACCACGACCTAGGCAAGGTAGCCCGACAAGGAGAAGATAGGTGCATCCTGCTCTCCAACGCTAGCTTGCGCCGGCATGCATACGTCCTTGTCGAATTGCTGCCCGTTCACACCCTGATCGATGAGCGGGACGGCACCCATCTCGGGGTCGTCGATGCTCACCTCCTCATCATTCAGGCTCTCCTAAATCTGCCATGCTAGACCTCATCTGTTGCATCTCCCCAAAATCCATCTCAGCCTCTTCCTCCCTGTCAACATGCCCCCCCCTCACAGGACACACCATCGAGCATCTCCTGTCGAGAGATCACCTCCCATGTCCCTGTCTGTGGAAGCTCCACATGTATCTCATGCATAATCTCGTTCCGGTCCAAGCGGCAGCCGCGTCGCTCGTCGCCCGACATCATGATAGAAAGCTCATGGAAGAGCTCTCCCACCGGGTTAGTCATCTTCCTAGGGGAGTAGCAACCAAAGGGCTCAGAACCACCGTCCCCACAGCCAACACCGATCCCAGCAAGCGAATGTGGTGTAGAAAACGTCTGCACAACACCCTGTGTCGTGAAAAGCCTCTCTAGAGCAATCTCAGCCCGCTCCAACAAGCTCTCAAATCTCTCCAACAAGCCCTGCACGGCCTCCGTCCTCCTGAGCTCCAAATCAGCCATCTCCTCAAGCTGTGATGCCACCATGACTCGCAGCTCCACCCGTAGTAACATTGCCTGCTCCTCCAAGGAAGATCTCAGCATCCCGCCCTGTGGAGCTGCCGGACTAGTAGGATGCGCAGCCACAGAAGCCCAGGAGCGGCTCCCGCTCGTTGTGGCACTCCTTCTCCTTGTGACCCGAACGAGAGCAACGGCGGCAACAAATATGGTTTGTGCACTCAGCGATGAAGTGCCCCTTCTGCAAGCACTTGAAGTAGAGTCCGCGAAGGTGCCGAGGAATTTGATGGCGCGGCCGGTCGGCTGGTGTGCGAGTACAGGGCGCGGGGACCTAGGGTTGATGATGTCGAACCACCTTCCAAGGCCTCCCACCAACCACAAGGCCATCAGCGTCGCTCTGCGGGGATGCAGGAACGCAAGTGGAGGCAGCGGGCGCAACACCGATTGTGCAACCAGCAAGCTCGGCCTCCTTGTCCATGCTGGAGGCCATCCCGGTCGGACTGGGCAGGACACACGGTCCGCCAACCACCACAGAACGGAGTTTGGGCCACAACACCTGAGGGACAAAATCCCGGGGGAGCTCGGGCGGCGGCGGAGGCAGCATCCGGTGGGGGCGAAGGGAGAGCGGCGTGGACGCCGCCGGGAGGAGGCGGTGGGAGGAGGCGTGGACGACGAGGCCGGCATCTGTCGCGGAAGCCGGCAACAAGGCCCCAACTATCCCAGCATCTACCTTAGGCGAGGACGGCGGCGGTGATGAGCTGGGCATGGTGAGGAGGCAGGGGAGAGCTGCGGTCCGGTGCCGGAGCGGCGGCCACCGCGGAGGCCTTGCAGGTTGCCGGAACGCGTGGCATCCCGAACCCCCAGTCCATGGGCCGAGCTGAACCTCAGGTTTATGTCAAGCTTGTCGTCGTCGGCCGGCCGCCTCCACTATGGACATTTAGGCCATTCGTATGCTGCAAAAAGGCCCCAGACACTCCGTAAAAAGACATCACTTCGTCCAGTTCTGTGTGACCAGGACATATAGCCAACAAGAAGGAAAAGACGCGTGTTGCCGCGTCCGCCCTAATAGGAACAATGATAGATTAAAAAAATACTTTGAGTGAAACATACTTACAAAACAATATTGATGATGAAAAAATAGTACAACTCGATCACTACATGGAAGTAGAGAAGGGACATAATTATTTAGTTGTAATGCCATGATTTTTAGATTGTGTGCATGGTTATATATGAAGAGAATATGCCCTAGAGGCACTTAATAAACATAGTTTATTGGCAATATCCCAATTGTTCATTATATGTTTTATACCATGCTATAACTGTATTAAGCGAAAACATCAATACAGGTGTGGTAGATAAAACAACCAGGTCCCTAGTAGCCTCTACTAAGATTAGTTTCATTGCGCGATTGATGATCGAGGTTTTCCGATCATAGGACATGGCGTCGGTCGGAAATGGAAGTCATGTCGTTGGTTGAACGATGTGATGGACATACCCAATATTTATAGGACATAGTCATTACGCCTTAACACCGTGAGACCAAGTCTTATTGTTATTCCTGTAAGATACTTTGATTGAACCAAACGTCGTATCTTATTTAGTATGACAATAACGGTGATACTTTTGGGTATCGGAAGGGGGTAGTTGAGACGAGGGGTCAACATCGGGATTTGTCAATCCGTATAGCCAGATAGATACTCTAGGGCCCACTCGGTGAGATTATGTCAAATGAGTTTGCAAACATGTGACTAGGTCACCAGCTGACATAATATTATGGACGAGTAGAAGATACTGTTGTCGGTAACGAGATCATGCTAGGTATGGACATATCTGAGAATGATGCTCGGACACGCTAAGTATCGCCATGACAAAGGGTTTAATACTAGACGTCCAGGTTTGATAGATGAAAGTCATTCGTTATATCACAGGGATTAATTCATGGGGTCCAGCCTACGAGTTAGTCATTGATCTGAGAGGAGTCTCGATCATGTCTGTTATTATATCGAACCGCTAGGGTAACACACTTAAGGGGTTTCAACAAGACAACCGGAAAGGAAAGAGATCACCGGGAACGTCCCGGGAATGGTCCGATGGAGATCGGGCAGCGACGAAATAGTTTTCGGAGGTAGAATAAATTATATATAATATGTTTGATATTAATTAGGTGGGCCAAATGGGGCCCACCTAGGGCCGGCGCACCATCTAGAGCCGCACCAAGGCATGTGGAATAGTCCCACATTGCCTGGCTGGTGAGTTGCCCCCCCCCCCCCCCCCCCCCCGGAGCCTATATAAGAAGGGGCACCCCTAGCCTTTTAATTCACCAATTAATTCCCCAATTCTCTCTCGATCTCGTGATTCCCTTTGTCGGAGTTGCGCCGAGTTGAGAGGGGGATCTCTTCCACCATAGCCCGCTGCCGCGCTGCTGGTGTTCCGGTCCAAGTCTTTCGCTGCTCGTCCTGGACTGGAGCTTCGGAGGCCGTCGTCTCCACCGTATGTGTGTAACGCCCTGCGAAGTGCTGCGCTAGCGGTACTCGGAGGCCTACTTCCTCCACCCGACCTTGGGGTCATCTTCGTCGTCATCGTCACGCCGAGTTCTTCGCGACCTAGAGGTCGGCTACGTCGTCTTCGTCGTCAACGCTTCTGCGGGAGCGTAATCCCCGCTATTCGGTCTACGAGGGTATGTATTCCGATCTCCGCCGTACTTCTATATCTGCATAGTGTAGATCTTTGATAGTTTAAGGATATCGTTGCTAGGAAAAAAATTGTTTTGTGCACACGATCCCCTTCAGTGGTATCAGAGCCGATCTATCGTAGATATAGTTGTACGCTGTTAGAACCCGTGTTCTTCACGGAGCACCGTTCCTGTTATTTGCTACCCTCTAGCGTGCACTTGTGTTTTCCAGCGGCATCGAGTTGATGAAGCGGACTGGACCGACTTTACGTGTACGCTTACGCGAGACTGGTTCCACTACTGACATACGGCTTGTACCGTATCTGTGGCTGGCGGGTGTCTGTCTCTTTCTCTCTTTAGTTGGTCTTGCATTTTCATTGGAGGGCCCGAAAGGTATGCTTAAATATGCAATTATTGGATCGTTGTTGTGGTCATAAGGTTCGTAGGTATGAAGCGGTTCTATTTACGACAGCCCCAAGCCACGTAAAATATGCAAAAAATAAAATAGAACCGTCTAACTTTATTTTGCAGGGGCTATGTGATATGGTTAAGGAAGGTTTATTAAATTGTTAATGAACTGCTGGCGTCATGAAGACCATGGCGCGATGGACTATATCACATTGCATTACATTTGATGTTTTGTGTGCATCTTATATTGTGTGATTATATATATTAGTATATATTAGTTACGCGTCGGAAGTTATATATAAGATGATCCCTTCAAAAATACCACTAGTGTTCTTCCTCCAACGAGCACCACCAAGAAAGTTCTACGTTATGAGGCAGGCCGTGACGATCGGGTGTCAGACATATCGTCGTACGCATACGGTGGGTGTAAGCCATGTTGCACAAGCGTCAGCGTGGAGGTTATATTGGCGAGCCTAGCATATGCAGATATGGCCTCGGAACACGGAGGCCGAAAGGTCGAGCATGAGTCACAGAGTTGTTGTGATTGATAATTGTCTACCCTTGAAGTTGTGTTGCCGGCTCTGACGATGAGTGATTGTGCAATGGATGAGGGTCGTGTAATCGTTTGAACGATCAGGCGGGATGTTCGTTTGAGTGGGAGTTCGGATAGTTATTTTTAAAATACTAGAACTCAAAATATAATGAACAAAGTCTGTTTTGCAAACCTTTGTAGATATTAACCAATGTAATAGCATCTTTAAAAACTAGGCGCATTCCTGCGATTGAGAAACTTAAAAGGTTGGGTCCAAACTTCATAGTTTTATACTTTAGCTTGCGGATACTCCTTGTTTAAACCGTTAGCTCTTTGTGATACAATAGCCTCTAGGAGATAAACCCGGAGATTCCGCTAACAAAAGATAATTTGGATTATCGGGTTTTTTGCGGATGATATCATCATAGTCCTGAAGGGAATATGCCCTAGAGGCACTTAATAAACATAGTTTATTGGCAATATCCCAATCGTTCATTATATGTTTTATACCATGCTATAACTGTATTAAGCGAAAACATTAATACAGGTGTGGTAGATAAACAATCAGGTCCCTAGTAGCCTCTACTAAGACTAGTTTCGTTGCGTGATTGATGATCGAGGTTTTCCGATCATAGGGCATGGCGCCGGTGGGCAATGGAAGTCATATCGTTAGGAGTAACAATGTGATGGACGTACCCAGTATTTATAGGACATAGTCATTACGCCTTAAGACCGTGAGACCAACTCTTATTGTTATTCCTGGAAGATACTTTGATCGCACCAAACGTCGTATCTTATTTAGTATGACAATAACGGTGATACTTTTGGGTATCGGAAAGGAGTAGTTGAGACGAGGGGTCAACAGCGGGATTTGTCAGTCCGCATAGCCGGATAGATACTCTAGGGCCCACTCGGTGAGATTATGTCAAATGAGTTTGCAAACATGTGACTAGGTCACCAGCTGACATAATATCATAGACGAGTAGAAGATTGCGATGTCGGTAACGAGATCATGCTAGGTATGGAGATATCTGAGAATGATGCTCGGACACGCTAAGTATCGCCATGACAAAGGGTTTAAGTCTATACGTCCAGGTTTGATAGATGAAATTCATTCGTTATATCACAGGGATTAATTCATGGGGTCCAGGCCTACGAGTTAGTCGTCGATCATAGAGGAATCTTGATCGTACCTGTTATTATATCGAACCGCTAGGGTAACACACTTAAGGGGTTTCGACAAGACAACCGGAAAGGAAAGAGATCACCGGGAACGTCCCGGGAGGGGTCCGATGGAGATCGGGCAACGCCGAAAGAGTTTTCGGAGCTAGGAAAAATTATATATATTATGTTTGATATTAATTAGTGTAATTAATATGTAAATATGATTTTATATATTTATTTTCGAATTTATTTATGCTGATTTCCCTAAATGGGCCTTCTGGTCGAAAGAAGGCCCATGGGAGGGGAAAACCCTCAAGGGAATTTTGTGGGGGAGGCTTGGCCGGCCTAGGTGGGCCAAATGGGGCCCACCTAGGGCCGGCGCACCATCCCTAGCCGCACCAAGGCTGTGGGATAGTCCCACATTGCCTGGCTAGGGAGGTTGGCTCCCCCCGGGAGGCTATATAAGAAGGGGCACGCCTGGCCTTTTAATTCACCAATTAATTCCCAATTTCTCTCTTGATCTCGTGGTTCCCTTGTCGGAGCCGCGCCGAGTAGAGGAGGGGGATCTTTTCCACCATAGCCCGCTGCCGCGCTGCTGGTGTTCCGGTCCAAGTCTTCCGCTGCTCGTCCTGGACTGGAGCTTCGGAGGCCGTCGTCTCCACCGTATGTGTGTGACGCCCTGCGAGGTGCTGCGCTAGCGGTACTCGGAGGCCTACTTCCTCCACCCGACCTCGGGGTCATCATCGTCGTCTTCGTCGCGCCGAGTTCTCCGCGACCTAGAGGTCGGCTACGTCGTCTTCGTCGTCAACGCTTGTGCGGGAGCGTAATCCCCGCTATTCGGTCTACGAGGGTATGTATTCCGATCTCCGCCGTACTTCTATATCTGCATAGTGTAGATCTTGGCTAGTTTAAGGATATCGTTGGTAGGAAATTTTTTGTTTTCTGCACACGATCCCCTTCAAGTCCAGTGCATGCTATTATCTCTGCCATAGAGAACCAACGGTGGGTACGAGTTATTAGATCGTGAACATATGAGATGGTCGCTAAACTCGGGGTACCCCTAAAGTTGGGTTGATGAACTTTATGAGTATGTTGACTGCTTGTCTTCTCAATCTAGGTGGAAGAGAATACACACATTGAAGGAGCATGTGGCAGTCATACTTGATGACATATGTTCATACTTGATGAACATTGAGATGCCTCGCTCAGCTCGATCACTGTATGACAGACGTCGTTGCCAAGTGCAAATCCTCTGTCATAGACTATGTCATGCAAGGGGAATCGTTCACCTTCATGGTTCTCGATTATGTTGGAAGTATCAAGAAGATGAAACAGATCGTCGGAAGTCATCGATGATGATGGTGTATATATTATATACATGTTATGAATGTTTTAGCTAAGCAAGTACTCGCAGTAGTGACTAAGTTTTGAAGTAGTCATGTTTTATGAAAACCAGGTTTACTGCTTGAGTAGCTTGAAAGGATGAGGCGACATTGCGTTTTGATAATGGCAGACAAATTGTTGTGATGGCCATAGACACTCTCCCTCTAGATCTACCATTTGGATAAATTATTTATGACCGCCTGTTAGTATGATGTGTCTCCTCTAGCGAGACACTTATTAATATATGTTAGTACCAAATTCGGTGTCCTATATTTATGAAGTAATGATCATATGACGATTTGAATTTAGATGGTAGAAGATCGCACATTCATAATATTAATGCCAAAAGATACAAACATAATAAATATACCACATATGTGTGGCACTACTGTTTAATTCATGTCAATGTTATAATCAGTGCATTAGCTCCATACCGGATGGATCTACAAGTTCTTAGATTTGATCTTTTGACACTTGCAACATAACTATGACACCGTTTTCGGAAAACGGGCATATAACTTATTGATAGTCATGCATATAGATGTATGTGGTTCAATGAAGTTATTGACGGGTAGTGGAGACATTTATTTCGTGAACTTCACTAAACGTTTTGAGAATAGCTTGTTGAGAATCGTGCATATGGGTGTATGTGAATCAATGAACTACTTTAACGTGTAGTGGAAATATTTATTTCATAGAATTCATGAATATTCGAGTAGATATATGGATATCCACTCAGGGAATGTTGGTCTGGAAATTTTGATTCGATCAAACAAGTTCAGAATGAAGTAGGAAATAAACTTAACAAGAAAATCAAATTCCCGCGATACAGATCGAGGAAATAAAGATTTGATTTATAATGTTGGCACATCATTGGAAGACTTGTGAGAAGAGTTCCACAAATTACGTCGCATGGAACACCATAGTGTTATGGTATGTTAGGACGTCGTAATTGCACCCTATCGGATAGTGTGTGGTAAATTAATCTCTTACCGAATTATTGTGATCATTAGAGTCATATGGTAGAAACGTAACATTCACGTTAGGTAATAGGGAAACCATTTAAATCCATGGAGATAATACCATATGAGTAATGGCATGGCTTTTAGTTTGGATTGTCGTTTCAACAATTTAGTGTTTCGATGTGATCAAATCTAGAATGGATTAATCTTTGTAGTGTACCGTACATAAAGAGTTAGTTGGGTACATGTCTCACGATATAGGCAAAATCGTTGTCGGGGTATATCTTGCGAAAGAAATAGTTTATTGTCCAAGGGTATAAGTGAGAAAAAAGTAGAGCAAGGCAAAGTTGATGAACTTTCTCTCCAAACATCAGAGTGGCGCAATCGAAAGTGTTTTCGGTGTCATGCTCCACAGCTTGAAAAAGCTGATGATACGAGATCATGATGCTCTGAGCTCATACTAAGAACGTAGGTGTACGAGGTTGTGTTCCACATTATGTGTTACGACAATCTTGTTATGAAGTTCATATTAATGGAATATGACAGACCTACGAACTACGAAGAAGAGATGGTAGACCTAAGTCCGAGAAATGGCTATAAGTCATTTATGATCCGAAATAAAATCCATATACGATTACCAGGTAATGACTTGCGAGATCTTCTTGATGGCATCTAGGATGTTAATAGAATATGGAATTTTATGAGAGAATAGACATTGAGAAGGATCGATTTGTCGTGAAACAGTTCTGACAGATTTAAAAGTTGACCACATGAGAGTTTGTCTCAAGTGGCGAAGCCTAAATCTATTCTGGGTCGTTTAACAATTACTATTATTTTGAATGAGAAATTTATAGATGGATAAGAAAATCATGTTTCTTAATAGTGTTAAGAAAGAGTTGTAATCTGTACAATAATGGCTTGTAATCCGGAGGATGCTAAACATGTATGCAAACTTCAGTTGTCCATTCATTGGCTGAAGCAAGCATATTGGAGCTGAAATCTTCACATTGATAATATGATCAAAGGATTTTGGAGTTTTCCAAAATAGTTGAAGAAACCTGCATTTGCTAAGAAGTGAGTGGGAGCAAAGTAGCTTTTCTTGATCTTATATGCGGAAGGCATATTTGAGTGGGAGCTAAGTAGTTTTCCTTGGTCTTATATGCGGAAGGCATATTTGAGTGGGAGCTAGGTGTCATTTGTGATTTTGTATGTAACGACATACTGAATGACACATATCCTCTAGTAGAGTGTAAAGGATTATTTAAGTGATTAAATTCTCTATGAAATGAAGTTAGGAGTATTAGGCATCCGATTTATAATTGTATAGATCGTAAGGGGCTTAATAACATTATGTCGGAATATTTTCTAAGTTGAGATTCTGAAGTGTTTCAAAATAGAACAAGCAAAGAAAGAGGTTCTTGCTTGTATGACTAGGTAAAATATTAAGTTTATCTTGGCATTTTCAGTAATAGCAAATGATGTTCGACATTATCTATGTATCAGACATAGATGCTATCAGACTGAAAACTCGACTTAGTGTGACCCAAATTCTTGGTTGAAGAATAGGTTCTAGAGTGATCCTTGTGTGGATCAATGAACAAACGTTAAGTATATTTTTCAGTGTCTATGAGAACTGAAGATATATTTTCTAGAAAAGGATAAGAGTGGAAAGACAACTTACCGTAAAGCGGTTACGATGATGCAAGTTATGACACTGACCCATACAACTAGAAATCTCATATAGGAGTAGTCCTTTATTTTGAAGATAGACATGGTTAGTTTGCGAAGTCACATATGAATGCATTGTCGCATAATCTACATAGGTATAGAAATATATCGCGACTTCAGACGTAGCAAGTGTGATTGGACTGAGCAGTTTTTCGAGCGTAGGTGGTCCCCTTAATAGATCTCTTAGACTTTTAAGGCCCATGCTACGCGAATGCTCGAGTCTCACTCCATCCACTAGGATATATTTCACCGTCATCGTAAGATACGGGATAATGTCTAACTAGGTGACATAGAAGTGTTGCAAAGCACATATAGGTCTCAATGTGTGAGATCTATTGACTGTATTCCTCTTCCACGAGGCGAGCACGCACAAAGATGCTATGGGTGTTGAGATTTTACCAAGTTGTAAACTAGATTAATTCTTACTCTAGTGCAAGTGGGAGACCGTAGGGAATATGCCCTAGAGGCACTTAATAAACATAGTTTATTGGCAATATCCCAATTGCTCATTATATGTTTTATACCATGCTATAACTGTATTAAGAGAAAACATTAATACAGGTGTGGTAGATAAAACAACCAGATCCTTAAGACCGTGAGACAAACTCTTATTGTTATTCCTGTAAGATACTTTGATTGCACCAAACGTCGTATCTTATTTAGTATGACAATAACGGTGATACTTTTGGGTATCAGAAGGGGGTAGTTGAGACGAGGGGTCAACAGCGGGATTTGTCAGTCCGTATAGCCGGATAGATACTCTAGGGCCCACTCGGTGAGATTATGTCAAATGAGTTTGCAAACATGTGACTAGGTCACCAGCTGACATAATATCATGGACGAGTAGAATATAGTGTTGTCGATAACGAGATCATGCTAGGTATGGAGATATCTGAGAATGATGCTCGGACACGCTAAGTATCGCCATGACAAAGGGTTTAAGACTAGACGTCCAGGTTTGATAGATGAAAGTCATTCGTTATATCACATGGATTAATTCATGGGGTCCAGGCATACGAGTTAGTCATTGATCGGAGAGGTTCTCGATCATGTCTGTTATTATATCGAACCGGTAGGGTAACACACTTAAGGGGTTTCGACAAGACAACCGGAAAGGAAAGAGATCACCGGGAACGTCCCGGGAATGGTCCGATGGAGATCGGGCAGCGACGAAATAGTTTTCGGAGCTAGAATAAATTATATTTAATATGTTTGATATTAATTAGTGTAATTAATGTTTAAATATGATTTTATATATTTATTTTAGAATTTATTTAGGCTGATTTCGCTAAATGTGCCTTCTTATCGAAAGAAGGTCCACAAGGGGAAAATTACTCAAGGGAATTCGGTGGGGGATGGATGGCCGGCCTAGGTGGGCCAAATGGGGCCCACCTAGGGCCGGCGCACCATCTAGAGCCGCACCAAGGCAGGTGGAATAGTCCCACATTGCCTGACTGGTGAGTTGCCCCCCCCCCCCCCCCCCCCGGGGTCTCGATCTCGTGATTCCCTTTGTCGGAGTTGCGCCGAGTTGAGAGTGGGATCTCTTCCACCATAGCCCGCTGCCGCGCTGCTGGTGTTCCGGTCCAAGTCTTCCGCTGCTCGTCCTGGACTGGAGCTTCGGAGGCCGTCGTCTCCACCGTATGTGTGTAACGCCCTGCGAGGTGCTGCGCTAGCGGTACTCGGAGGCCTACTTCCTCGACCCGACCTCGGGGTCATCTTCGTCGTCATCGTCGCGCCGAGTTCTTCGCGACCTAGAGGTCGGCTACGTCGTCTTCGTCATCAACGCTTGTGCGGGAGCGTAATCCCCGCTATTCGGTCTACGAGGGTATGTATTCCGATCTCCGTCGTAATTCTATATCTGCATAGTGTAGATCTTGGCTTGTTTAAGGATATTGTTGCTAGAATTTTTTTTGTTTTCTGCACACGATCCCCTTCAATATAATTATTTGATCAAATTTCCTACAATGTAGAGACATTGTATGATGAACATTGCAAACTCAAACAGCTAGATTAGGCATCGAGATCATACAGTGATAGTCATTGATTTTAATATTATAAAATTGAGTATATTTTCCGACATAAATTATCCCAAGATCAATAATAGTTGGCATAATTATGTCCTAACATATTTAAATAAATTGCATCGAATACGGCTGATACTATATAAAAACAGAGAAACATTTCACCAATAAATTCTGAATAATTCACAAAAATATAGAGCAAACTAAGAGATAAATTGTTTACATGCAATATTAATTTGTGTATTAGATCTAGATTGTATAAAATAAATTATAAAGATTAAATGGTATGAATACAACCATCCATTATACATTATATACTGAATTGCAAAAATACACTTCTTTTGACATATAGTTTGAGCGCATGTAGCATGCAAGTTACCAATGGACTTGAGGGGCGACATTAGGATTGGAGAGTCGACCACTACCAGTAGAAACGGTTATAGCGGTGGCCGGTGCTGGAGCGACATGGGTGTTGACATGCAACTACTAAGATGATTATAAAAGTCAGCTTAATGACGTGTTTTTGATACAATAGACTCGAGAGAGACGGCGGTAGAGAAATGGTGTCACATGACATCTGGGATGAGGTGCCATGTAGTCCCTAGTGCTTGACGAAGCCAGAGGTGTGTGGAGAGAAGGGCAAACTTTTCATAGAGGTGTATGTGGAGAGAAAGACAAACTTTACGTAGGGAGGTTGTTTTCGATACAATACGACTCGAGAGAAACGGTGTCGTGTGGCACAAGCGACATGACGCTATGATAGACGCTATGCAGAGATAAGAGAGAGTGTTATCGTATATCTTTCTGGTAGCTCCGAACTCACCACATGTGGTTTTAAAAAATTGAAATGACATAATTAGCTTTCATTTTTTTTGAAATAAAACATATCACTACGTGCACATATTACAAATTGTAGATTTTTTTGTATTTTTTTACATAAAAGAGTATTTTTCAAGGAAATGGAAACTATTTTTTTGTTTTAAAGATAGGTATCCCTTCTTATTTCCCAAAAGTTTAGTAGATAAGTACAAACACATATATAGATAATATATCCAATAGAATATTTTTTAAATTAAATTTAAAAGTATGAACTATAACTAAATATAAAGTAAAATATGAGTTGGGTCCACCATGATGTTGACATGTGGGAGAAGGAGAGACCTCTATTCCTATAGAGCTTAGTTTAAGGAAAAAAGTATGAACTATAACTAAATATAAATTAAAATATGAGTTGAGTCCACCATGATGTTGACATGTGGGAGAAGGAGAGACATCTATTCCTAGAGAGCTTAGTTTTAGGAAGGATAACGATCATGTCATGAACATGTTTCCGATCTTCTCTGTTTCTTTCCTTCCTCGTAACAAAGGCACGAACCCGAGCAGCGGCGGCAGACATGTGCATCCACAACGCGGATCACATCGCGGCGCCTCGATGTTCTCGGAATACGCAGCTGCGGCCATTTGATCATGAGGATGCGCCAAACTATGGTACCCTCTGAGAACCCTATTTTTCTTGCTGTAGACGGCGGGTTTAGGTAGGGCGATGATCGCCAGCGATTTCTCACTCAATTTTGGATGAACTTGGTACTTATTGGTGTACCTATGGTTCTTTGGTGTGAGTTGGATTCCCTGTTGTAGTACAACTCCAATCATCATGGATCATACGAGGGTGTTGTTAGTTCTTGCTGGATAGTCACTAGAAAATCGTATGTACCTTTATTTATGTATTAGATCACAATTAGATGAAAACAACATGTTTTGTCTGACTGCTGGCAGATCTGAAAACTCTGAATTTGAGTGTAGCACTAAAACAGTTTAATTGCCTTTGAGTGTAGCACTAAAACTGATACTGAATTTGAGTGTACCACTAAAACAGTTTAATTGGCTTTGAGTGTAGCATTAAAACTGGAACTGAATTTGAGTGTTGCACTGAAACTGAAATTGCGTGTGTGCCAATTGTTGTTTATTTGTGTTGTATAGGATCTGATGACTATTTGTTTTCAGTTGCATTGGGTTTTTTCTGTGGCATTGGACAAGATTTGCGATACATATCAGCTACAGTGAGATTTATTGACTACCGCAACATTGATACTTGGTCACTGTTTTGGGTAGAAGATAATACTGAGGCAATCGGGTATGAAATTGATGAGAAGCTTCATGTTTATTGGTGCTTGCCGGGGAAGAAAATTTGCGACGGGGTGATTCTTGTTAAGTTAGATGCAGATATACTGCGTTTGGTCAGTGTTGCAGATAACAAGCAGACACTTTATTTGATGGTTGATCATTCTAATTTTCTGAGAATTCTAAGGGAGGAGATGATAATTAACAGAGATTCTGCTATGTCTACAATATGTCCAATTAAAGAAAAATGTGATTCTTCTGTGGATGAAGGCACAAGCAGACCAGTGGAAGAAGATTTGGACAGTTTCTATGCTGAATATTGCCAGGTAGAAGAAGATAGTGACGACTCTGATTTTGTGGATAGTGATTTTGAAGTAGAAGAAGGGGATGATGACCTTTTCATGGAAAATATGGACACATTTCTGAATGACAACAACGAAGCAATAGAAGTGCAAGACCTAGAGGATGATGGTGCACCGGAGGATGCTGAAAACGCATGACTGAATTTGAATGAAGCAATCTGAATTATCCTCCAGTCCTCTTGTTCCTCTATTGCTGATCTTCTTCTTTCTGATTAGATTTACATTTTTCTACATGTATCTAAACATAGTTTGTTATGAACGTTCACTCATTTAAATATATATTTAGTTTAGATGTGCAATGTCTAAAACATCTTATATTAAAAAACGGAGAGAGTAATTGGCTTTATTCGATGTCACCGTCAGCTTATTTAAGCGCTGCAGGCATGCACGTACGCTAGCCTAACATCACCCATACATGTGCTGACATGCATTATACATACACACGTGAGTACACCGTGCGTGATGTGTGCTCCGTGTAACTAGCTAGCTAGCACAGCTTACTCGTCGGCCCTGACGACGAAGTTCTCCTTGCGCTCGTGGAACTCGCCGGTGCGGGTGTTGATGTCCTCCTCGAGCCTGCTCTCGCGCACCTCGAAGTGCCCGGAGCCGCCGTGGCCGTGGTGGCGTCCGGCGGCCTGCTGGTCGACCTCCTCCACGAACGTCTCCTTGACGATGTGCTGCTCCATGCCGCCGCCGCGGGCCGGCCTGGCCACCGCCCTCACCTCCTCCGAGCAGTAGTCCACCTCTTGGTACTGCGCCATGGCGATCTCGACCGATGTGCGCTGGGTTTCTGTATGTGTGTATGGCTGCGTTTGCACGATGCCGAGACCTGAGTAGAGCAGGGTGTGATGAAGTGTGTATGGCTTTTTATAGCATGGAAGTGCATATATGTGATAAGGAATTTCTTTGTGAAAGACATGTCATCAACACACAGCTTTCCGCCTTCTTAGGATTCTTTCGGGATTTCTCGGCTACAGTTCATACCTCTCGATCGGCCGTTTAGGAGTTTTGGACACCGGAAAAGGGAAAAGGATGGCTCAGACTTTATATAAGGACGTCAATTTTAGCCACGGGTACGGTGCCTGTGCATAGGGTGCCCGGTTAGATAGGTATGAGTATACTCACGGATGCTACCCCAGTGGCGGAGCTTGACCAACATATCAGGAGGGGCCAAAAACGATTATATGATAGCTGAGGGGGCAAGTTTAAAGTATTTTGTGATTTATATGGTCAAAAGTAGTAAATATGTAGTAGTAGTGTGCAATTTCTAATTAAGTTGGGGGGCCATGGCCCATGTTGGTCTCCACTAAGCTACGTCTATGGGTAGAATTTTGTACCCTATGGTACCGGTAGGGCACGGGTAAATCTGGGTATATCGATATCCTCCCTTTTATACTAACATGTGGATTTTAGTCGTGAATTTCACATATTTATTCTCATGAGCTTGTGATGCTATGTTAAAATTATCAACTTATTTGATATAATTATCTATCTGAGTTGATGTTTTTCTTGTGTCAAACGTGTTATCGATGAATGTAAATTATGAATAACTTATAGCATTTGATCTACCCGCTATGGGTACCTATTGAGTATGGGTACCGTCGTATATGGGTACGGGTTAAGTTTCATCTCCATTGATATGTGTATGGGTAGAATTTTGTATCCAAATGACCATACGGGTATGAGTATGGTATTACTCTATCCACTTTGTACCCTTCCTTACACCTTGTAACTTGTAAGTTGATATTTCGTGAAAAAGAAGGTACTTGTATAGCTTGAGAGTAACTTGCCGGCCCCTAACTGGCTACCTCTAATTAATGTTGGTTTCATCGCTTCTGTTTCTGGAATATATGCCGTTTTTTACATATGGAGTATATATTGGTTTCTGGTTGATCGAGTACGTAGCTTACAATGGCAAACATGGATTCATCATAAACCACGAAACATTTGCTACTGTCTCTCACCTAGGATTGCTCTGAACTCGTATGTGTGTGCATGTGCATGCAAGTTAATATGTAAAACCAAATCCAGTTAAATAGTTTTGTACATAGTAAATGATAATTAATACAAATAGAGTGCATATTGATTTGTTATCCTTTTTAGTTAGTTAATTATTATTAAATGAAACTTTTGTTCCACGCACAGCGACGCACGGGCCTTAAGTTTTCTCCATCTCCCGTCGACAACGCCGCCAATCTGCCTCGCCTTAGTGGCCTTCAGGTGGTGGCGGCGGTGCCATGTCCAGTAACGTCTACCTGGCTTCGGCCCCATCTCGACGACAACGACGAGAAGATTGTGGGAGTGGTTTGATTCTCAAGTACTTCTTCTGCCGGTGGTGCTCTTCGAATCATCATGGAGCATAATCTGCAGTTCACCCTTCTTCTTCGGCTCCGGGATGGATGTGGCCTTCTTGACCTGTTCGGCGACTTCCCGTCCACATCCAACAACGCCAGGCCGACTCTAAGAGAAGAGGTAGTGGTGGCGCGCCGTCGACACGGTTTGAGGTTAACGTCGAAGACATGTCAGAAATATTGTTATATTTTTTGTTTCTTTTAGTGTGTTTTGTATTGTTCGGTGTTTTATAATGCCACCCGCCCTTTCCGAAAAGAAAATATTGTTAGCTTTACTAGCCAAACCCCCAAGCTCTTGTCCCGTTTTGTCTTTGGCAGAATGGTTGTCGCGCTGTCGTTTCGTCAAAAAGATTTAACAAGCAGAGTTGCCACCTTCCAGAGAGGCCTTCGTCAAAAAGAATTGACAAGCAGAATTGCCACCTTCGAGAGAGGCCACCCGAAGAATAAACTTATCTTCTGCAAGTGGAGAATATATACCTGCGTTCCATGCACCGCATTATCATTTTTATGATGGAGACAGGAAGTAATTTCTGTAATTTCTCTGACGTACAGCGAAATTCTTGTGGCCTCGAGGGAGATGTGCACACTATGAACACACATCACTAAGGTTCTGGTAACTAAACGATCACATCATCTCACGTCAATTGATTTTGCTTCGCATACCTTTTGCCACTTCCATGTACTAGTATAATCGCATTTGTAAAAGAAAATACCTGGATAAGTTTTGTTATTGAAATTTACAAAATGCGGGTTGATCAACGAATACCAATTGCTCCAAACTGCAATTTATACGTATTTCTAAACCTACTAAATAATCCTTTTCTTATCGTACGATCAATTTTCGTGCTGAGATTAGATGAAACAAAATGCACGTTTCTCATGTTCATCCTCTATTACTTGATCGTTTCTGATGGATGATTCCTACTCATTACGGTCATCAGCGTGACAAAATTATTGGCCATGTGTTGTTGATATCTTCAATGGCATGCTTAAATCATCAAAAAAGAAACAACATTTTGGAAAATACTAGATTTGTGATCATCCATCAAGGTTGCAAAATTCTTGCAGTCAACATGGTTAACCACAACTCTTACAATACGCTGCCAGTAAAGAACAGTAGTAAGGACGCAAATCCATTGTAATAAACTCAAACTGGATACCTATGACAATTAACGCAAGTGTTCTGTCGTTTGTATGACATGCTCCATAGCCCGGGTACAAAACAGGATAGACTTTAGTTCGACCTAGCAGTAGGGAATTCAAAGAAATCTCCCCAAAGAATACCTATCAGTATACAGATAAAACTTCATTGTTTGCCTTCAGCAGAATCAGAATGGCATTTGTCATCAATATCTTCTCCTTACTGGGATGTTATTTGATCCAGTACGGTTACCACCAAACCCGCCTCGCCCCCTTGACCGGAAATTGTTTCCTGAATACAAAAAACAAACACAGATTAACAAGATGAAGTCAAAGTAGAGGGCACAACGCAGCACTTCCGGAGATTATTTTGTAAAACACAGGTGTATACCTCCTCCCATAGAACCGGCAGACTTGGACATAGCTTCTAGAGCTGGATTCACAACCTGGCCAGCTTCACGCAAGATCTTGACAAGATTCCTCGAATACTTTGAATTGGAGTGTGTGAAGAAAGTAAACGCCATTCCAGTAGCACCAGCACGGCCAGTTCGTCCTATCCTGTGAATATAATCCTCGATAGTGGTTGGGAAATCAAAATTGATCACACACTTTATATCCTTAACATCTGCAAAAAATAAAGACAATAATCAATATTTAATCAAGATAAATGTGTTGTCCTGATTCCTGAATACCACAGCGGACCACACTGGGGCATCAACATTGTCGATCTCCACAGAAGGTAGCACATGGCTTAGACAAGATCCAAAGAACACTGCACACAACTGCACTTCCAACTTCTAGTTCTAACACATGTCGAAGGGGCTGCAGAACTGAACTGGGTATCAATCACTGCTGGATGTGGAATTTATGGTGCTTAAACTCTCAGACCTTTTTTGGTGCTGTCAATGTGCACCTGCCATGCCAGAGCACGAATTTATCCCTTTTGAGAGTCAAAATGTATCCATGTGAAGCAGAACAAAATCTGTCATTCATCCCAATCCCATCCAACAAAGGCTGCAATGCTTAAGGTGCTTCATCAGAGGTCAGTATGAGGATTTCATTGGTGACACTACAAACCATCTTTTGACCAATTGGCAGTGATACCGATATATAAGGCACTTACAGAATAGCAGAAAAAATAGATAAGGGAAGGGGGAATTCCATAAACTATAAAACACTGAATATACTATATACTAACAAATCTTTCACCAAGCATTTTATTATATATGCATGCTGAACAACCCTGGGGAACTCGTGAAACCATATTTCACAAGAAAGCATAGTAACTTCTAAAAAGAACATTGTATAGTTAAGCTAGAAGCAGCTATGAGAGTTAAATGCAATGAAAATTAGATGACCATTAAGCTGCGCCATGCATTATAAATTCTGAAGGATGTACGAGGGAAAACATGGCAACCTATTAACTAGTTGGCAAACCATACTACTTGTTCATGGTATGGAAAATGACATTTACCAAAGACAGCAATTATGACTAGTTAGCCATGCATCCAAAATATGCTGGCTAGAAAGTAATTTAGGAGACTTGATTGCAGGTAAGTTAACAAACGATTAACAATAATAGTTACTCAAGCATAAATGAAGATGCAAAATTGATCTAAGAATCATTTGAGAGTAACAAAACAAATACCCTCTTGGCCCCTCTTTATCCAAAACTATGGATCTCCCCAAAAGGCAAGAACCTGCAGGTCTCTAAATCGGTAACAACAAGGAAAGGAGATAGTGGTCCCTGGTAACACTGCCAATTGCTTACGCTCAAGGGAGGTAAACGGAAAGAAAGATGGGTCTACCTCTGACATGATAGCACCTTGCATACACCACCAACCCACAAGTTCAGTTCACTCAACCAAAAACAGCTGAACAGCCCTCCGACTTGTCATGTTTGAGCACTTGGAACTATAAACTAATCCTAATATTCAAACAAATCACCATACCAAGACCACGTGCTGCTACATCTGTGGCAGCCATTATAGGACTCTTTCCACTCTTAAACTCGGCCAGAACATAGTCCCTTTCAGACTGTTGTTTATCACCATGTATAGATAACGCTGGCCATCCATCCATTCTAAGTTGTCGAGTGACCTTATCACATTCCTTCTTCGTTTGAAAAAATATCAAGATTCGGCTCCCATCCATTAGATCAGATAAAAGCTTACTTAGCCTGTGACGAAGTAAAAATGAATTCACATAATGTCAGTTTGTAATAGTTAATAGACTGAATTGTGACTAAGTATGTTCGATAGAATGTGAGTGGTACAAACCTGGGATACTTTTCATGATCTGAAATTACTTCAACAATTTGCTGTATGGAATGGTTAGCTTTAAGTTCAGCTGTTCCAATCATTACCTGCAGAGCATAGCATTATGAGCAAAATACTAATGGCAGAAGGAACAGAAAAAGTAATGAAGGAACCACAAAAAGAATGAACAGTAATTGCAATAGCAGAAGTCACACCTTGTAAGGGTTTTGCAGAAACTGTCTAGCCAAGGTTTCAACTTCCCTCGGCCACGTGGCACTCCAGTACAAAGTTTGCCTGTCTGGACGGATCTATTGACAACAAAAGCATGTAACACCATAAGAAAACATGGGACCCAAGAGTACACTATCATGTTAAAAAAGTTCTGAAAGAACATACCTGTGCCAATATTTTCCGAATCTGAGGCTCGAATCCCATATCTAGCATACGGTCTGCCTCATCCAGAACTAGGTATGTAACCCTACGAAGGTTTGTGTGACCAGCTTCCAACATATCAATCAAACGGCCAGGTGTAGCAATGGCGATTTCGACTCCTACAAGTACAGATCATATGCAACAGGGTTAGCTTTGAGCCTTTGATAACATAAATCTCACAAGTGTATTAATAAAACTACTTTATACCTCTCCTAAGATCACGTATTTGTGGTCCCTTAGGTGCTCCACCATAGATACATGTGCTTCTAGTTCTGGAGTATGATCCAAATTTTGTAGCCTCTGCCTGTATTTGAACAGCCAGCTCTCTAGTCGGAGCAAGGATCAATACAATTGGGCCATCACCTTGTTCTACATACATTGCAATGGATAAATCAGTAGGATGAATCACATTCAATAACAGCTCAACATACACGGTACAGCAACAGGAACAAACCTAGCCGAGGCTGTGCACCAACGTGAACCAAACCAGGCAGGATGTAAGATAGTGTTTTCCCAGAGCCTGTCTCTGCGATGCCAATCACGTCCCTGCCCTTCAAAGCCATGGGCCAACCCTGGGCTTGAATTGGCGTCGGCTCCACAAACCCAGACTTGGCTATCGCTTGCATGCAGTAATCTGTTGAAACATAAGGTAAGGTAAGAGCTCGTAATCACAGCCAGTATCCATCCAAAGCATGCTGCAGAAGGCACAGGAATATATACTAGTAGATTATAAGTTATACAAACCTGGGAAGTTAGCTTCGTGGAAGAAACGGATAGGTTTGGGCACCTCCCGACCCTCTACGGTGATATCCCGGAGCTGGCGGTACTGCGCCACCTCCATCTCCGACATGGCCTGCACCTCGGGGCACTCCACGTAGAAGCTCTTCTCGAACGGTATAAGGCCGCGGAAGTCCGGCTTCTGCAGAGAGATGGAGTCGAGCCCGTCCCTCCCGTTGTTGCCACCTCCTCTCCCGCCACCACCATGGAAACTACCGCCACCGCCGCCTCTCCCGCCGCCGTAGCCCATGCCTCCACCGTACCCGCCGCCGCCGCCGCCCTGGCCGAAGCGCGAGTAGCTGCCGCCACCGGGGGCAGAAGCGGCCATGGGCGTGTAAGGGGCGGCGTAGGGGTTCACGGTGGCCACGGGGACCTGCGGGGCGATCACGGGCGCCGCGGCCAGGTCGCTGCATATAGAAGAATAATAAACCGAGCGAGTATCAGATCGGATCGCGGAAGCGAGCTAGGGTTAGCTTAAGGGTCGGGTCACGTACCTGCGCCTGTCGCGGTAGGAGGAGGGGTCGGCGTAGCGGTTGTCGGCGTAGGGATTCATGGCGCCGGAGGGGGGGATTGGCCGGAGGAGAGGAAGACGGAGGACGCCGCGGCCGCGCGGAGGAGAACGGATTTGGAGGGTAGATCTGTCGGGGGCGAGGCGGCGGGTGGAGGAGTGCGCGGGCGGTAGGTTTGCTTTTGATGATGGGCGGGGCTAGGTTTCCGTGGCCGACGATTCAGAGGCTGCCGACTGCCGGGTCCGAGCACAAGTCCTTCACGCAACTCGCTGCGCGCGTGGCGGGCCGGGTGTGGGGGCCTGCCTCTGTGGAAATATCTTATTTGGGCTCTGCAGATGTGAGGCCATCCAGTGAAATCAGGTTGAAACAACTTTTGACTTAATAACGAACTCAATGGGAAAATCAGGAAATCAAAACGTTTAAACTACATAATTTAAATACTCCCTCCGATCCATATTAACATACTAGATGCATTCGTATCTAGACAAAGTTAAGTCCATTAATATGGATTGGAGGGAATAAATTATTCTCTTCCCTCCAAAAAACTTTATTCTTTAGCACATAATAAATGGGCAACAAAGTTTGCCTCCTTGCATAGATTGCATTGCCTCCTTGCATAGATTGCATAGAGGAGTTTGAAACCCTCGAAACAATATATCGTATCCTTCATCTCAGCAAACATATGACACCCAAAATCGGCCTAAGTCGTTCTTTGACCCACTCAAAGTGTATGGAGCGTCTTATGTGGTTTTGATAATTAATAACAATCCGTATATGAATTTAAAACAACTCATAGCATAGGTTGTCAGGTTGTTGGTAGTACGCCATGCAAGTATTATTTTTTTCAAAACATTATGTCCTTGGATGATTGTCCACCAAACCGGTGACGTGATGCGTGGACATCCCGCAATACGATTATCCTATATGGATAATACTTACCTTTATTAACTCTTGCACATAGGCTATTTAGGATTTCTAGAAGTCACCAAGTTTGCTTAGCCATCATTGCATCAATGAACAATTCCAATTCTCTAAACGTCATCTCATCTTGGCTTTTTGGCACTGCCATTTTATCTCACTGGTGCTATTTGAAACAACATTTATGAGTTTTTCCAGCGCACCGGAATTTAGAGTATTACCATAAATATTTCGCATAAACCTATTGTGAGTTCGAAACAACGTATTGCTTAAATATTTGACTTTAGTAGGGCTTTTTTTGCTGCACTTGACATTAATTTCTCACACTGTTCTTATACTTTACCTTTGGTCCGTTCAGGACGTGCACAAACACCTCTTAAGTGATTATTCGATTCTGGAGGTGTACTCCTAATAGCCTCTCGCACTAGAGGTTACTATTGGGGCTAAAGAGGTCGAGCATTTAGCCTTGTTCACGTGCTGGTATGTAAGTCTCCAAAATAGAGTTCAATTTTGAGAGTATCGCTTTCAGATATACCAAACAATTGCTAGTAAAACGTATGTGTAAAACCTATGACATGCTAAAACCAACACACATCATTCTATCTATCCATCCTCCGCCGATGTTTGGAAGGAGAGAAGAAAAAACTTCTCCACATAAGACACAAAGATATGGTGAAACCTCCTCGATGATGTAAACGTGGGAATAGCCATCCACCTTGACATGAAACTTCAATGTCGAAACATATCACAATGATCAAAGAGTCCATTGCTCAATGAACCCCAATTTATGCATTATGCGTTGCAAAAAACTTGTAGTATAGTGGTGATGAAGCGTTGATGAATTAATACACAAAATTGAGGGCCACATGTGATGTAAGAAAAATGGGACACCAACTAAATTAGTATTCAGATTTTAAGAGCAAGGTGCCATGTAGTGAACCCGGTAGAATAAGAAGATCATCTATGATGGTTTTGGGGTGAGTTTGATAAGTAGACATACGACGAGAGGAAAATAAATAAATTGTGCACGATGGCTACCGAAGATCAAATATTTGTTTGTTGTAATGTAGCTGAAAAGATATACATAAACCATGACTCTGTTTATAAAATAACTTATATTCAAGTTGCATCTCTATATATCTTTTGATTGGGAGCCATGTTTTTTTTTGAATTTCCACATATATAAACTAACAAAGAGTGCACGATTATATCGATTATAAAAACAAAACTAATATAGACTAACAAATCTATGAGATCTTATAACTTTTTCTTCATCCATGACACTTATAATGGAGGTATATATATTCAGCTAGTGAGCAACACTGGCTGAAATTGCCAACGACGCTAGAAAAAATGGAGTTAAAATCTGGTTGGAACCACCACGAATCTCAAAGCAGGATCACACACCCGGAGAGTACAGACGTCGAGGCTGCTGAACGAGCTGAAAATATTTCTAGTCGTCCCCTTCCTCGACCTCACGCAGATCTGGCCACTCCCATCCGCCCAGTCTCCTAAACCCCTCTGCTCCCCCCCCCCCCCATCTCATCTCCGGCCGGCGCCGCCCGCCGCCTCAGCCATGGCTCAGAGGATTCCGCCGCTGGCCGTCCTCCTTATCCTCCTTGCCGCGGTCGTCGCGCCCTTCTCCTCCGCCGTCCGCCCGGTCTCCGACGCGCACAGATCCGCTGCCGCCGAGCTATTCGCCGCCTCCACCGACGGATCCCTCGGCGAGTAAGTTCCCTCAACACTCGCCAGCGCCGCCGTCCCTCCTCCTGATCTCGAACGCTCTTCCCCTGGGCGCGCAATTACGGAACCGGTCTGGTCCAGATCGATCCGAGACGGAGCCGCCTGCTTGATACATCTCGGGGCCTGCTGCTAAGTGTTTGTTGTCTGTCCGCGCTGTGCAGTTTGGAGACGACGTACGAGGCGGTCAGCACGTTCAAGATACTCGGGGTGCCGAAGGACAAGAGCCTCGCTGGTAAGGCGTGCAAGCTCGCCGCCGAGACGCTGTCTTCCTCCTCATCGCCCGCGAAGGATCTGTTCCACGCGGCCCGGATCGGCGGCGTCCTCGGGTGCAGCATTGGTGCCGGCGTTTACGATGTGGGTTTTAGCTCTACGGATCTTGCCGGGTGCTACCTGGATTTGCTTGTTTGATGGTGTTCTGAGATTGTGTTGTTCGTGGCAGGATGTCGCGTCCAGGCTTAAGGCGGTGATCAAGGACACCAATTCCCTGCTGGAATTCTACTATTCTGTGGGAGGGCTGCTTAGTCTAAAGGTTAATCCCTCTATTCTACTCTCCCCGTTGATGCTTTTTTGTTGTTCAGTACTTGTGATAGGTGGTCGTCTGAATTTAATGTGGCTTTTGACAAAGTTGTGCTGTCTTTGCAGGAACAAGGCCATAGCGTTGTTTTGTCTGATGCGGATAATACATTTCATGCAATTAAGGTGACTGCAGTACAGTATGCTATGCGGTTGTTTCCTTTTGTATTTCTTGCAATCGGTAACTTGTTCTCTGGTTCAAACTATAGTTGCCTGATCTATATCTTTGTATGTGTAGGCACTTAGCCAAAGTGATGGTAGATGGCGTTATGACACCAACAGTGCTGAATCTAGCACATTTGCTGCTGGTAACATTTTTTGCTTTTTTTTGGATTGCTACAAAATCGACCTTCAATTAATTTTACGTTGAACTACACTTGCATTTAGGATGAACTGGTTGCTAGTACTTGTTATATTTTGTCTAGCTGAGCTCGGGACATTCTTATTAGGTTGTTACATAGTTTGAACTTGTATTCAGTTTCGGTGTGCATGTCATTGTGAAGCTTCTTTCGCTTCTCCTAGATAGTTTTTACTGCAAGTCAAATGCATAGTTTCAGGTACTGATGTTTAGAAACAATGTACTGCAACAGGTATCGCACTAGAAGCATTAGCAGGAGTTGTTTCACTGTCTGATGCTGAGGTTGATTCATCCATGGTCCGTATATGCTCTTTGCTTGTACTTGATTAGCTATGTTAACTTGATGTTCTATTATCTTCCTTGGATGCAAGTGATAAAGAAGTAAAGCGGAAATGCGCCAACTGAAATGAATTGAAAACCTTATACACGAGCCTGCTATCTTCCTCTATATAAGTAATAAGGATGTATTGGTAACATGCACATTTAAATACTATGTTATGAAGTCTTGAAAACAGGGAGGGGTTGATTTCAGTGTTACTAAGACATATATAAAAAATATTTATATCTCAGCTCAAGGCATACTGAATTACGCAGCACAGCCCCCGCTCATATGATTTACAAGTGCATATTGTTTGAAGTTTGTTGTTACTGCGTATCTTAATTTGTAGTATCATGCTATCAGATCGGAGTTGTTAAAAATGACATCGTCAAGCTATTTGGTACAATCAAGAGCTATGGTATGTTCTCTACCCTTCTTTGTTCTCGCAGTGGGTGAGCATTTTGTTAATTGGCTTTAAGATAAGGCGCTGGTAGACCAGAGATATTAATACTATCAACTTAAGTTTCGCCAGAGTACTCCAGGAGTCAAGGTGCTTGGTTGGCATCTCGTAGAGACTTAGTTGCCAAATTGCTAAACCTGTAGCATACTGAATTGTAAGTTTAGATAGCTGTACTACTATGGCACCCATTTTTGTCTCCAAATTGTGAGGTTATATCTAGCAGTGCTCAAGCTATTTACGTGGGTACTTTGACAATGTTGAGGACATTATTTATCGGTTACTCATCGTCAGCTGGTGATTAGGTGAATAGGCCGATTAATCAGTTAGTTGGCGAATCGGTCATCCACCGAGTAGCGATTAAACTGCCGATAAACGGCTTAATTGCCCATTTTTTAACACTTAGATACTTCTCCATTACAAAACAGCCACTTCGAAGTGAAAATGTTCCTTTTACTGCTGATAGTTTCTTATGGTATGTGTTTCCTCAGATGATGGAACCTTCTACTTCGATGAGAAGAATATTGACGCTTCCGAATACAAGGGCCCTATAACAACTTCTGCTTCAGTAGTACGGGGTTTCACCTCATTTGCAAATGTTGTTTCTGGGAAATTGAATGTGAGTTTTTTCATGTCAGTTTGGTGCTTTTTCATTGAATTTATGCTAAACACCTTCCATAACCAACAACACTGGACCTACAGATCCCCGGTGAGAAAATACAAGGCTTGGCCAAGTTCTTTCTTGGTATAGGGCTCCCAGGTAGTGCAAAGGACTGCTTCAATCAGATCGAGTCTCTGTCGCTCCTGAAGAACAATAGGCAAGTTTTCCATTTTCCTGTCATTCAAACTTGCACCCAACACTATTTTGATGCTTATTCGTTTCTGCATTTTGCAGGGTCTTTGTTCCTTTGATCCTTTCACTTCCTTCCAAAGTACTTTCGCTGACCTCCAAAGACCAGCTTAAGGTGATCTTCACACGCTAGTCTCTTTTATTCTGCCTGATGTATAATGTTAATCTGGCTTTGGGTCTGCATTAATATTTCTGTATTGTGGTGCAAAATGGTATTAGATGGCACTAATGACTATAGCTGTGAGGAATTCCCATGTCTCTTGCAAGCACTGATATATATGATTTTCAGGTTCAAGTCACTACAGTGTTTGGATCTGCTGCACCTCCGCTCAGAGTGAATCTTGTGCAAGTCTTGGGATCTGACTCCAAGGTCATTACCACTGACAGCAAGGTACATAGTTAGATTGGTGTTTTCCTCGAGTTTCCTTTTCATTATATTAGTTTATCATTCTTTTGTCTTGTGTCTGAGCATTACCTTTTTTTCTTGTGGTATCAGGAGCTTCAGTTTGACCAGGACAACAATGTTCATTACTTGGACATTACTCCGTTGAAAATAGATGTTGGGAAGTACTCACTTGTTTTTGAGGTACCTATAAACTTTATCAATCTGCTTATATTGCGCACTAGTAATGATAATTGACGCTATTGATGTTTTGCCCTTTCCATTGCAAGATTTCTCTTAAGGACCCAGAACACGAAACTGTATACACTACTGGAGGGAGAAATGCTGAAACTGTCGTTGTCACAGGACTGATCAAAGTTGAAAAGGCAGAAGTTGGAATTGCTGAGAACGATGCTGGGACTTCGGAGACTGTCGAAAAGTAAACTCTTCGAGACATTTGATTCCATGCCATTTCAGCATTAATATTTTACTGCAAAAGTTTGAAGATAACTTAGTGCTGCCTCCGTAACCACACAATCGCTTTCAAAGAACCCATTCTCATCTGGAGTAGTACATTGTAACTTTGTTAGAAGTACTTAGTTTTCTTCACTTCCAACTTCTGTTTGAGACTTGAGAGCAAATCCTGCATAATTGAAATCATCCTGGCCGTGTTGTGATGGTGGATCATATATAATTAAATCATGTGAAAATTGGCATGGGGTTTTAGATGCTAATTTTGTGGCAATATATTTAGCATGTCTCACTTCCCGTCCACTTCATTTACAGGCTAGATCTGCTGAAGGATGCAAAAGTTTCTCTCTCAGCGAACCATCTGCAGAAGTTACGTTTATCTTTTCAACTAGCTACACCCCTTGGACGTGCATTTAAACCTCACCAGGTTGCAATAAAACCCAAGTTTCCTTTTCCAATGTCACAATACTTGTTATTTTCCTGACTTATTTAGCAAATTTATACTCAGGTGTTCTTGAAGTTGAAGCATGAAAGCAAAGTTGAACACTTATTTGTGGTGCCAAGTTCCGGGAGGCAATTCAAAATCGTTCTAGTTGAGTATACCTACTCCAGAGTTTGTTCTACACAATTTTGTGGTGCCTGTTTATTCTTTTGGCCACGAATCTGCTAGTATTGAGGCCGTGCATCTTGTTATCCAGAAACTACATATTCTGCATTTTTTTGGCAGTGAATCTGTTTAAGGCCGTTGATTATATTATCCAGAAAACGCATATACACTTATTCAGGTTTTCATAGACGGTACTAATTAGGTCAGGCAACTTATTGTCGGGAGCTCTTCAGTTCACAGTATTTTTATCGCAGGATTATGGTTGCATGCCCCTTGAATCCGACAGGTTGAAACCATAAGATTTGACACCAAAGTGTGTTTGATTACATCCTAGGAAAAGAATAGGAACTCATGAGCCATAGGATTTTTTGTAAAGAAGTTCGACTCGATGGATATTTGAAATGAGTGCAGAAGCAAATAGTAGAGCTCTGTGTTTCTAGTCCTTAAATCAAACAATCATTTTAGAAGTTTATAGGAACTTTAGAACCTTGTTTTCATTTTTATGACAATGTTTACAAAAAGATAATCCAGGTTTCAAAATATTTGAAATCAACCTATTAAATATTGTTCGACATAGTGTAGTGAAGATAGTGGATGCATCTTGTTCTTGAATTTGGCGTTCCTGGGCTTCTATATAACCAAATATGGAGATGAAGTCACAAGAGCAACTTGACATATCTTAAGTTGCATGGTTCTGCTGCCTTCAGCTCTCAAGGCTTCCAAAGGAGTTGTATATTCTATACGTTGTTTTTGTAGCAAGATTTCTTATGCGCTTTCTCAATCTACTGTAGGATTTTCTTGGTTTGGTGGAGAAATTTTACTACCTTTCTGGTACATATGACCTCGAACTTTCAGTTGGTGATGCTTCAATGGTATGTTCCCACATTTATAATTCTACGGTCCTGTACTCCTGTTTAGTTCAGCCTTGCTGAATTTTCTTGGTCTGCTGCAGGAGAATTCATTCCTACGAGCCCTTGGCCATCTGGAGTTGGACTTGCCGGAGGCCTCAGAAAAGGCCCCACGTCCTCCTGCTCCAGCTGTTGATCCATTAGCAAAGTTTGGGCCACAGAAGGAAATATCACACATATTCCGATCCCCAGAGAAAAGGCCACCAAAGGAGGTGTCACTAGCATTTACTGGTCTCACACTTTTGCCTTTTATTGGGTTCTTGATTGGGGTGAGTCAACGATTCCTACTCCCGGTGTATGTTTGATGTCATGTGGCTGTTCAGAATATGCTTCTTTAACACATTGTTGTTTACAATGTGCTTCTGCCTTTTACTTGCAGCTTATGCGTCTGGGAGTCAACTTGAAGAACTTCCCGTCCCTTCCAGGACCAGCCGTATTCGCATCACTTTTCCATGCCGGAATTGGAGCAGTTCTGCTGCTCTATGTCCTCTTCTGGGCTAAGGTTAGCATCCTGCTCACAGTAACACATAGTTGCACTTGCCAAACCTTTGCTCATGTTCATTTTTTGTTGGAACAGCTGGATCTTTTCACAACTCTGAAGTATCTCGGCTTCCTCGCCGTCTTCCTTGTGTTCGTTGGCCATAGGGCCCTATCTTATCTTGCATCGACGACAACAAAACAAAAGACTGCTTGAGCGGAAGATACCAACAGAAGATTCAGATTTTCGAGTGGCTGCAGTTGCTTGGATCCTGCCCTCTGACTAAGTTTTCTTGAGCAACTTGAGTTTCGACGGGACATCTGGGTTCCATTTTGTAGCGAGTGCTAAGAATCGTGAAACTAGAAAAGTAGGACCTCACCTTCATGTATGATGCACTGATGCTTTACTAAATAGACTTGATTGTTTAAAGATAGAATAATAAGATCATATTCTTATTTTAGAAAAGGTGCCTCTGGACTTGCGGTAGCTGCATTTTTTGAGACAAGCCTGACGAAAGAAAAGAACTGTCAACATGGCAAAACTTAGCGCTCCAAGAACATTTCATGACATGAGCGTGTTCCAAAAGATCAAATTCCTTGTGGAAATCTTGAAATTGAAAAGAACCTTGGAATGTACATACTCTATCAAAATTGGAGTAAATTTCATCCCGGAGAACTGTAGTATTTTTTTCTTATACAACAGCCTAATTACAAGGTATGCTGATGATCTGTGGTCCAGAATGTCTATATTTATATAGTTACAGGTTACATCTGACAAAGTATGACTAAATGAATCATGTACGAGCTACTCAACTTCCTGAATCCTCCATACATTCCCTTCACCAGAGACCGATCGTCTTCATCCTTTTTGCGGTGAAACCGTTTAATATAGTTTGGTTAGTTGGCATTTGTGGATCATTAGAACCCGGAACTTTGCAGTGACCTCAATTATCTGACCAACCGGGCCTTGGTCAGTTGTAAAGAATACACCAATGATAAATGACTCCCTCCTGACCTGCCGTTCCGCTTGGAATACCCCAGTGTGGACTGAACCACCTTCTGTGATTCAGGGTTACGGGAGAGAATCATTTTGTCGCCGAGCTAATCTTGAGTACAAACCATCTTGCTTGATAAGCTCGCTATGTGGTCCATCCTGCACAGCCATACAAAGGAGTTATCTAAATACCACATAAGTGCCTGGAAATAATAATAATCCAAAAGTACACAATATATGGGTATAAGAGTGTAGGTGCAATCTAATCATCTGTCTGATAAAGAGAAAGCCTTTTAATTCACAATATGTGTTTGCAGTGATGAAACAACACGAATCAAAAGCTTTACCTCCAAAATATCACCATTCTCCATCACAATAATCCTATCAGCTGCTTGAATGGTGGATAACCTATAGAAACCGGTGTCAGCATACTTCTTATTCGTAATAACAGGTCTAAAAATACATTACCTGTGAGCTATGATGATAACAGTTCTTCCAGCCTTAGAGTCGGTGCTAACTTCTGTGATGACACTCTACAGCAAGGCAGGAAAAGAATAATTAACAGGTTATTCACACGCACATGGTAGTTACTATTACTTTGTACACTCTACAGCAAGGCAGAAAAACAATAAGAACAAGCTACTCCATTCTTCATCAAATAGTTTACCTTCACATAATGTTCACTCTCAGCATCAAGTGCACTCGTGGCTTCGTCAAGTACTAAGATGGCCGGATCCCTCAGAAGGGCCCTTGCAATAGCAACACGTTGCTTTTGGCCTCCACTAAGAAGAGCGTCATCAACAGTGGTGTTATAACCTTCGGGAAGAGCCATTATGAAATCATGAGCATAAGCCTGTTTAGCAGCCCACTCCACTTCTTCTTGGCTAACTTCTCTTGGGCACCCATACCTAATATTGGCACTAACATCCATTCGGAATAGCTTAGGCTCCTGCATTTACAAAGTATATATGTTGTTAAATAATAAAACAACTGGCACAATGTTTTGTTTTGAGTTAAATGGATCTGAACCTGTCCCACAAAACCAATTCTTTCCCTGAACCATCTGGTATCAAGCTTGCTGAGTGGGACGCCATCTATTAATATCTGCACCAGTCAAAACATAGCTTCAGACCAGTAACTGGTTTGCTTTTGAAATGAATGCATGTCATGTCAGCAATACTAGCTCCTGGAAGGAGGAACAGAAACAATTGCAAGAGGTAGAAATAACTTACTTGCCCACTTGTAGGTTCATATAGCTGAAGTAGAAGGTTAACTATAGTACTTTTTCCACTTCCACTAAGACCCACCTTCAAAGTTTTAAAGCATACATGAGCAGCAGGATTATATGTCAAAGGTTGCATCTTCAATACTTGTGAGAATTCAGATCTATGAAAAGTATAATTCTCTTACAATGGCAACTACTTCGCTGGGATTGAGTGTTAGATTCAGTCTATTCAAAATTGGTACCTGCAAATCAAGAGCCACGTGGTAGATTGGTAACACAAATACCCAAACTTACACAATAATCACAGAGCATGCAAAATGATGAAACCCATACTACGCATGCTTGCTTGTGTGTGCTCATCAAAGAAAAACATCCAAAGGGGGTGGTGTAGACATACTGAAGGTCTTGACGGATATGAAAATGCTACATCTTCATACTGAATTCGTCCTTCCAACTTCTGTAACCTGAGGCCTGCAATAATGAAATGCTTGACCACTTTAACAACATACAGTCTCACAATTAAAATATCCAAGATCAGAGACTCTAAACTAGACACTAGTATGCACTCTGCAGCCTTGCCTTTAGTGGTAAGGTGCTTGCTAGGCAAGAGATCCATCAAGCGGAAGACTTTTTCACTTGCTCCAACAGATTGCATCAAGGAGGACCAGTTATCACCAATCCACCAGGTAGACAAAATCAGCCACTCGGCATACAGTGTGAATTTTGTCAGTTGCTCAGCGGTTAACTTCCCGGACATGATATATATTCCTCCAATCAAAACTGCAACGACCTACACAAAGCTTATTTGGAAGAAATCTTCATCAATAGTGCAGTGTGAATTGAAAAGTCAATACCCAGAGCCTTATATTTCTAGTAATAATATTATTAAAAATGAACAGTAACATCAAATACCTGAGTAGAATGGTATAGATAGTTCAAGCTCAAGCTCCAGCCTCCATAAGCCATTGTCTGTCGAAAGCTTACATCATACAGCTTCTCCAGCCACTTTGCATACCTATACAAGTACAACAGGGTTTATGACATGTGCAGTGTTAAAAATATGCTACATCAGAGACATGACGGCAGAGTGATTACCTTTTGATCTCTTGCTTTTCTGTCCCGTAAACCCGCACTGTCCTAACCAATGTTAGCGCTTCTTGAGCAACCTGATTTATATTAATATAGTATAAACATGAGACAAAGCACTGAGATATGAATTTGCATTGTCAAATAGCTTCAACTAAAGACATTAGCTTACATTATTGGCACTTGCAGTGAACTCTTGTGCGAATTTAGCTGCCTTTTTCTGATACCTATCAAACAAAGGTATCATGATGATCTATCACATGGACCAAAGATTCGAAGCAACAAAATAACAAAACCTAGAACAGGTAGTATGTACTAGTAGCATTTACTTGATATTGCTGCAAGCTAGCAATATAGGGAAAGGAGATAGTAGACAAAGGGAGAATAAACTACACGAGAAGTGAGAATAAGCTTTTACCGTCCATGAACCAGCATTATCGTTGACAATGTACCACAAGTAAGCATAGTGCACAGTCCAAGAGGCCATGATAAGATTAGAAGATAAATCAGTGCACCTATACCCTGAGACAAAGTGAGAACATGATAAATGTGCTTTTCAAGCTACTGGTCACTATCGTATAGTCAGATACTAAACAATCTTCTCACCTGAAGCAAATTGCGTGAAATCAAATTAAGATCGTTGCCAATAACTCGAGACACTTGCTGGCAGTCCGAACCAAGCCTACTCGTCAAATCACCGACAGTTTCTTCATCGAAAAAAGCAATATCCTAGCACAAGATACAACGCAGCTGAGGAACTTCCCAGCAATTCCAACAAAAAGTAAATAAAAGAAAACATTATGGGTACTAGTCATTTTTTTGCTGGCAGATATATTTTTTCTTCATCTGCTTTTACCTGAGAAAGGATGGACTCAAACAGCATTTCTCTCATTCGTTTGACCTACGATAAAAATTAAGATAATGGTTGTAAGAGACTGATCAAAGCAAAGGGCAACATGAAAGTACTAGCCTTGTTAAATTGCATGACGTATAACATAGTTTTACCAATATCATGTTCGCAATACCAAAACAGCAGCTTCGAACACCACTGCAAAAGGGGGACACAAGCTAAATAAGCAACCTAACCAAAAAACAAAAAAAATCATGGTAAAGACAAACAATTCTAGTCATGTGCAGATTATCTCGTGGAACTCCTCGTTTTCATGTGCACATACTTGTCCGTGCATGTGCATCAGCGACTGACCGCAATGTACATTGCAGAAATTTTAAGGTTGTGTTTCACAGTGATCATTCACAATTTATAACGAAGAAATTTAAGTTTGCACTTCAAAGTGATCCCACCAATTCTATCCTTCATCCAACTGGAAACATTTCAGCTTCCAAGCTCATGACAGCCCAAAAAATTTCCCCAATCCTAGATTGTCGGCTACCAGCACATTTTGAGTTTTTTGCAATCTGAACTAGACCACCAATGTGTAAGCGACGGTAAGCATGCAAGGGAGCCATTTCAGTCCAATGCGATCAGACCAGATAGTCGCATAGCTTGTCTTGTGATCCTATGAACGAAATGAGCTTGGTCAGAAGTAACTGACCTGAACACTCCGGAAATCAAACACAGAACGACCAGTAGCTTGGCATTCCGGTAGAAGACGGCCCCTCCGTTCTGCGCCGAGAAGATGGACGCCGCGAGCAGATGGGGTATAGCGATCTCGGAGAGCTGTGCAACCACGACCGCACAAAGACACGCACATAGCGTCAGTCAGGTCAGCGCCACACCCACCATTCCACCAAACAAAACCTATCCAAACCAACCGGCGGGTCAAGCATTACCGCGGCGCAGACGAGGGATGCGAAGCCGAGGAAGACGACCCATCGGTCGGCGGCGACGAGGGCCCACATCCGTCTGAGCGCGTCGGCGGCCGTGGCCCCGCTGCCCTCGGCGCCCCCGCCGCCCGTGCCGTCCTCCTCGTCCTCGAGGCGCCACCAGCGGCCCCCCGGGAGCACGTTCCGCAGCCGGCCGATGAACTCGCGGCGCCTGCCGAGCCCGCCGAAGTCGCCGCCGACCGCCGTCGCGGCGCGGATCCTCGCGGTACGGATCCGGCGCGCGGGCCTAGCAGCCCGCCGTAGGGGGAGCGGTGGCGGCGCGAGGCGGCTGAGCGACAGCCGCGTCGCCGGCGCGGAGCCGAAGGTCGCCGCGAGGAGCAGCGCGGCCGCCGGGGGCGGCATTCTCCCTTGACCCTTGCCTCGCGTGCGCGCGCCGCGCGATCCGATTCGGAGCTGGACCCTTGCTAGCTAGGGATTTGAAGTGAACGGGGAAGAGGAGGAGGAGGAGGCGGGCGACCTCGCCGGAGTTTGGGATGGGTTGGGCTTCCGTGCAATGCAGCGCTGCGTTTCTTCTCCTTATTTTTTTAAAAAAAAATCAGGTGTCTCTTTGCTAAATGCTAAACCATCTTCCTCCGACTCTCGGCCGGGAAATTGCGTGCGCCGGTGAAAGCTGGGCCGCCGGAGCTGTGGTCTGTGGACCTGGAATTTCCGGGATATTTTGTGAAGAAACTCTGCTCGAAATCTTCTGGTGGAGAAAAATCGTGAGCGGATTGGGCTTGGGTTACGCGGGGAAGGAGCCATGCGAGCGGGAGAGAGAAGAGCGTGTGTGTGTGTGCACCAGTTCTCGGCTTCTTTCTTTCTTTTGCTTGCTGCTTGTGGTGGCCCGTGGAACACGTGCAGATACAGTGTGAGCTTTGGCTGCTCTCTTGAGGAACTCGTGCGCTTCGCAAGATCGTTGTGTATATGATTGCGCCATGCCACCAAGTATGAACAGTAATTTATACAGCATTTTAATCTAACCTCACACAAATCAGAATATGCAACTCCTGGGATTGTACCGTTTAAACAAACAGTGGACTTCTTTCTAAAGAAGTGTCTGACCTATAAAAGTGTACTCCTTTCTCGGTCTAAAGTAAGTGTCGCATTTTTTTTGTTGGGCTCAGTTCAAAATTGCGACATTATTAAGAATCAGAAGTAGTAATAAAATGACATGCAATGATACGTCCAAACACGAAAAATAGTGTGCCGTATTTTGCATTTTGTTATTCATTACCGTGATTTTACTAATACTACTACTATATCTACTTATGTATTTCCACAAATTGTAAAAATATGCAATAATCTCATACTCATTGATTGTTTTATACAAAGTACTCACTGCATGTTTGTTAAACAACCATTAAAGTTAGCAACAAAACATTTATCAAGAATGAAGCATATAGGATCAGTGCCGCCCTGCGTGGTTAGCATGTTTGACCACGATTGTAATGAACTGAACATTTCTTGAGTTTATAAAACCCCAAATTTCAAAAAACAAAGAAAGACATGTTTCTTTAGATCCCACAAGAAGGCCAGATGAGCGAAAAGTTACATAGTAGCTTGGGCTATGTGGCCCGTTTTATGATATTTTTTTAAATCATCATTTTTATGTTTCAATTTTTTTTTTGGAAAAAAACCCCTATATGTTAAAGTCGACATGTTCCACACTCCTACAAATTTCAACTCCAAATAGTTTGTATTCTGGCCGCCTACACGAAAATGACAAAAAAAATCAATTTTGAGAGATTTCAGTTCAATCACTATTCACCAACTCAGCTCCAGATATTTATCATTCTTACAACACCTAAAATACAAAAATTCCGCATTTCGTTGATGCACATTGGTAGAATTCATCAATAACTACGTCTAGAAAAAAATTCAGAATTTTTATAAACTTAAAACTGCAGCTTCTAAAAATTTCAAATAAAGTGATACATATAACCCGGAAGACAAATCACCGCAACTCGGCGCATGAGTGTTTTTTTAAGGGGAGAAAGATGGACACATGATTGAGCGAGTGGGAGTGTGGGACATGCATGTAGTGATGTTGACCTGGTCCTTCCGGCTGAATAGACGGGCCGGCAAGCCGGGAACTCGTCCAAGGTCCAACGGGCCAAGGCTGCTAAACGAGCACATAAAAGAAATCTGGACGAGTACGTCATGGAGGGATCCTAGTCGACATGGTCAAATGGCTCTGCTCGGAGTAGGATATAAACAAATACGATAATTTTCGTATCAAATTTGCAGCTGTATCTCAGCGAATCCATATCCATTTTAAAAGAATTTGATGAATAAGGATATCTAATTCTAAACTGAGCGCTTGGATATAGTATCGGATATGCTAAACTAGCATCCGAATATGAAATATCCAAAATTTAATTAGGATTATTCGATGATCCTAATCTGAAAATTCTGATTTTCTACCGAGACATCCAAACTAATAGAGCATAATTTGTAATTGGTGAGCTGCGAGTTCATCTGCAACTCACTTACTTGGTTATTGTACGAACTATGGAATATCACTTTATTATGTTATTAGGTTGTTGAGCGATTATTTTGTTATGTGGGTTGACGATGTACTTATGCGTGTACCTATCTGGTTAGTTTTATTTTCTGTTTTTGTTTCAAATCCGTGTCCATATATATCCGCAACCAAATCCAGAACTCTTCATTATCCGATCTAATCCAAATCTAAAGAAAAAACATGCTAAAAAATAAGGTAGAGGAAAATCCGATCCAGTCCGTATACATCCCCACCTCGGAGAGACTGAGAGAGCAAGGGACGACGTGGCATCATGGACATATTGCTTTTATTTCAAAAACATGCACTGATATATTGATAACCAATCATAACAATATAAACGCTGAAAAAGTAATAAAAGTTACAAATAGGTTGTTGGATTGCAACGACTCCTCCCCATCACTGGAGATGGGCCAGTATAGCCTTTTGTAATAGAAAAACAAGAAATCATCGTGCTAAGCCCACAAAGGACCGGCACAATAGAGCAACAACCATCGTCGAAGATGAGACTCGTGAATCGGAATAGTCTGGACTTTTCCTATTAAATCAAAAGAGTCGGACCTAAAACCACGCTAATGAACACAAAAATCGATCGGATCAGACAGACACACAACTCCACGTGTTCTCCATCGTGGCTAGACGCACCACCAGAGCGAAGATAAGACACTTAGGACCTTATTTTGACTTCAGGATTTAGATGCAGCATCACCATTCTGAAAACGATAAGAAAAACATGTTAAAAAAAGGAACACTCCCGCCGCAAAGGCCGTTGTCTGCCACGCCTCCAAGGCCCCAAGGCCACCAAAGATGGAGCGTACGAACAACGTAAACGGTGAGGGGACGGAACCCTAGATGGGTTTCACAATTGTCTCGAGTCGCAGCTCTCTTCTGGAGCCTTTCTTGTATCGGTTCGGCAACAATGTTAGCCCGACGTCATATGTGTTCCGTGAATGTATTGCATCACATAGAACTATTGTCGACTAAATTATACAAATGTTTTTACTTGAAAGATGTAGTTTGCTGCAACTACTTCCTTAGATTGCTCGACCCATATTTACACCATGTTAGTTGAACCTAGACAAACATCTCGTCATGATCGTCGGCACCACCATGCAACTTCCTGCTCGCCTTATATGAACGCCTCTTTCCAACATCTACCACGGCAACTCCAAGACCCAATCCTCGTATATATCTCAAGAAAGAGTTCTAAGGTTTTCAACGGGGGTTCATGCATGACTGTGGCTGATTACTGTCGCAAGCTGAAGATTCTCGCCGATGAGCTCAACACGCTGAGCACAACCATCACCGACAAGCGTCTCATGCATAACACACGTCGCCATGTTCAGCAAGATGTCAAACCAGTACTACACTGCTGCACATATATAGAAAGGAGCACGGTGTGTCGCAAGTAATAAAACGGAAGAAACCAAGACACCGCTAGCTCAATTCTCCTTCTACCTTTTGTGGTGTGTGTGTATTTTCTTTTCCATGTCAATGTCATGGCTGCCCGTTATAGGCATGTATTATAGGATGCAGTCATGCAGTCTAGACTGATAATGTTACGACTACAGATCGAATGCCCGCTTGACGCCCTACATGTATACATTTATGTGAATATAAAACCATATCTCCAATTCCCCAGATACCAGCCGAACGTAACGCACATAAAAAACACCATCCGCGTCCGCATCATGGTTTATAAATAAACAATGCCAAAGAAACAATGGATCACACACTAGATGAGATGCATGTTGCCGCATCCGGTCAGCTGGCGCAACCGAACGCCACCAAATATACGAACCCTCAAACCATCGGCAGCGGACCACGTAGGCACCGCACGCACACCGATCATCATTGCCTTATCCTTCACCAACGCGACGCAACACCTCATCGCCTCCTCTTTCGATCCTCACGGAAAAAGAAGAGGAAAAGAACATGAGAACACAGCCCCACATCATCAGAATTCAGAAAAGCTCAAAACAAAACACGCCGCAAAGTTCCCATCAGCTAGGGCACGTAGGCGCGGTTTTGGTTCCATCGATCGAGCCCTGAACGAATAAAATAGTGGTGGTTTCCTTCAGCATCGCAAATAAAGAAGCATATCGGGTCCGACGAAACCGAGCGCACCATATCGTCTTGTCCGACCACGGCGACGCGCCGCACATGGCGACGGCGCCGGAGCGCCGCCAGCCTGGCCCTGGGAATGGAGGCAAAAGCGTACGTAAGCACAAACTCGTGAGTTGCGTTTCAGATGAGGAATCTAGCCATCGGGAATCAGAGACTGTCAGTGGCGTGTGTTGTGTTGTGCGTGCATATGTTTAGGTCAAACGTATGTGCATGATGTAGTTTTATTCTTAGAATTCAAAATTATTGTGGCCGCGCCCGTATCATAGGTCAAAGTTCTTGACAGCCGGCACAACGAGCGGCGATGGTACCAGCTATACCTAGAGTAGAGTAGAGTAAGAGCACTGCTCTCCTGAACGCTAAACTAGGTCTCCGAGTGCACGACCAGAAGAACAAGAGAGGGACACTTTTTATTTAATAAATATAGATTCTTGAACTCGTACGTCCTCCGTAGATATAGACTTTTATTATCTCTCTTCTTTGACTGTAATTCGTCTATTGCTACTTTTTTAGATTTTTCATAATTTCTATATTTCAGTTGTGTGTCATAATTATGCAGAGCACGGGTGTAAAGCATAAACATTTTAAGTAATAAGGCGACGTTTCCGTCGACAACGAGACGCCTGTGGTCGAAAATTTAACTCCACAACTACATGCGAACCCACCAACCATTGCCACCGTCGAAAGTTGTTAGACCAACGGTGATGATGGTTGGTGGGTTCGCACCGTCAAAAGTCTTCTGACTAGCGTGAATAAAACACAACCAACGGTGACGATGGTTGGTGGGTTCGCACGCAGTTGTGCAATCACTGCGTTGACAGGTGGTGACTTCGTCAATCTCAAGACCTAACCCGCCGGTTCAGTCTCTCGAAGGTGCTCATAGGGGTAGGATGTGAGTATGTGCGTTCATAGGGGTGAGTGTGTACGCGTGTATATGAGCGCTTGCGTTGTACTGTGAACACTATGTTTGAAAAAATGAGTGGAAATATGATGTTTTCAATCTTATTGTTTTTACATTGAAATGTCTTTGCCATATAAAAATAAAGGTCTTTGCATGCATCCCATCGAGCATATGGTCAGGGCTTCTTCCATTCATCTAATATTGGTAAAACAAAAATGTGGAACAAGATTTTTTTTTCCTTGGTGACACTACAAGGTCTGCTTTATATTCTTGTATATCTTATATCCCATTTTTTAGAACTCCTGCGAATAAAAAAACCTTGAAAGATTGGTGCAAACGATAAATTTCTCTGCTATGTTAGTCTTTTTTGACTTTTTTGCACGCAATCCTCTGCACTTCTGTAAGAAATTCGTACGCTACAAGGACTCAAAGGAGACGGCAACTACAGCATCCCATACACCTTCCAGGCTCTATATCTTAGGTTGACATGCATATTCAATTCAAGATCAATGAAAAATCGTAAGAAGCATAACACCATTTGTATGTGCGGTACGTTTTGATCTGCTTGTTAGACGAATTGCCACGAACGAATAAGGCATATGTTCATGCATGTACAGGGTTACAATACAGAAGTTCAACTAACCAAACCATGCATTCTTCAGCGTCACATCCGACAGAAAGCTACTTTAAATACCATGCATCATCCCTAGGGCTACAGTTCCACGGATCATCATACAACTGGAGATCGACTTGATCATCAACATCATGTATACATGAGCTAGCTAGTTAAGTCTTCAGTGGTGGATCCAGAAGCCTCTTCTTTCAGATGCTCACTGCCATTTGGTTCATGGAAGCAGCCTCCTGGAGAGACCGGCAGCCGCCTGAGTCAGCGCCACCCCCTTCTTCAGGGCTGGCATTCAAGTCGGATGAGCAGCCTTTCTCTTGATTGCCATGCTTCTGCTTGGCTTGATCTTGCGGGATCGGTCTTACCTTCACACCGCGTATCAGCTGGGGGGTAGAAAGAAGCTTTTGAGTTAATGATGTGTTGTAGAAAATGTTCCAACTATAGTACTACTGACTAATCATCCATAAAAATAATAATAGTGGCATGCAAACATGAAGATGATATAGATTGTACTGATTATACCACCAGTCTTAAAATGACAGCTACTGAGATCATGCGTGAGAACATTATAGACATTAAGTTTGGTAAAGTTATGAACATTACATATTTTCCCGACTTGACATCTGAGTAGATCACAATGAAATCGCCCTCTTGCAGCTCGTTGTAGCTGACAAAATCCGCTGCAAGTTTATGCGCATGCAAAGGTAATGCTTGAGAACATATTTAAGAGAAATGTGCATTTGGTTGCAAGATAGGACTAGACTTGAACTATCTTCATCTCACCAGTGTTCTCAAGAAGATACATCCTGCTCTTGTTGTTAGGCCAAAACCTGCATGAACAAACATCACCTGACTGTCATGATAATCTACTGTATGTGTACAATATTTTCTTTTGTAATCTACTGAATGTGCAAATTGTTAATTAGCAGCTAACCAATATGGATCGATCAATCGAAACATATTTTCTGCATGCCGCTTGTTGTGTACTCACGTAGTCGCAACACTATGAATGCATGCTACTATTTGGCTCCCAGATTCCCATCAAGTATTCATATGACCCACTTGCCCAATTGGGAAAGGAACATGCGTGTGTCCCACAGTGATGTGGTACTCATGTCATTTACTATATCTGGCCCAGTTTGTTAGCCTACTTAAAAAAGACAAAAGTGGACTTAAGCATGCAGCTGCTGGTTTTTCCCCAAAATCGACTGTACTTACCGGTACCGCATGCTCCATACCCGAGACGTGCCGATGTCCTCCATGGGAATGGAGATGCCGTCCCTCGTCTTGAGCTCCGGCAGATGCGTCTCCGCCTCCTTCTGAAACGATCCATGGAAGAAGAGACTCGTTTTAGTACCAACCGATCGATCAAGAAAAGAACTTCAAGGATTCGTTTGTAAACATGCATCCATCGTCCACAACCAAATCCAGCTCTTGTTAATTTAATAATCAAAGGGGATGGAATTACGAAGAACAAAGTCTTGCAAGTGGATTCATGGAACCATGGAGCTAGAGCTACATTTTGCAAGTGGATGCATGGATTGAGATTGACGGAGAAGATTGCTGCCTCACTTTGGGGAGCACGATGCGGCCGAGGCTCCCGACGTCGCTCTGCTTCAGCACCTTCTGCAGCAGGAAGCGCAGGTTCTTGTCACCCTGCGCGCATGCACACGAACGACGCTGTTGAGATTGCAATGTAACCCGAGGTACAATCGCCGGACAGCGATGTGCGTCTGTGACTGTGAGTGAGGAACACAAGAAATCGTGCTCTAGAGCTTCGTGATTCTATGCGAGATAGCGATGTGAAGTAGTGGTGCTCGTGCATGCATGCACCTGCTGCGCAGCGGACGACGGCGGTTTCGCTGCTGCGTCCGGCGAGGGTTTCTGCTGCTTCTGCTTCTGCTTCGAGGAGGAGCTGGACTTGGACGACAGCGGATTCGGGACCTGGACCATGAGCTGGCCCTGGCCCTGGAGGTGGAGTTGGACGGCCGGCGGCGACCAGAACCCACCCCAGCCGCCGGAGGACGACGGAGTCACTGGCGCCGAGTGGGCGGAGCGAGGGGAGAACGCCTCCTGCTGCGGGTGGATCAGGGCGCTCTGGATCTGGGCCAGATTCAGCTGCTGGGACCGCTGCTGCTGCAGGCACGACAGGCGGCGCTGCCTCGCCATCCGCTTCTTCCGGGCCTCCTTGCTCGCAGACGGCTCCGTCCCGGGCGCCGTACGCTGCGGGCACACGCCGAATCCGGCCGCCGACGACAAGGGCTGCGGCGGTGGCATCGGGTACGACGCGCCGCCAGGGAACGGCGCGTACTGCTGCGGCCAGGGCATGCTCGCAGCCTGCATGTCAGCCCCGGGGGCCGGTGGGGAGAACGGCTGGCTGGTCACGACCACGCTGCTCGTGCTGCTGCTCGGCTGGAACGGGTAGATCGCCTCCCCGCCGCCGTAAGCTTGCTGGTAGGGCATCGGCCAGGATGTGGTCTCCGCGGGGAACTCGTAGCTGGTAGGGTTGGCGCCGGGGCTGGGGAGCTCGTCCACGGCCCCGCCGTCGACGCGGGGGCGTTTCTTCTGCAGGTGGTGGTTCTGCACCCATGTGAGGATGAGCTTGAGCAGCTGCATGGTGCCCTGCCGCCCCCCGCCGAGCCGCGCAGCCGCGGCCTCGATGGTGGATCGGCGGAGGCGGATGTTGCGGAGGTCCTCGGCCGAGATGCAGTCGCGGTTGTTGGTCAGCCACTCCATGAAGAACCGCGGCAGGTCGTCCGCGGGCGACGACGAGGAATCCGCCTGCCCACCACCGCCGCCAGCAGCCGCCGCCTCCGATGCGTGGGCCGCGGCGGCAGGCGGGCGGCGGTGGGAGACGTCGTCCTCTATCATCATGCCGACCTCCTCGGGGAAGAGCGGCTCGTCCTCCCAGGGCATGGAGTCGGAGAGCGTGGCGAAGTCGAGGAGCTCGTCAATGTCGTCGACCAGCGCGTCATCCTCGTCTCCCGTCGCCGCCGCGGGTTCGGAGGGTTCCCCCTCCGATGCGCGACGGCAGCGGCCGCGTCCCGCGGCGGTGGCGAAGGTGGCTGATGAGTTGGATGAGGAGGAGGAGAAGGAGGAGCTTGACGGGGAGGAGAGGCAAGGGAAATCCGGGAGGTGCGGGAAGGTATCTTCTGCGAACATGAAGTCGTCCTCCTCCGCCGCCGCCGCCTGTCCCTTCGGCCGGATCTCCCCCGCGGGAGCCTTCCCGCGGCCTCCACCGTGCTTCGGCGGGTTCTCCTTCGTCGTCCCGCTGCCTCCACCGAGCGACGCGGCGGCGGAGGCGTCCATGCAAAGGGCCGGAGGAGAGGTGGTTTTGCGAGAGAGTCTGTGTGCGGCCAAAGCGTTCGTGTCTGTGTGTGTGTGTAGGTGTGGGGGTGGGTGCAGTTACTCGGAACAGGAGAAGCAGGAGGTGGAAGGGGGAGACGCGGCACGTGGCGGCCGCCGGGGAGCCACCGCCCACCGCAGCCTCTCCTCGCCAGCCCTCCTTTCCACGCCCCGCTCACGCTCCGTCGCTCCCGCTGACCGTGGGGCCAATCAATCGTGGGACCTAGCGTCAGCGACCAGAGCACGATCCAGAGCACGGTGTATGCATGGTCCCGCGCGAGGACAGCGGGGCCGCGTGACCCGGGGCCATATGTCAGCGACGACGTCTGACTTATTCGGCGCGTGCTAATTTTGACCGCTGCGGAGAGAACCAAAAGAGGTGAGCGAGCGTCGCCTGCCGTGACGCCGTCTGACTGGGGTGGGGCCCGCCCGTCATGCAGCTCGTGGACTGAAAACCGGGTGAGCGTAGCGTCTCCGCCCCGCAGGATGTCCGTGTCGCGGGGCTGGGTCGTTTCCGGACCGTCCGATCGAGATCCAACGGACTCGAGAGCTGTATGCGAATGTGGCGCGGCTCGCCTCCGCACACGCCGCGGAGCTACACGGACGGTTAGCAGTGACGTGGAGGTGGGGCATATGTGGTTTGGGTGACGTGGTGCGCAGTGATTGGCTGTTGGAGTAGCGTGTGTGTGAACCCTGGCCCATGCAGCGGCCAGCTCAGCCGCAGCCGGGATGTGCATATGTACGTTGCGTGTGGATGGAGCGTTTGCCTTGGCTTATTCCCGCTAGGTTGTCGTTGTGATAAGTCAATGATATTATGGTTTTGTAGCTTTTCCTTAACTTTTGTTGGAGATTTAGCAGCGCGCAATGTATATTTTATTTCCTTGATATGAATATAAACCTATGAATAAACCGTGGCATTTTGTGCCGGTTTCCTCAGTTTCAGTTCGAATGCAATGGGCAGGCTACACCACCTGATGATTAGACATATATTGTGGTTATTGTTTATCGAAGTATTTCACTCCCACAAAAAACTACAAAACCATATGAAATGCATCCGCTCATCATACCATGTGTTTGTTTTTTATACTAGTAGGCTGCATTTCTACATAATGGCATTGTTGTTTTTACAATTTTGTGCTTGCTTCTAGAATCGCTCAGGTGTAACTGATGCATTGATCAGTATCATTTACTTGTGTATATGGTAGGCGGGATAATTTACTATTTGTTGCACCGACTTTTACGAGCGAGGCGACATTTCGGATTAAGTGTCTTCAAAATATCATCAACAAGTAACATGAGTGAATTTGTTGGCACTTACATTAAACTGCATATAACAAGCTAGTGTATTTGATTGTATGTTATTCATGTGCCATTGACAAAAAAGTATACTACGGTTTCACATTCGATCCGTAATTCACGGTTCTAAGAAAGATGACCACTATTTTGTATCTTCGTTTTGATTGTCCGTTATATAGTGCAATATGGTACTCATTTATTAGATGGTAAATTTGCAATGCATGTCCCCATCTTTTGAGTTGACCGATGGTGCTACGAGCATAATCATTGACAATAACTGGATGTATGTACTCATAAATCATATATCATACAATAGTCTAGCCTAGTATGGCTACTTTTCGACATGTTCTTTGTTTTCGAAAATTCTTGATCTCCTTGTGGGACTCGAGCAAAGAGGAGTACTAGTTTGGACGATGAAAGGTCAGAAGGGTGAGAAAAACTTCAACAAGAATGGTTGGCGTACCGATTCTAGCACTCTCCCTATGACATCTCCTTGCTGTGATAAAAGATGGATCCTCGTATAAGTCTTGGCAGTCCAAAAATCTTGTGACTTTTTACTCGCATTAACGCGTTTAGTTTCGCAAGTGACAACTTGCTAATGCTAACCTAAAAAAAGGCAAACATAGGCAATCAATGCACTTTTAGTCATGTGTACCTACACATGAATGTCATCCCAATTTCTGGTGACATGTATGTTCATAAGTATGCAATCATCTAGTCTACAACCTTTTTGCATCTCCCAACAACTTATTGTTAGAAGGTGCATAAATATCATGAGGTATACTATATTGTTGTCTACTTGCATATGGATACAATTTTTTGGTTGACATGGGTTATGGGTGCAAGCGAAACTCGACAAATGTAGTATCACAAGACCTATTTTCAAAACGAAAGTTTGTCAACACCATAACACTTCATTGCGCGGTCAAAGTAATCCGTCATTTCCCCCCTTTCTCGGCTTCAAAAAAGAGCAGCTGACCACTTATCCCATACTTAAAAATACAACAACTTAGTTTTCAAAAGTGCAATATTAATTCAAGCACCTCAAAGTATGTGAAACTGCCAATGAAAAAACACATGATTTTAATAGGATTGCATGTGTAAAGAAAACACATGAAAAGTAGTCTCAATCCTATGTGAATGAGTGTATTTTTTTTAAAAAAGTGGATATTGAAATTCCTATAGAATCGTGATGTACGAATACAACTCATAGAAAAATTAAAAAATACTACACTGCTGCCAAACGCATCGTGAGTGAGTTGTCGCCGAGAAGAAACCACCAGCCAGCCGCTCGCTTGCCACCAACACGAAGCGTGAGACAGCGACGACGCAACGGCAGCACAGAAGGAAGCAAGTCGCAGAAAAGAAAAAAGAAAGATGGTCGGAGTCCACAGAGACCGGCCACGAGGGCCAGCAGCAGCACGAAGCACGCACCAAAAATAAGCCTGGGATTGGAATTGGAAGACGCCGAGGAAGCCCAAAAATATTTCGGGGGGCCGAGCGGAAGCGCGAATCCCCCTCCCCGATCCCAATCCCGAATCGCCAGATCTCGCGCCTCCGATCGCTGCCGGCGGCGGACGGGCCGGCCGGCGGTTGGACGAGATCTCATCTCGCCGAGATTTGGGCTGGGCTGGTGGGCTGGATATGGCGTCGGCGCAGGCGGCGTCGTCGTCCTCCACCGCCGCCCCGTCGTCGCGGGAGGCGAGTCGCCAGGCCGGGAAGAAAGCGGTAGGTTTGTCGCCCGTTGCTTTGCTCGCGAGGGGGGGAAAACTAGTCGTCGACGACGCTAATCAAACACCATTTGGGCCCGGACACGCACGCCTGATACCATAGTAGAATTATTAGCGGTGTTGCATTGCTTAGCAAGTTTAGTGGTGCAATTGTAGTTCAGTTTCAATCTCATTTTTAGCTCAATGTAGAGAAGCCAAATCATTCCGAATAGCGTTAGGACCGCACGGCGGCGCCGAACTTATCTTGAATGCTAACCCCGGCATAATTTTGAGTGCAAGCTGACTCTAGAATGATACCGTCCTGTTTTCTGAACCAGCTAGAGGAGTTCCGTAAGAAGAAGAAGAAGGCGGCGAAGAAGTCCACCACCGTCGTGGACCAGGCAGCGCCCGCTGCTCCCAGTGCGGCGGAGAACCCCCTGCCAAATTCCACTGATGGTATCCCAGGAGAAGGTCTGGTGTCTGATTTGGACTCGAACGCACCAAGCACGTCGTCTGCGCCATCTGCTACCTATGAGAACGGTCCAGCGAGTTCTTCCAGAAGCGAGGAACTTAAGTCAAATGGTACTGCTGTTGTGAATGCGTCAGATAATGTTAGTAATGCTGCCCCCCTGCAAGATGCTGCCCCCCTGCAAGATGCTGCTGGTGAAGGAGGGAGTAAGTTTTATGGAAACTTGAGCTACTCCGATCTAGTTAATGGGCATCACGATGATTGGAGAGGTGATGCTGCCCGTAAAAGGGTGGATACCGTTGCTGACAATGATGCCCCTTTAGCATCTAAATTAAGTGCGTTTGGAAGCACTTACAGTGCTTCTAATTCTGCTGAGGTCTTGCCGATTTGGGGAGGAAATTCTTCTTTGAGTCAAGTGCATAGTACCAACCAGTCTAGTTCATATTCATCGGGCAGCCTTTTTGGTAAGTCCGGAAGTACTTACTCTCAGGATTACACCCCAGAAAATGATATCTTCGCCCGCTTCCGAGGTAAATTTTGCGGCTTTAGTTTCATTTCTCTTCATTACAGTGCCTGATGACTGCCTTGACTTCTAACCTTTCCCCCCTCTACGCAGCTACCTCCAAAGATTCTTTCCAAGTAGAACACTCTGCATATGCCAGCAATCCATACAATGGTGGTACCTTCAGTAGTTCTAAGATCGCTGATGGTGTAGATCATGATACAAATATTGGAACACTTCGGAATGCATCAGATTCCACACCTGCTACTTTTGATAAACAGGATCCTTTTATGTCAAGTGCTTATCCGACAGCCTACAATCGATCTCGGCCGTCTTTTCTTGATTCTATTGGAGTACAAAGAGCTCTTCCAACAGAAGCCCCATACGGGGAGCCTCCAAAAGCTAATAATAAGCTATTCAGCAGTCCAAATTCTGGAAGTTCTTCTCTTCAGCAGCCAAATCAACAATCCACACATAGCAATGTTGTGGATAATTCTGTTATAGCAGGAAGGCAAGAATATGCTAATGAAAAGGTGCCATATGATAATTCTGTACCTCCTGATTCGTTGCCTCCCAAAGATGAAAAAGTTCTGCAGTATGGTAATCAAATGTTCCCAGATTTCACAACTCATGAGAAAGATGATGGTTTTGCAACACTAGAGCAGGTGAGGAATACCGACCACTATCTTTTTGTTAACTTTCCTCTTGTATTTTGTGAGGATCTTTGCTTTCCTTAGGATATAAAATATTCATATATGAACGAGTTGTCCTAGCAAATTTTACAGCAGATATGATACGAGAACAAATGTCTACTTAAAGTACGGCTAGACTTAATTCCAGTTACGCCCGAAACTTGTTACACATGAAACACGAAGGAAACTTTGGATTGTAGGAATTTCATAGGTTTTTTTTGTTGGATTCCAATCCTTAGGATTTTTTCTATGGATTGCCTACTACCCAAATTCCTATGGATTGGATTCCTATGCCTCAATTCCATAGGAATTTGAACATCCACCCCAACCTCTTTTTTAAGACTCAAGTGCATAGGACCGAGATACTTTTCCTGTGATTTGCCTGTGTTTCATTCTAACGAACCATTCATGTAGCTTTCCTGTGTTTTACAGTCCTCTGTTTTGCATTGGTGGAATTCCTACGTTTTTCAAATTCCTATGTTTTCAACCCTGCGATCCAAAGTGGTGACTAGTTGAACTTCTGGTATAGTTTATGTTTGTAGTGAACCCAAAGGTCGCACGCCAGATTATCTTTCCACCAATGATCAATCCAGATGGTTTTCTTATCACATATATGCTGTGCAAATTCGATGCAATCACTTCTTCATCTGCGTCTTGTGATATCGTAATTTTCCGCTTGTTTATTATCGTAGTCCAGATTTCCAAATCTTGTTAGACACACTATATTTCAATCAAATTAACAACCTAAATCTTGGACACGTACATTTTGGCCTATTTTAATTTTTGCATCAAGTTTCTAGCATACCTATCATTTATATGTTAATGACTTGATCATTTAGGGGTCGTTTGGCAGTTGGCACCCATCGTTTTCATGGAATTCATTTCAGATTCCATACCAAACATGTTTCGCTGTCATGGAATTGGAATTCCAAAGAATGCCTATGCTATGTTAAGTCAATTCCTGTCCCTAATGTTGTTATTTGTCTGGAATTCATTTCATTTGGCAGAATGAAATGAAATGATGGGTGCCAAACGATCCCTTAGCGATTTAGCATGCACATTTTATTCATTTATTCTCTTCAGCATAATTCTCATAGCTGTTCTGGTTTGGCTGCCAGCTCATTGAGGATTTGACAACAGAGAAATTCTCCTTACAAAGGACTCTTGAGAAATCTCAAGAACTAGCGCAAAATTTAGCCACAGATAACTCAGCATTAACAGATAAGTTCAACCAACAGGTATGTGCGCGTTCAAAAGTTTGGGTGGAGACTTTCTTGGATATGTTCAGAGTTCACGATGATTTATCATTTATGATTGCAAAAAACTCTTAACAGTGAGTTCGTTTTCACATCATAGTTGTAATAGAAAAATAGAAATGCTAACATAATTTAGTTGATAGCTTGTGATAGGACATGGTGAATTTAATGTCAAAATTTAGAATTGCGGTCCCAGTGCTCCTCCATGTTTAGATATCTTAATTCCACTAGCACAACTTGTCAGCGAAGTGTTTGCTTGCTGATTCTCATCTACTGTATAATGAACACCAAATGTAAGTTTATTCAGATTTTTGTAGTAAAGTTCTTGCACAAAACTTACCTTTAAAAATTGGACATAAGACATGCTGTAAGCAAAAATAAAAATTGAAGTCCCATCCAGACATCACAAGGCATGAAACGAGATTGAAGTATGTAAGAAAATTAATAAGATCGAACCTAACAATAGTCTGCTGCTTGATCAATAGATCACAGTTCTGAATTAGGTGACAGTAAACAGGGCATGAATACTTAATTGTCATTTACTTGCCATCATTTTTAATTAGTGTATTGTATGCATTATTTTTTCCATTTGGAAATGTCAGGCACATGTTATCAGCCAGTTGACATCTGACGTGGAGGGGTTGCAGGATGAAATCCAAGCTCAACTGGTAAGGACTATTCTGTTGTTTCTAGCATTTTAAATATGTGTATTTGAAATTAATTCAGTTTAGGATTTTGCAGTCTAAACATTCTGACATGCTAGTGTGATGTTATTCTGCGTGTCCAGTAGTAGCATGTGCTAATTCAGAAACAATTAATTTCAGTGAGAAGTTAGGTGGAAAGACTAACGTTAGCATGAAATCACGACGAGTGTCTGCATTTAGCCCAAAGGAGCTAGGGGAATGATTGAAGATTTTAACATTTTGAACATGGATGGGAATCAAGTTCAAGAACGTTAATTACTTCTATCACTGTTTCTATACAAGATGCATGATATGCTTGGATTTGGTGTTTGGCAGGCCGGCAAGCTACAGTATGCTGATGAATTGTTGTGATATTAGAATCACATTCACTTGCTATAAATGCATTTGTCACTAAATGTATGGTGTTGCTTTTGCTATTTTTTACTTTTGATGGTCTCTGGTCGTGTAAGCATCGTCTAGTATATTTGTGATATGATGCTATCTCTCCCACCTTAACCCTTAAAAGTTGAACTTACTACCTTGTAAGAATCCTTATTAATTTCTTTCTAATTCTCTATGTACAACAGCTGGCACTTGAGTCCATCAGAACGGAATATGCTAATGCCCAACTAGAATGCAATGCTGCAGATGAGAGGGGGCAAGTACTCGCTGCAGAAGTTATTCTATTGGAAGATAAGGTGCATTGCTATCTCCTCATTTGCTTCCTGCACTTCACCACTTAATCTTGCAAGTCGGCATACCCTACTATGGTTGATGCTATTTGAGATCATGAGTTGTTAGAGTATGTTATGCCCATATAATCATTATTATCAGCCATATTGGGGGACCGCTTCAAGTAATAAAAGGTATCCAATCCAACTGCAGCACATCCCATAAACCCACATCTGCAAGTCTTGACCTTAGTAGCCCGGTTCATCCCATCTTACTAAGGAGTCCACATTTTCTTGTAGCTTCTGGAAAATTTTGTTAGCATGTCAGGCACACATGCCACTGCATATGCTATCTGGCCTCAATATATCTGTGTAGTCTTATTTCATCGTAGCAAGGGTTTGTTTCCAGCACTTCGCCTGAATAGAACTGTTAGGAACCAAGGTGCACAATGGGGTAAATACCACCCGAGGATGGCCAGTTGGAGTCGGCTTAATAGGGGATGCGATTAGAGATAGAAAACTCAATCTCTAATTGGTACTGTCTAATGTACCCATAACTACATGATAGTTTTCCTTTAACTAATTGACACGTACGGCTGTTGCTTGCCGAGCTAGTGCCTCCATTTTATGTGCTGCTGGCTGGCCCTATGCCCTAGACCGACATCCCACTCAGAACATGAATATTGCTAACTTTAGTGCTTGTCAGTTTGATATATCTGTATGTTCTGTAGGCTCTTAAGCTGAGGTCAAATGAGTTGAAACTTGAAAAGGAGACGGAGAGTTTAAATTCAGAGATTTCTTCATACAGGTGTGGTTTTGAGCTAATTCGTCTTGCTAATTCGCATGCTGCAATTTTTAAATGCTCCTTCGTCAGGGATACATACCTTCGTTGAGGGTATTTTTCATGATGACCTGAAGAAAACACGGGCTTGGAAATTTCTTTGTGAATAAATATGATAATCATGGGCTGACTTATTTTCTAGAATGAGCATGCATGCCCCCAATTTTCATATGCTGACTTGCCAAAGGATAGAGCTAGTTAAGGATACTGACAGTAAGTTTTTCTCTTACTATACACAGGCGCAAAGTTTCAAGTCTGGAGAAGGAACGTCAGCATCTTCAATCTGCTGTTGAGGCTCTTCAAGAAGGTATATCAGCTGTTTACTGTAGTTTAACTCATACAGACACATTTTTTCCTGGATTTTTTGTTTTTGGTCAAACCTAGAAGACCACTTGGTACTTTGTATTTTAGCCTCATACACGCTTGTTTATATTTCACTCTCTAGTAATAAAAATTAAGCCACATACACCCCTGTGTTTATTTCTGTCTCTAATAATAAAACTAAACTAGGTATCTGTGTAGTTGTAATAAGACAGGTAGTGTGTAGACATGACCTACATATGTAATTGTTGCCACACAATTTGACTTTATATTAATACATTCGGACAGAAAAGAAGCTCCTTCAGTCTATGTTGAGGAACATTCCTGCGAGTGAGAAGGTAAATGTCGTAGAAAAACAACCAGTCGACAAAAGAGATGCATCAACTGCGACGGAGGATTTAGGTGTGGTATTGCACTCTGTCTGTTTATGCCCATCCCATCTCTGCCAACTACTTTTTCTTACTGACACCAAATATGTTCATTTGGATACAGGGGAAAGCACCTCATTAGAAACACTGCCTAGTACCAGTGACCAGTTACAAGATGTTGGAACCTCTATTTTGCAGTCCAGTAATATTTCTGATTTTCCTTCATTTGAGGAGGCACCTTCTAGCATTCCAGACGATCAGCTAAGAATGATTGACAACATCAACTCCTTGATGTCGGAGGTAACATCTCAAGCTTTTAGGACTAATTTCTGGCATCAATCAATTGTTCAACAACCTTGGCTTACTTGATTTTGTTCTCAAAATGTTACTGTTCTTATAATCTAATCTTTCTAACTGCAGTTAGCAGTGGAGAGAGAAGAGCTACTGCGAGCACTAAGGATTGAGTCATCCAATTGCTCCAGCCTGAAGGTATTGTTCATTTCTTAATTCTTATGAAGCAAATTTGTTTCCATTATTTCGGTTCTTCCATCCTCTATATTGAATTATTGATAAGATGCCTGTACAGTATAAGATAACTAAGCCCTATGTAACCCGGCCTGTAGTTGAAACCCTTCTTACTGGTCTGACATGTCAATTAAAGATTCACCTGTAGTTATGGCGCATCAAACTTATGCAAGTTATTATTTTGTCTTAAAAGGAGCTGAACAGGGATCTAACACAAAAGCTGGAGACTCAGACACAGAGACTTGAACTATTGAGTTCCCAAAGGACGGCTAACGAGAATGTCCTTGCAAAACCAATTGACACACACTCCTTTAATGATGCAACAATGTATGCTGATGAAGGAGATGAGGTAGTACAGATTTATCAGCGAACATTTAGTGAACTATACTTTCATGTTATAATATCCAAAATCACCTTGAACAGTTTATGTATCGGCCCCTGACATATAATACCATTTAGGTTGTCGAGCGGGTGCTTGGCTGGATTATGAAGCTCTTCCCTGGAGGGCCAAAGCGTCGTACCAGTAAACTCCTATAGATGAAATGAAGCTTTAGTAGTATACCATAATGTCTCTTCATTATATATTTTTTCCTTTTGCCCGGTTTTGGTCATAGCATGGTGAGAAGCTGTATATTGGATCCAATTGATGTAACCATTCTTGTTTACAGAAAAGGAAATGAAAATGCGAGCTAGTACAACATTGTATTGACAGCAAACAAAGCCTCCAAGAATCCTTTCCTCCCATCTTATATTTTGTTGTTATGGGTTGGGGTGGATATGCAAAAGTTGTAATTCAGTAAAGGTTGTACCAATGTTCTTTCTTGCATTCATTTCTTTTCAAACTCAGCATGTGTCAAAAACATTTTCCCTGTTAGTTCGCTTCACATCTGATTTGTCCTTCCGAGGGTTTGACATATACAGAAGAAATCACAAAAGCATAATTCCCTTCTTCCTTTTCTCTCCAAGAGTACCATACTCATTTATTTTGGAAAAAGTGGCAGACAGTTCCTATGGAATGGCAAAGACATACATAAGCAAGGGAAATGCTTAGCTAATTGAGAGCTTGTCTGTCGACCAAAAGAGCATGGTGGACTTGGAGTCCTAAATCTCAGATTACAAAATCAAGCCCTTCTTATGAAGAACATTCAGAAGTTCTTTAATCATATGGACATACCTTGGGTGAATTTAATCTGGCAAGCATACTACAACAACTCAAATCTCCCACAAGCTTCAAATTTGAAAGGCCCTTTTTGGTGGAAGGATTGTATGAAGTACTTCGATAAATACAGAGAGATCACTTCTTGTACCGTGGAGAATGGTAGAACTATTTCAGTATGGAAGGACTTCTGGCAAGACGAGATTATGGAATTTACACACCCACATCTTCATTCTTTTGCCAGAGATGAGGACATATCAATGGATTCTGTACTTCAAGCCCATAACAATGACTTCTACGACCTGTTTCAGCTCCCACTATCAATTATTGCGCATGAAGAATTGCACTCCTTGCGGAATGATCTAAACAATATTGAGCAATCTGATGAGCATGATTCCTGGGTACTAGACAGCGGACGTGTTTTCTCTACCAGAAAAATATACAGAGCCTTGATTGGTAATCACAACACCCACATAACCATATTGGATATTTGGAAGGCCTGTAATATTCCTAGGCAGAAGTTCTTCATATGGTTGCTCCTATATAACAGACTGAACACAAAGGAGCTAATGGTACATAAAAAATTCTTTGTGGAGTTCAATGACTGCATTTTATGTGATAATTGCCCTATGGAATCCTTGCTACATCTTTTCTTTGAATGCGACTTCAGCCAAAGCTTTTGGTGGGCTCTTGGGTTTGAATGGAATGGCGACCTGGAAATCTTTCCTATCTAAATAAGAGAGCCCCACTAGGTGAATTCTCTACAACCTCAGTGAGCCACGTCATCCAAATTGTTATAGCCGTTGATACAACATAGCTCAGCAGTCCACGGTCGCTTGATCAGAAATTGAAAAAATTACTAGGAGTTGCCACCGCTGAGTGAAAAATAACGCTTCGTTAGTTATTCTATCCCACGTCACGCTAGGTGAGTTGCCTGGGCTGGTTCGGACAGATTTTTTGCAAGCATTCCTGTCTAGTCCTGTTGTAGGCCTCCTTTTTCCTACTGCGCTGAACCAAACCCATGGGCTTGCTCTAGATGTACCGATCTGGTCATTCTGTGGCCCTTTTCATCTTCCTTGCGACCTTGCATCTCCTCCCTGTTTAATTACCTCCTCCACGATCTCTTCTGCAACTAATGCAATAGAAGCTAAATCTGACAATATTTTTTCACGTGGAAGAAACGGTTGGTGGTAAATGAGCAGCCAGCTGCGCCTATATAAAGCTGGATATCCTCTACCGGTTCTCATCATTCATCTACATTGGCACAATTGTCCTGATCACAACACCATATCCACTCCTGTTTCTCACCCTTTCCCACCTTTTCTATGACTAAGGTTGATCATGGATTTTCCGGCTCTAACCGCCGATGGCAAGATTAATGAACGATTTGCCCCTCACAACCAATGTGTGTTGGGCAATTTTGGGCTTTTGTCGTACAGGCACCCGCCACTTCTCTAGATCTGCACCTTCTACGTTCAGTAGTAGATATCTTTTTTTACTTCGTCAGCAGTAGATTTTTTCTGATAGGTTTGCAAAATACCAACTGTTATGCGCGCTAATGTTCTACACGGTGCTATATGCAAGCTGGGGGCTTAGAGAAAAAGTTACTGGCTGTGTTGAAAGCAGCACATATATTATATGAAACCATATAAGTTCTGTCATATGTTCATCACATTTAAAGTCTTGGTCGAGTGTCCAGGGATTAAAATCCCTCATTTGATTTCGTGTAATCATATTTGGTTCATTATTAATGCAGGTTGTGGAGGTTACGAACTCCCTTTATGTGTGATCAGCTTTGCAAGTCTTTAATGTAGGGTACATGGTAGATTAGAAGATCAATTATAATTAAATGACTGGAATATATAGTGAATTTCACTATTTGATTCTCATGATCTCATGTACAATCTCCATTTCTTTGCTTTCTTCCTATACATTACATCTGCCTCCGATTACGAGTGGATCTTATATGTCTGAAAAAATGTAACTGCACGGTATATTTTATTTTCTATTGAACAAGAAATAAATAGTATAATTTTTGTGTTTCACGCTTCAAAATCCAATCTCAGTTTTTTAACTATAATATATGTAACAATTCAAGAAATATTTTCATAGCATTTGTTTTCAGCATTTTTCGCAGATATTTCCGCAACAACGTGTGGGGCATCAACTAGTTAAAGATATGATACAGGATGCAAAACAGAGATACACACTGCCCTTCTTAATGGAGATATTCATTACTGGATGCTGGAGCATTTGGGATCAGAGGAACGGTTATATTTTTAGAAATCAACTTTCTGATCTCACATGTTGTATTAATCTTTTTAAAACTGCTTTTAGTTTAATTATACATAGAGCTAGACCCAGCTTACGAGAGGGCATGCAAACTTGGCTTGATACTTAGTAAACCCTCTTTTCGAACACTTGTTGTGGACGGTTGTAATTATGTGATTTGTGAAATGAAATTAAGCAGTAGGGATTTTCCCTACTGTTTTACGCTTCAAACCAAAAAATATGGCACACCAATTTACGGCGTGGACTACTCGCAATCCACCGTTGCTTCCAAGATCCGATGGTTGACAACTCACTCGATTCAAGGATTTAAAAAACTCACGTTCCCTCATTATAAACTTCATTTCAAACTTATTATCTATCCCTCCTATCTAAAAGAAATATTTTGTTTCTCTTTCTGCCCGCATGACGTCATCAAGTTTCGTCCGACCTCTCCTTTTTTTTCCTTTCCGCACCCCTTCGTCCAAAGCTTTATTCACACGCTGCAACAAAAGCAATCTTCGACTGCTATGATTGACCAGCCATTCACGGTAAAAAAAGCTCAATTTAGGAAATTAATTCGGACCGAAAACAACGCCCAGCCATTCAAGGCTATCTCAATCAACGTCCCAGGACTTACGGTTACAGAAATCAAATCACCATGCTAATTATTAAAGCCCGGATCAAATCACCATGCCTATGTGGCAATGCCTAAACAACAGCCGAAGCAATTACCGGAATTATCTCTCCTATCTCTGTCGACGGGGAGAATTCTTGGTCTGCCTCCTGTACCTTGCTCGCTTGCTCCCGTGCAACCAATGAGAAGCACATCCTCCGGTCTCCCACACGACTGATGAGCGCCACCGCTTCATCCTTCCCCGCCGCAACATCCATCATGACGCCCGCCCCGATTTCCTTTCCGCCAGGCCGCCTCCAGCCCTCCGCCTATGTTCCTACCGGCCTACGAGCTGCTGATCCTAGACCTCAACCGGCGCACCTAGCCACCTAGGAGCTCCTAGGACAGACCGCTTCGAGGATCCTATTCCTATATGTGGATAGATGTTGCCTGTTCGTCCCTACGGTGTTTGCCCCATCAACATGTACATGTTCCGCTTCTATCCATCCTTCATCTTTCTAGGTACTCTGCATCTTCTATTTCTACGTAGAACTAGATATGTGTGGACGGTGCAGTTTATGCTAGATTGTAGTTACCGTGCAATTTTAATATTTCTACAGATCTTATAGTTACGGTGCCTACATTATTTGAATTTTCCGTTTATTCACTGTACAATTAGTTCCTGCCTTGCCCCCATGCGTAGTGCTTTCTGCAGCAGGTCGAAGTGGTCGTTTTATTCAGTACACTACGTATTGAGTTATCATGTGTATGGCTGAGTAATGTATTTGTACTTGCGTGTCTTTAATAGTGGGATTGTAGCAATTGGTAGGGATGTCTTTTTGTTGCGACAAATCTGGTACAAACTAGAGAGCCTTCTCCCTATCCATTCAGATGTGGTGTTCTCCCGATAGCTCCAGTAAATTGCAAATGTATGGAGAGTGACAAATTTAATCTTGTTGATTCAAATGCTCCTGGTTCATATTGATCTTTATGCTGAATCTTCCATCAATAGGAGCAAGATTTCGATATAAGCTACTGCTGCACTTGGTCTTCCTTGACAGATTGGGCTCTAGCAACAACATGGATCTGACAATTCCTAGGTTCCAACGACGGCATGATTATTTTGTCTCTGTTCAACTATTTGTCATCTATCAACTGATTTGGTTTTCGTGTGAGAAATTGATTGTGGAGTTGCATGAAGATTTGCGGTTAATAACTTCAGGTAGATACTAATACCTCAAATATTAAGTACTACAGGAAAACAACGAGATATTATATTAAGGCTGAAGAGGTTTCAGCTTTCTGCTTTGGAAATGAGATATTATGAGGCATTTCGATCAGTTCTAGCTTTAACACTTGTGCTTTGGAAATGTCTTCTTTGCGCCCACGCTTGTTGAGTCTGGCCGGTGAGAGTTGACATAGTCGGCTGTAGTTGCTGCTGCCTAGGCCAAGATATCTGCATCGCAACCATCAAGGTGATTTCCACTACTCCTAATTTTCACCAATTGTATCTGGTTTCACTACTGTTACAATCTCTTCTTGCATATCCGTTACCATTATCCTTGCATCGGGGACTATGGTTCCTCCATTGAATCTTGGTATATTTTTTGTAATAAAGGATAAGGTAGAAGAAACCATTGTGAACAATCTTTAACAAGTTCCTCCTAACAAGTAGATCTTTGAATCAACATAAATCATTGTCAGAATCGAGGAGAAAGGAGCCAGGAAGGAGAAGATACCGCTTTAAGTTTAAAACAACATATGTGAGACTACTTAATCTTGATTCCAAACAGGTACTCGTTTCATAATTCTGACATATGCGTTTCGTATTGCCATTTATAGAGCCTGACAACCAGTATAGTTTCCTATAGACTAGGTGAAAGAACATTTCTTAATCCCTAGTGTTTTGTGTGTTAGTTAACAATACCAATGATATACTAACCCTATTGCTAAGTATTTCAGTTTGGGTGAAACTCATATCACAAATCCTAAAGCCAAATTGTAGAGAAAAAGAGTTTCTGGAATTCTACCCAGACTCGGAAATTTCGGTTCCCCAACTCGGATATTCCGAGTCAACCCCAGAAAATTGGCTAAGTCAAGTTCAGAAAGTGGTACTGACTCCAATCGGAAAATCAGCTCAGAAATTTCAAAGACTCGGATATTCCGAGTCAACCCCAGAAAATTGGCTAAGTCAAGTTCAGAAAGTGGTTCTTATCTCAATCGGAAATTCAGCTCGGAAATTTCGAGGACTCGGATATTCCGAGTCACCCTCAGAAAATCGCCTAAGTCAAGTTCAGAAAGTGGTTCTGATCTCAACCGGAAATTCAGCTCGGAAATTTCAAGGACTCGGATATTCCGAGTCACCCTCAGAAAATCGGCTAAGTCAAGTTCAGAATTGGTTCTGATCTCAACCGGAAATTCAGCTCGGATATTTTCAAAGACCCGGATATTCCGGGTGACCGGAATTTCCGGTGTTACTTAAACCGGAATTTCCGGGTGCCCGAGACAACCAACGGCCAGATTTTGAGGGGGAGTATAAATACCCCCTCACTCAAGAACAGTGAGCTCTCAGATTTTCTCTCTCCTACTATTCTTGAAAGCTCAAACCATCAAGATCTCCCAATCCCCCCACCCATCTTCATTGATCTTTGGAGGATTGGAGGAGAAGACCCGGATCTACATCTTCACCGAAGGGATTTGCATTTCTCCCCCATTCACTTGGGGATTTTGTGGCTAGGGTTTCCGGTGGGAAAACCTAGTTCACCATTGTTGTACTCTTGGTGTCACCTTGACCTTTTGTGGTCCTTGACCTTTTGTGGTCTTCTTGGGAGCCCCCAATTCAGTTGTGGGTGTGTGCCTCAAGCGTTTGTAAGGGATTCGATCTCCGCCCTAAAAGGGGATCAATAGTGGAAGGTGGACTCGAAACCTTTGTGGTTGAGTTCATCGGAGAAGAAGGTGAGCCTTTGTGGCGTTGCGACTAACCTGTTGTGGTAGCGCACACCTCTCCAAACGAGACGTACACCCTTGGGTGAAACTCGGGATTACATCTTCGTCTCCGCGTACTTCACTCGGTTCCCTTTATCTTTGCTCCCTTACTTGCTTGTCTTGTTAGCTTGTTTACCTTGTTATTGCTTAGATTATCATTTAGGTAAATTCACCGTAGTTGCATATCTAGAGAATTTACCTTTGTGTTGAGCCTAAATTTGAAAAGACCTAAAATTTGTAATAGCACCTATTCACCCCCCTTCTAGGTGCCGGATTTCCGTTCAATTGGTATCAAAGCCAGGTTCACTTTTAAGGGCTTAACCGCCTAAGTGCAACAATGACGGAATCCGATGCCAAGAGGGCTGCCCGTGAAAAATTAGAGGCGGAGAAGGAGGCGTTAGCCAAAGGGGCAACCATGGCCGATCTTATTGATATGAGATCGTCCTTGGAGGCCCAACTCCTCAAGATGAATGAGATGCTCATGGCACTCTTGAAGTCTAAGGAGCCCGAGGCTACTTCTCCCTCTCCTCCTCCTAAGGAACATGCGGGGAACTCTAAGGAGTCATCTTCGGATGGGTCCAAAGATATTACCTCAAGTGTTCCCCTCGGGAAGACGGAAAAGGATGAATCACCTAGCTCCTCTAACACCCCCAAAGGAGAGGAATTTCATAATGTCAACCATAATTACTCTCCTAACCCTCCTATCCCTCACCCTCATGTAAACTTTAGAAGTGATCCTCCTAAGCTTAAACCTACTCATTTCTCTCAATGGGAATTTCTAATGAAGTCTCATCTATGTAGTGCCTCCATTGAGCTATGGCGCATCATTGAAGAAGGGTACAAGCCCCATGATCCAACCAACTTGACAAGAAGAGAGGTGGTTGATAGCCAACTCAACGCCACCGCTCGTCATCAACTCCAAATGGCCGTTGGAGAGAAGGACATGGCGCTCATTCAACAATTCTCCACCGCCAAGGAAGTTTGGAATGCTCTTTCCGACATCTTCGTCGGGAATGAGAGCATGAAGAAGAACCGGTATGATGCCTTATGCAATGAGGTGGAAGGGTTCTACAAGTTGGATGGAGAAAGCCACGAGGACATGTACCGGAGGTTGGTTTTGGTTGCCAACTCCTTCAAGAACCTCGGGGCGGTGTACATTAATGATGCTTGGATCAAGAGGAAGTTTGTGACCGCTCTCTTGCCCTTTGAGGAAACGGATTTGAAGACACTCCAAGGGAGACATGACTTTGCAAAGATGACATCCAATGAAGTTATGCAAGAGATGACCGCATACAAGGTGGCCTCCAAGATTGCACAAGATGCAAGAGCTAGAGCCATAGGGATGCACAAGCATGCCTCAATTGCTTTGAAGGCCACCGTTGAAGAAGAGGATGAAGAGGAGTGTGATGATCAAGTCGAGCTATCTAGTGAAGCTCTCTCAAGCACTCTCACTCAACACATGGGTCTTGCGGCAAGAACCTTTTGGAAGAACCCCAGAAGGGCCAAAGCAAGGATTGACAAGAAGTTTCTCCCCAACGGAGGAAAGCCATTCAACATAGTGAGGCTTTGCTATAACTGCGATGACAAGAGCCACTTTGTGGCCGATTGCCCATGGGAGAGAAGAGAGGATCATGGTGGGAGACTCGTGGCCAAGACGAAGGGCAAGGGGCCCATGCCCATGAAGAAGCCTTTCTTCAAGAAGAACCAAAAGATTGTCTTGGTGACTCAAGAGCAATATCCCACCGATGATGAAGATAGTGACAAGGAGGATACTCCAACGCAAGTGGCCGCACTAGCCATTTCTTCCACACCTCCGTCACTCTTCTCCTCACCAAACGAGAGCCCCATTGTCAAGAATGCAAGATGTCTTATGGCAAAGACATCCGAGGTAAAATTATCCCCCAACTCCATATCACATGACATTGATGATGCTATGCGTTTAGAAGTCAAGGAAGAAATCATTGCTTTTGATAAATTCATGACTAACTTGCAAGGAGAAGGAAAGAAACACTTTGGATCAATCATGAGTCGTATAGGTGAGCTTGAGGATGAGCTTGAATTAAAAGGTGAGATTGAGAGAGAGGATGCACACGCTAAGGTGTCTCTCCAATCCTCTCTCGAAGATGAACAAGAAGCTCATGCTCTCCTTAAGGAGCAACTTGCTAAGATCACTAAGGATCGTGATCTCTACTTTGCTAAATGTAAAATTGTGCAAAATGAAAAGTCCGAGCTTGTAGTTGCTCATGCTAGACTTTGCGAAGACTTCGAGTCACTTGACAATGCTCACAAGGTGTTGACAAGTGATCACGAATGTCTTCTCAAGTCTCGTGATCAACTCCAATCTCGGATATCTACTCTTGAGAAACCTAGCACCTCTACTCCTTTGAATGCTAATGCAAATGTTGTGAAGGATATTGCTTGGGCTGTGTTTGTTCCTTCCATGGCAACCAAGCCCAAGACCTCTCTTGATAAAGGTAAGGGGACACTCACTACTCCTCTTCATGAGCGAGTGCCCCACAAGGGTAAGGAAGGTCTAGGCTATGTTGCTAAGGAGAAGAAGAAGATCAAGAAGAAGACCAAGTCCGCACAAGCCAAGAAGGATGACATTGCGAGTGGAAATGCCACAAGGGGCACTCCCACTCGTAATGACTTTGCGGGCATATCTAACCCCAACTATGCCTTATATGTTGATTATTATGGGGATGTCTATGCTAGATACATTGGTCCTTTTGATGGTTACATTGAATATGCTATTTGGGTTCCAAAGACCCTTGTTGCTAACCAAAAGGCACCCATTGCAAAATGGGTACCTAAACCAAAGAATTGATTGTGTGTAGGGCCTTGCTTCCGGAGGATCGAAATGGATAATTGATAGTGGGTGCACTAGTCATATGACCGGAAGCAAGGATATTGTAACGGAGTTGAAGCCCAATGATGATCAAATGACCGTTACATATGGTGATAATTCTAAGTCTAAGGTAATAGGGCTCGGCAAGGTGGTAATAGCACCGACATCACACTTGTGAATGTCTTGCTTGTCGAGTCCCTAGGTTTCAACTTGATCTCCGTCTATTCCTTAACTTGTTTGGGCTATACCGTTGTCTTCGAAAAGGAAATGGTCATTCTCTTGCGGAGCAAGTCTCTCAATGTGTCTTTCATTGGGTACATTGAGAATGGGCTCTATGTGGTTGACTTCTCCGGAGTCACCACTTCCCATACAATGTGCCTATTCGCAAAGGCGGACTTGGGTTGGCTATGGCATCACCGACTAGCCCATGTCAACATGAGGACTTTGTAAAGTCTCCACAAGGGTGGCCATATCATAGGACTAAAAGACCATGTTTCTTTCTCGAAGGATCGAATGTGTAGGGCGTGTGTTGAAGGAAAAATGCATGACATCTACCATCCAAGCAAGACCATCATTTCTTCAAAAAGGGTTTTGGAGCTTCTCCATGTTGACCTCTTTGGTCCCATTCCGGAAGCTAGTCTTGGTGGCAAGAAATATTGCTTGGTGATTGTTGATGACTATTCAAGATACACATGGGTTTTCTTCTTCAAGACGAAGATGGAGACTCAACAAACTATCATCGACTTCTCCAATGAAGCTCAACGTCAACACAATGTCCCTATCTTGGTGATAAGAAGTGACAATGGGTCCGAGTTCAAGAACTACACCTTAAACGAGTTCCTTAGTGAAGAAGGGATTCGTCATCAATATTCCGCTGCTTATACTCCCCAACAAAATGGTGTAGCCGAAAGGAAGAACCACACACTTATTGAGATGGCAAGGTCGATGATGGCCGAGTTCAAGTCCCCTCACAACTTTTGGGCCGAAGCCGTCAACACCGCTTGCCATTCATCCAACCGGCTCTTCTTTCGCAAAGGACTCATGAAGACACCTTATGAAGTGCTTACCGGGAACAAGCCCAATATCTCCTACTTCCGAGTATTTGGTTGTAAGTGTTTCTATCTCATCAAAGGTGTTCGTTTGGGCAAGTTTGATTCTAAGTCTCTTGAAGGGACATTTGTGGGCTACGGATCCGAATCCCACACTTATAGAGTCTATGATAAGGCCTCGCGCATAATCATAGAAACTTGTAGTGTGGTGTTCGAGGAGAATGACGGCTCCCTCGTGGAGCAAAGTGGTGTTTCCGTTGTAGGTGATGATGAACCTCAAGATGCTATCCGAAGAATGGGGTTGGGAGTCCACCGCCCCGTTGAACTCTATTATGAGGTTGATCAACAAGGATCAAGTTCTTCACAAGTGGTGACCACCCCAACACAAGAAACACCCATCGACAACACCGTGCCCAATACACCTAGCCAAGAAGAAGCACAAGATTCTACAGCTGCTCCTGGAATTTCCGGAGGACCGAAAATCCGGTTCAAGCTGGAGTCGGAAATTCCGGTGGTTCGGAATTTCCGGTCCATGAACCCGGAATATCCGGTCCTGCTGACATTCCCGGTGGCAGTTCGCAAGGCCAAGATCAACCCTACCTCACCAATGGACACCACTCCAATGGTTGATCAAGGCCATCAAATAAGTCAAGGCGGAGACATGAATGATCAAGATGATCAAGCGATTCCTCCCACCACTCGGAGGGAAATCGAGATCCGCCGCTTGAATAGGGTTGGCACCTCACAAGAATTAAGAGCTCTATCTCTTGACAAGGTGCTTGGTGATGTGAGAAGCAAGGTCTCTACCCGAAGACAACTCGCAAGATTTAGTGAACATCAAGCTCACATCTCCATGGTGGAACCCAAGAAGGTCTTTGAAGCTCTTGAAGATAAAGATTGGCTTGATGCTATGCATGAAGAGCTCAACAACTTCGAGCGCAACAAAGTGTGGAAGTTGGTGGAAAGACCCAAAGATTGCCGCAATGTTATCGGCACCAAGTGGATTTTCAAGAACAAGCAAGATGAACATGGCATGGTGGTGAGGAACAAGGCAAGATTGGTGGCTCAAGGTTACTCCCATATTGAAGGCATTGACTTTGGAGAAACCTACGCGCCCGTGGCTCGACTTGAGTCAATCCGTATTCTTCTTGCCTATGCCTCTCATCATAACTTTAAGTTGCAACAAATGGATGTTAAATCCGCTTTTCTAAATGGTCCACTAAATGAACTTGTTTATGTTAAGCAACTACCGGGGTTCGAGGACCTCAAGTATCCGAACCATTTCTACAAGTTGGATAAGGCACTCTATGTCCTTAAACAAGCCCCACGAGCGTGGTACGAATACCTTAGAGAACTACTTGTAGACCGTGGATTCCAAGTTGGGGAAATCAACCCCACACTTTTCACTAAGAAAGTTAATGGAGAGCTTTTCATTTGTCAATTATATGTGGATGACATTATTTTTGGATCGACTAACAAAGCATTTAACGAAGAATTCTCTAAGCTTATGACTGACAGGTTTGAGATGTTTATGATGGGTGAGATGAAGTTCTTCCTCGGATTTGAGATCAAACAATTGAGGGAAGGAACGTTCATCAACCAAGCAAAGTACATTCAAGACATGCTCAAGAAGTACGAGTTGCTTGATCTCAAGGGTGCCTCTACCCCAATGCAAACCAAATGCCACCTTGAGCTCAACCCGAAGGGTAAGGATGTGGATCAAAAGGTATACCGCTCCATGATTGGATCTCTCCTCTACCTTTGTGCATCTAGACCGGATATAGTGCTAGCCGTAGGAGTGTGTGCAAGATATCAAGCGGCTCCTAAAGAAAGCCATGATGTGGCCGCCAAGAGAATCTTTAGATATTTGGCTTATACCCCAACCTATGGATTGTGGTACCCCAAGGATGCAAATTTCTCATTATGTGGATACACGGATTCCGATTGGGCGGGAGATCTTGATGATAGGAAGTCAACCTCCGACGCTTGTCAATTTATTGGGAGGTCCTTGGTGAGTTGGTCTTCTAAGAAGCAAAATTGTATATCTCTCTCCATCGCCAAAGCCGAGTATGTTGCCGCCGCAAGTTGTTGTACTCAGTTACTATGGATGAGGCAAACCTTAAAGGAGTACGGAGTCGATTGCGACAAAGTGCCTCTTCTATGTGACAGCAAAAGTGCCATCAAGATTGCCTACAACCCGATGCAACATTCAAGAACCAAACATATTGAGATCCGCCATCATTTCATAAGAGATCATGTGGCCCGAGGAGACATTGACTTATCATATGTGGGCACAAGGGATTAATTGGCGGATATCTTCACGAAGCGCCTTGAGGAAGGAAGGTTTTGCTTTTTGAGGAATGAGCTAAATATCATTGATTCGAGGTCCTTAGCTTGATATCTTGCACACTCACCTAGGGCGTAATTGCATCTTATCTTGTTTAGATGTAGGCATGGAAATAGGGGGAGTGCGGTCCTAATATATTGGACCACCCCTCCCCCCATTATGCCGATAGCAAGAGTTCTTTTATCTCTATATTCATTCTTATGACTAATGAGCTAAAACGACGAGTATTGGTTATGTACCCAAGATACATCTTCGCGGTAACATGCCATACACTCCTACATGGTGGCCTCGGCCACCGACCTCTTCTCTTTGAAGAGTTGATTTTATTTGGAGCTTATTGTTGTTATTTGCCCTCCTATTCATGCATGTGGGAAACCTACTCAACTTGTCGCTTTTTGTTTCGATTTGGTTGTTGTGAGTTGAGTATGGTGTACCAATAACAGTTTGGAAATCTATCCCAAGCCTACTTACCCCTGAAAACATTTCTCTCTATTGCACACAAGTCATCCATTTGAAAACTGGGATTTTGGTTCAGCATGTCGGAATATCCGGTTCATTTTGAATCGGAATATCCGGTGACCCGGAATATCCGGTGTAAGTCACACTCGGAATATCCGGTCAGGCGGTTTGTCCAGAAATATAAGGGCAGGCTCGGGGTGAAGGGCTCATTAGTGACCTTCTTCCACCCCCGACCTCCCTCTCCTCCAGCCGCCGCCCCTGCTGCTCCAAGGTCCCTCCGGAGCACTCCGATCGCCGGGGAACCTCTTTCTCGGCCGGATCTGCTCCTCCTCCGCCCCGGGAACTCACTCCTCCAAGCAACGGCCTCAATGGATGAGGGTAACTTCACTTTTCTTCTTCCTCATGTGCTTGCACTTGGATCTTGATGTGGAGTTATTTGTTTCAACATTGCTTGGTAGAGATTGTTCCTAGCACTATTCCCTGCTATCTACATACATTAGTTTTGCAAGATGTTGGATCGATCTAGTTTTAGACCGAGTCAATCTCAGATCTGCACTGTTTCTGTCTGACTCGGAATTTCCGACTCAGTCTGACTCGGAATTTCCGGTCCCCAGGAATTTCCGGTCATGTCTGAATCGGAATTTCCGAGTCAAACACTGCAGTTTTAAGATTAACTCATGTTTAACTACATATGATTCATCAAAGGCCTACCTAATGTGTGTCTTATCTCCTGACTTGTGTGCACTTACCTTATGCTACCCACTATGCTCAAATTCACAGGTTCTGGTGGGAGTCGGTCCGCTGGGGCATCAAGGAACACAGGTAGAGCACCTGTCCACAAGAACCCAGTCAACGAGGGAAAGGGTCCTGCAATTCAAAGGCAGAAGAAAGATGTTGTCAGCAAGCCTTCATCCAAGAAGAGGAAGAATGCCCCTAGTCCCCAACGTCAGGACTACCCCAAGATGAACTCAGTGGATTATTCTCAGCTGAGACAGGGGGACTGGTACCTCAGCTCAAAGACAACTCTCTCGCTGATCGCAGCTATTGGTGCCAAGCGCAAGAGCACATATTCGTGGATCTCTATCTCTCTCTGTCGAAGCCCATTCTGAAGGAGATATGCCCTAGAGGCAAATAAATAAGTAGTATTTATTACGTTATCTCATGAGTTTATAATAGGTTTGTGTATTATGCTATAACTGTATTAATCAGAATTATTAATACACGTGTGATACATAGACAACCAGGTCCCTAGCAAGCCTCTATATGAGCTAGTCCATTGGGCAACAGTTGATCGAGATTCCCGGTCAAGGACAATGACGTCGGTTGACAATGGGGTCATCTTGTTAGTTGAATAAGGTGGTGGACATACGCAAAGTATTGCAATAAGATCGTATTACGATGTTTGTCATTTGCAATAGATAAGAATATGATAGCTTATTCCTTAGACCGTGAGACCGTACTTATTAATGCTTCGTAGGGGTACTTTGAGAGCATCAAACGTTGTGTCTTATATAGCATGACAATAACGGTGTCCATCTTGGGTATTCCGAAAGAGCATCGAGACGTAAGGATCAAGAGCGGGATTTGTTCATTCTTGTAATGGAAAGATACTCTGGGCCCACTCGGTGATATTGCATCTATATAGCTACGCAGCTTATGACTAGGTCATGGAGATGTAATATCGCGGACGAGTTAAATAACCTTCGTCGGTAACGAGATACAACAAAGGCATCGGTGTGTCTACGATCATATCTCGGACAAGGTAGTATCGCAGAGACAAAGGGAATGAATATCATATTTATGGTTCAACGACGATATTCGTGGAATGCACAGGGGTCGTCATATATTTCCAGGTATCACTGACGATCATTGGTGAGCGGAGTGTCTCGTCCATGTCTGGAGTGTTCCCGAACCGTAGCGTAACAAACTTAAGGTCTTAGCGACGCTAGGAGATAGGTTCTGGAATTTTATAGGAGTTTGTTGGAGAAAGAGAAATGATCCGGAAAGAGTTCCGGTGGTCCGGAAGGAGTTCCGGGGAGGTATGGAATGGTTCCAGGAATGTCCGAAAGTTGTTTGGGTGGTTCCGAAATAGTTTCGGAGTCACGGGATATTGAATTATATATAAATATATTAATTATGAATTAATGGGATTTTTATATTAATTTAATATTAATTAAATAAAGGAAAAAGGGGGCTCCCACCTACATGGGCCCTAAGAGGGCCCAAGAAGGGGAAACCGCACCCCACAAGGAAAGGGAGGCTTGGGCCTCCTGGTCCGAGTTGGACTAGGAGTGGGAAAGCCCAAAGGGGGGTTCGGCCGAACCCCCCCCCCCCCCCCTCTCCTCCTTTAGTCCCACACGGGGGAGCCAAGTGGGTTGGCACACCCCCTTCCCCCTTTATATACCAAGGCATATTAATTGATTTAATTCATAGGAAAATCCAATTAATTCCCGATTTCTCTCTCGATCTCGTGGTTCCCAAGTTGGAGCCGCGCCGAGCTGAGGAAGGGGGTCTCTCTCCACCTAAGCCATACCGCAGAGCGTCGTTGCTCTGCGGGATTCCAGATAAGATCTACTCCTGCGATTTCAGCTGTATCTGAATGACCGGTAGTTGTCGCTAAGCTCCGTATGTTTGTGAGTGCTCGGAGGCATCTCTTTTCGAGAAGCTTGGGCGACGTCGTCTCGCCCCCTGCAGCCGCCGCGCCTCCCCCCCCCTCTGCTGCCGGCGCACCAGCCCTGGTGCTGGCGCTCTGCCTTCTTCCGCCCGACGCCCGTCGACGCAGATCATCATCGACACCCCGGCGTCATCGACTCCGACATCGCGGCAAGTTCTCCGCGACCTCGAGGTCGGCTACGTACGACTTCATCGTCAACGCTTGTGCGGGAGCGTAATCCCCGCTATCGGTCTACATGGAGGTAATGTAACCCATTCCGCCACCGTTATCGCATGTACTAGATAGATAGATCCTGCCTAGTTAGGGTTCCGTTCGCTAGAAAAATTATTGTTTTCTGCACCGTAACCCCTTGAGTGGTATCAGAGCCGATCTATGCGTAGTACTGCTGGTACGGTTAGAACTCATGTTGCATGAGGGCGTCTTTCTTATATTTGCTACCCTCTAGCGTGCACTTGCGATGCCTTCGGTATTGAGTTGATGAAGCGGCCCGGACCGACTTTACGCGTACGCTTACGCGAGACTGGTTCCACTACTGACATACGGCTTGCACCGTATCTGTGTCTGGCGGGTGTCTGTTTCTCTCTCTCTAGTCGGCAAAGCATTTTCAATGGAGGGCCCGAAAGGGATGCTTAAACATGCAATTATACGATCGACGTTGTGGTACAAAGTTCGTAGGTACGGAAGCGATTCTATTACGAATAAGCCTATTTGCCACGTAAAACTTGCAAAACTAAATAAAGCTAGAGGCGTCTAACTTTGTTTTGCAGAGGCGTTATTTTATGTGACATGGTTATGGTAAGTTTTGATATTACTCGTACTATCGAAGGCAATGGAGGGCTCTGTGGACTCGGAGCCATGCCGGGGCGCCGGGGGCCAGGCACATGGCGCCATGAAGGTCCAGGCGCATCGACCATGTCACATCGCACTTCATTGCATCATTATTGTGTGTTGTTGTGTGTGCATCCTATTGATTGCTTATATGCTAGATATACAACGGTAGCGTCATAAATAGGATGATCCCTAACAAATACCAAAATTGTGTTCTCCCTCGTTGCGCACCACCAAGAAAGTTCTACGTTATGAGGCAGGCCGTGATGATCGGGTGTCACACATCTCGTCGTTCGCATACAGTGGGTGTAAGCCATGTTGCACGCGCAGGGTCTTCGAGGTTTGATTGGCGAGCCTAGCATACTCAGAGGTATGGCCTCGGAACACGGGAAGATCGAAAGATCGAGCACGAGTCATAGAGTTGTTATGATCGACATTTTATGTCCACCTTTGAAGCTGTGCTGCCGGCCGTGATGATCGGGGGTAGTGTGGTGGATGAGGGTCGTGTCATCGCCATTATTATTTTTAGGGATAATAATCTTGGTGTGGCGTGTTTTTGATAATGAGATTATAGAACTAAAACTCACCTACATATTATAAACTTAACCTTACCTCTTTTGCGATCACATCTGTAGACTACGCAACTATACTTCGGTTACTTCCTCAAGAGCCCGGATGCTACATTAGAAGCCGACGGGTCAAACTTCATCAGATGGTACAGGGGTTTTAGAAACATTCTCGAACACAACAACATTCTATATGTTCTCGATGAACCGTTAGGAGGAGGACCAGGAGATTCTGCAAGCGAGGAGGAGGAAGATGATTTCCGTAGGCGTCGAGACATATTCATTGAAGTGGAGATCACCATGACCGTATGCCTGGCACCCGAGTTGAAAGAGATGTTTCGACGCAAGGAGCCAAGCGTCATGATGGATGCGAAAAAGACTCACTTCGGAGATGAATTAAAGCGTGAGCAATTCAGGCAGCTTAGAATGTTCCAGACCATTCACATGGAGGAGCATACATGTCTGAAGACACATTTGAAGAGATTGTATGACATCTACTTCCAGCTGACGATGGTCTTCGATTACTGGATGGCAGATTCTTGTGCCATTCGGACTGTCCTGATATGTCTACCTCCTAGCTATGAGAAGCATGTGCGCAAGTACATTTTGAAAGCCGACGATATGAACTTCTACAAGTTTGTACGTGAGTTCCAGTCTCTGAAGGTTGATTCCATCGAAGGAGAGATCTTCGATGCTACAGGTATATATTTGATATATGCAGAATTATGAATTCGCCCTTGGTATATGATGAAGTATTTGATACTTGTTCTGTTTGTGAAACAGGTCCTGATTATCACATATATGCGGCGCAGTTTGATGTGACCTGGCGCTGAAGCTGGTAGTCAAGGAGTTGATGGCCTTTTGGTGTTCACGTCCTCAAGTTATCATAGTTATCATTAATAGTTTTTAATACGATCTTTTGTAATAGTGAGCGAGTGTGTGTGTCTTGATTGTTGCAAGACAAAGTTATTCATGTAATAAGACAAGTTTAGTTGTTTTATGTTATGGAACAAGTCAGTTGTTTTATCTTATGAATAAAGAGTCCACACCTCAGTTACATTGATTGTATGATAAGTATTCATAATTGTAGAAATGATAAAATAGCGTGTCCTATGAATAAGAGTTCTATTACTAGAACAAACACCGTCGAGTTTAGTAATAAAAGCAATGAAAGAAGTAATGGGTGTCTTGATCCATTTAAGTATTTCAAGTGCTTAGTTGATTAAGTTTGAAATCAAGTATTGAAGCTGCAATACTGGTGGAAATTAATTGAGTGTCATTTTTAATGACTAATTAATGGTGTTTACTACTTGATCCGAATTCCTCCATGACTTTGGTGAATAGGAGTATTTGCCCGATAAATTATGGAGTCTGAGATTAATTTGATAATAGATCAAATGGGGTTTTTCAGAAGAAAGATTAGTGAACATTGTGTTCACAAAATTCGATCAAAGGACAGTATTTTTGAATTATGTTTTCAACGCAAGAGGCTTATGGAAATTTGCTTCACAAATTTATAATGTCATATATAGTGATATCTGGGGAATTATAATCATGCTCTATTTTAAATAAAGTGTGGTCTGTCAGAATCAGTCTTAGAATCTCCTAATATGTTCGAAACATTATAGTCGATGTCCACTTTAGAAAATAGATATTTTTCTCAACAAGAATTCGTAGGATCGACAGTAGTGTCGACATGTATATGATTATGCGATAATTCGGAATATACATGAGTGGTTCTTTGTAGATTGCTCGCATTGGATGAGAGTGTATTCCAAAACAATATAGAAACAAAGTTCAGGTTGTTGTCTATGTAATTCCGAGAAAAGATGACTTTTCGAATTATGGTTTATGGATTGGAATTAGAAGTTTGGAATAAAGTGTCAGACTTATGTTGGAAGGTGTTCCGAGGGGTATATGTCTGCTAATGAAAGTTTAGTGATTAAGAGTGAGGGAGACTAGAAAATTGTTTTCTGCTTGCAATCCTCTTCATAAAGATCATAATATCTTCATGAAAGAAACTTCAAAATAAAGTGTTGTTATATTTAATATTGCTGTCAGGTCACAGCGCTGTATTAAGTATTTCACATCTTGTTGACAGATCGAGGTACACTTTATGAATACAAAGAAAGTTGAGAAAATATCGGAATACGAACAAAGGCTTTTTGAGCCTGGAAATCCAAGTTACATTTGAAAGGATTAAGAGAGTAATTGTTGCTGCAATTCTTATTAGAGGAATAAGATTGTTTAATCGTCATATAAAGTGTTATATGAGAAATGTGACTATAAGAAAGACGCGGGAGCATGTCTTGTCAAGAAATGTGTCTTGGACAAGATCAAATTTGTTGACTACATTTATGTAGACATGCTTGAAGTTTGAGGGATTTGTATTAGTGTAATACTATAGTTTGTATTAAATTCGAATTGATGGTAGAACAATGATTTTGGTTTGACCAAAATGTCGATTTAAGTGGGAGTCATAGTTAGTTTACTCAGGTGGAATATGTAAAGAAGATATTTTTGAGTGGGAGCTCAGGAACTCAAATATGTGGATGACACGGTTTTGAGTGGGAGCTCGTGTTGTCAAATATGTGGAGGCATATTTTGAGTGGGAGTCGAATTCATCTTGTGTAGTTAACACATTGTGAAACTGTACCAATAGAATAGGCTGAAGTTGTGAAACTATTTAAAAGATTAGTGTCTATTTTGAAATAGAACGGGAATTTTAAATAGTTAGTCGAGTTGTGTTGGATTATATCTGAGGAGTCAGAATAGAATCAAAATGATGGTCCTTTGAAATCCAATTGATCATTAAGAGTAATGATGCATGAAAGTAATGGTTGTATGACATGTGGGTCTATTATGTAATATTAGACATCATACAGAACCCATATTGACTGCTCGATGAAATATAACCGATGTTCTTGGAATAAGAGTAGTTATGAAAGTAAATTTGGAATTTACTGGAGGTAGAAGTGCGTTAGTTAAAGGATTGACATTCGAATGTCAAGTTTTCTACATTGGTGTGAAAGTTTGTATATATCGCGAGTTTGTAATTGTTACAAGGGGCTCTGTATGGCTTAGTGTGTTTTTCAGGGCAGTTATCTGGTTAGTATAATCAGAGTAAGCGCTGGGAAACAGAAGTCTCACTTAGTTACGGTATTTTCATATATGTTGTTAGACAACATAATGATATCAAGGAAGTTGATGTCAGTGAATCGCAAAAGCATGCACAATCATTGATTGTACAGTAACACTTTTCCACAAGCAAGCATCATCAAATGATTCTTATTTGATAAGGGATTTTGATAAAGTAAAATGCAGCTGGTTTATTTGTACTCTAGTGCAAGTGGGAGACTGAAGGAGATATGCCCTAGAGGCAAATAAATAAGTAGTATTTATTACGTTATCTCATGAGTTTATAATAGGTTTGTGTATTATGCTATAACTGTATTAATCAGAATTATTAATACACGTGTGATACATAGACAACCAGGTCCCTAGCAAGCCTCTATATGAGCTAGTCCATTGGGCAACAGTTGATCGAGATTCCCGGTCAAGGACAATGACGTCGGTTGACAATGGGGTCGTCTTGTTAGTTGAATAAGGTGGTGGACATACGCAAAGTATTGCAATAAGATCGTATTACGATGTTTGTCATTTGGAATAGATAAGAATATGATAGCTTATTCCTTAGACCGTGAGACCGTACTTATTAATGCTTCGTAGGGGTACTTTGAGAGCATCAAACGTTGTGTCTTATATAGCATGACAATAACGGTGTCCATCTTGGGTATTCCGAAAGAGCATCGAGACGTAAGGATCAAGAGCGGGATTTGTTCATTCTTGTAATGGAAAGATACTCTGGTCCCACTCGGTGATATTGCATCTATATAGCTGCGCAGCTTATGACTAGGTCATGGAGATGTAATATCGCGGACGAGTTAAATAACCTTCGTCGGTAACGAGATACAACAAAGGCATCTGTGTGTCTACGATCATATCTCGGACAAGGTAGTATCGCAGAGACAAAGGGAATGAATATCATATTTATGGTTCAACGACGATATTCATGGAATGCACAGGGGTCGTCATATATTTCCAGGTATCCCTGACGATCATTGGTGAGCGGAGTGTCTCGTCCATGTCTGGAGTGTTCCCGAACCGTAGCGTAACAAACTTAAGGTCTTAGCGACGCTAGGAGATAGGTTCTGGAATTTTATAGGAGTTTGTTGGAGAAAAAGAAATGATCCGGAAAGAGTTCCGGTGGTCCGGAAGGAGTTCCGGGGAGGTATGGAATGGTTCCGGGAATGTCCGAAAGTTGTTTGGGTGGTTCCGAAATAGTTTCAGAGTCACGTGATATTGAATTATATATAAATATATTAATTATGAATTAATGGGATTTTTATATTAATTTAATATTAATTAAATAAAGGAAAAAGGGGGCTCCCACCTACATGGGCCCTAAGAGGGCCCAAGAAGGGGAAACACACCCCACAAGGAAAGGGAGGCTTGGGCCTCCTAGTCCGAGTTGGACTAGGAGTGAGAAAGCCCAAAGGGGGGTTCGGCCGAACCCCCCTCCCCTCTCCTCCTTTAGTCCCACATGGGGGAGCCAAGGGGGTTGGCACACCCCCTTCCCCCTTTATATACCAAGGCATATTAATTGATTTAATTCATAGGAAAATCCAATTAATTCCCGATTTCTCTCTCGATCTCGTGGTTCCCAAGTTGGAACCGCGCCGAGCTGAGGAAGGGGGTCTCTCTCCACGTAAGCCATACCGCAGAGCGCCGTTGCTCTGCGGGATTCCAGATAAGATCTACTCCTGCGATTTCAGATGTATCTGAATGATCGGGAGTTGTCGCTAAGCTCTGTATGTTTGTGAGTGCTCGGAGGCATCTCTTTTCGAGAAGCTTGGGCGACGTCGTCTCGCCCCCTGCAGCCGCCGCGCCTCCCCCCCTCTGCTGCCGGCGCACCAGCCCTGGTGCTGGCGCTCTGCCTTCTTCCGCCCGACGTCCGTCGACGCAGATCATCATCGACACCCCGGCGTCATCGACTCCGACATCGCGGCAAGTTCTCCGCGACCTCGAGGTCGGCTACGTACGTCTTCATCGTCAACGCTTGTGCGGGAGCGTAATCCCCGCTATCGGTCTACATGGAGGTAATGTAACCTGTTCCGCCACCGTTATCGCATGTACTAGATAGATAGATCCTGGCTAGTTAGGGTTCCGTTCGCTAGAAAAATTATTGTTTTCTGCACCGTAACCCCTTCACATTCGACCCATGCACCCGTTTGATTTTGCATCTCTGCAGAAGAAAGCCGCATTTGCTGAGGCTATCCACATTGTCAAGACCATGGGTTTGGAGAGGTTGGTGCTCACCCGTTGTCCCTACAACGCCCAGCTTGTGATGCAGTTCTTCGCCACCCTAGTGATCAAGGGTGACTCGAAGAAGACTATGAAGTGGATGACTGGGGAATCATACTGTGAGTCCAACTTCGAGGAGTTTGCCAAGGTACTGGGCTACAGGTTTGATGGTGACAATCCCCAAGGCTTTCGCATGCACACCCCCTACAAGCTCAACAAGAAGCAAACTGCGCACTTATATGGTGTGGGCGCCACCCCTGGAAACTCTCGTGACTTGCTTCCACTGTATGATGTTCTTGTGCGCATCCTGCGTGAGAACATTGCACCGAGTGGTGGCAACAACGACAACGTGGTTACCCCTCTCTGCAACATGCTCCTTCACGCCAACCGCATTGTGAAGGACTCTAGTTCTGATGCTGACTGGAGTGTAGATGTGATGGATTACATCTACAATGAGATGTATGAAGCTATGACCACCAGGGTCTCTATTCCTTATGCTCCTTACATTATGAAGCTCCTCAAGTTTAAGTTCCCTGACTACAACTTCAGCAATGGTGATTTGGAGCCACATGACTTCAAGAAGCTTTATGTGAAGAAGACTGTGGTCAAGCCCCCTCCTAGGCCTTCTACTACCTCAGCTCCAGGTGGATCTTTCATGGGTGATTCTAGGAGGGCTGCTGCTGCTCCTACTCATGTTCCTGCCACTCATGCGCATGTCAAGAAGCTGAACTGGTTCCAGCGCAACATCCTTTGCATGAATGTGGACATCCGCAAAGAGCAATACACTGCCTACAAGGATCGCCGTCAGCTGGAATACAAGCAAGACTTGATCCTTCACCATGCTTATGGCTCTCCTGCTCCTGCTGCTCTGTCTGATGCCCTGACCTTTGCTCAGTGGAACCAGGGTTCCTTGGCTCCGTGGACACTGATTGACCAGGACCTTGGCGGCATCTCTTACACCACTGGCTATGACTATGATGAGGAGGAGGCAGATGATGATGAGGAGGCAGAGTCTGAGGAGTATGAAGAGGATGATGATGATGATGATGAGGATGATGATGGTGATGAGGAGAACCCCTCGGACTGAAGACTTCCATGGGACGTAGCATCGCTCTTCTTCCTTTTTGGCGTTTCGATGCCAAAGGGGGAGAAGTTGCTCTACTAGGACTTCTTCGAGGATTTGCAAAGGGTCGGGCACAAGCATATGCGTTTACCATTTATTTGCGCTTGTGTCCATTTATCGTGTTTTAAGTTATTTGTGAACTCCTTTTATTTCATTATGTGATAACTATGTATTGAGACAATGGTTTGATGCTATCATTATCTTATGGTTGAGACTTCGAATTGATTGTGTTGGTATTCTCTTCATATTCTATATACACAAGGTATGAAAATCTATCTAGTCTCAATTGCTACCATAATCTTACATTTTGTCTCTTTTCTCCTTTGTGATATCTTGTGGTTGTTGTTATAAAATTGCTCCTATCCTTTGTCATATTGTGTTGCTTACTTGCATTTATTTAGGGGGAGCCATTTTCTGCCAAAAACATGATATTGCTTTTTGTTTCTATGCAAATCTTGGTATTGTCATCTAACACCAAAAAGGGGGAGATTGAAAGAACATTTCTTAATCCCTAGTGTTTTGTGTGTTAGTTAACAATACCAATGATATACTAATCCTATTGCTAAGTATTTCAGTTTGGGTGAAACTCATATCACAAATCCTAAAGCCAAATTGTAGAGAAAAAGAGTTTCTGGAATTCTTCCCAGACTCGGAAATTCCGGTTCCCCAACTCGGATATTTCGAGTCAACCCCAGAAAATTGGCTAAGTCAAGTTCAGAAAGTGGTACTGACTCCAATCGGAAATTCAGCTCGGAAATTTCAAGGACTCGGATATTCCGAGTTAACCCCTGAAAATTGGCTAAGTCAAGTTCAGAAAGTGGTTCTGATCTCAACCGGAAATTCAGCTCGGAAATTTCGAGGACTCGGATATTCCGAGTCACCCTCAGAAAATCGGCTAAGTCAAGTTCAGAAAGTGGTTCTGATCTCAACCGGAAATTCAGCTCGGAAATTTCAAGGACTCGGATATTCCGAGTCACCCTCAGAAAATCGGCTAAGTCAAGTTCAGAATTGGTTCTGATCTCAACCGGAAATTCAGCTCGGATATTTTCAAATACCCAGATATTCCGGGTGACCGGAATTTCCGGTGTTACTTAAACCGGAATTTCCGGGTGCCCGAGACAACCAACGGCCAAATTTTGAGGGGGAGTATAAATACCCCCTCACTCACTCAAGAACAGTGAGCTCTCAGATTTTCTCTCTCCTACTATTCTTGAAAGCTCAAATCATCAAGATCTCCCAATCCCCCCACCCATCTTCATTGATCTTTGGAGGATTGGAGGAGAAGGCCCGGATCTACATCTTCACCGAAGGGATTTGCATTTCTCCCCCATTCACTTGGAGATTTCGTGGTTAGGGTTTCCGGTGGGAAAACCTAGTTCACCATTGTTGTACTCTTGGTGTCACCTTGACCTTTTGTGGTCCTTGACCTTTTGTGATCTTCTTGGGAGCCCCCAACTCAGTTGTGGGTGTGTGCCTCAAGCGTTTGTAAGGGATTCGATCTCCGCCCTAAAAGGGGATCAATAGTGGAAGGTGGACTCGAAACCTTTGTGGTTGAGTTCATCGGAGAAGAAGGTGAGCCTTTGTGGCGTTGCGGCTAACCTGTTGTGGTAGCGCACACCTCTCCAAACGAGACGTACACCCTTGGGTGGAACTCGGGATTACATCTTCATCTCCGCGTGCTTCACTCGGTTCCCTTTATCTTTGCTCCCTTACTTGCTTGTCTTGTTAGCTTGTTTACCTTGTTATTGCTTAGATTATCATTTAGGTAAATTCACCGTAGTTGCATATCTAGAGAATTTACCTTTGTGTTGAGCCTAAATTTGAAAAGACCTAAAATTTGTAATAGCACCTATTCAACCCCCCCCCCTCTAGGTGCCGGATTCCCGTTCACTAGGTACCTTCAAGCTGAACATGCCAACTAGATCTACATCAAAATATTGTTGCATTTACCAAAGAAGTAAGGACCTGTTATTTATTTGAATAGTACACTTGTTTAACCACAGTTTTAACTAAAACCGACTCACGGTTTATCAGCTAGCTCGTATGAAGAATGCTCAAGTATAGGGACAGCTGGGAGATATTCAGTTTGTAAATCATTCCTATTGTTGCTGAAACATTGTTAAAGCTTTCAGTGTTACATCTGGCTATAAGGTTGCTTAGTATATTAACTTTTGTCCAAGACATTTTCGTTGTGTTTGACATTTAATTGTTTACTGGTCGTGCTCTAGGTTACAATAAATTGGAACTTATGAATTGGAGACCACAAAAAAATATTTTTCTTGACTGCTTTGTCGGCCAGCAATTTTACTCAAGAATTAGGCAGTTCTGCAGGCTCTTTTCAACTACCGTCAGGATTTAATACAGAGCATATCATAGTTCAGTTTCTTGAGGCAGAGAGGAATATTCTAGCGTGTATAAATGTTCCTAGAGGTATGAACTTTAAAGCATGGTAAGGTACAATTTTAGTTATACACATTGACGGTTTCAATATGTATGTATTTAGACTTTAACTTGCATCGTCTTTGCAGCAACTTGACTGTTAAGAATATGACATGATAGTGTCCAGCTCAAAATAATTTTAGTAATGCAGCTGCAACTTGTTAGTTTTTATTTCATTCACCTACAAATGGGAAACTAGACTCCAGATGCTGAAACAAAGATATGACTCCTTTACTTCTTTATTAATTCTCTCACCACATAGTATATGAGTGTTCAATCAATTTTTTTACCCCCGAGGATGTTTCATCTATCTTGGAATGATGGAATATCATTCCAAGATGATTTAAGATTGAAAAAATATTTCAAAATTTCACCATTTCTCACGCATTATGTTTTTTCTTAGATTGTGGCTCCCTTTACGTTGGTGGTAATCTCATTTCTATATGTTTAGTTTATTTTTGACTGTTTTTTGACTCATGTTTCCGAGCTTGAATTGCATAAGATCCGGTGGGATCTTGGCAGGAAGTTTTTTTACTACGAAGAAGGATTGCATTTGGACATTCTTTTTGGTAAGGAATCTGCCAAAAGTAATTCTTGTCAAATACTCAACTGGGTGTCACGTAGGTGTAGAGACTGACTATGGTGCCACACCACCTTGATGAGGGAACATAGGAAACATGGTGTTGTCAACGACAAGTTGAAGTGGAATGTAATGAAAAGCATGTGGATTTGTAGAATGTTTGGTATTTATAACGATGACACTTTCATATGTAGCCATTCTAAGACACACCCTATTGTATGACCTGACAATACATAAGTATGGACATACCAAATACTCAACGTTTATCTAAAAACCAAATACTGAACGGGTGACACCTTTGTGAATGTTACATATTTCGTCGTCAAACAATTTATTTTTCACCTAAAAAGTATCTTTATGCAATGGCGACTCATTGCGACAGAAATAGTCCAGGCTTAATGCATGTTGCACACATATGGGAGCTTTCAATTTTTTTGAAATTTATGCTCAGTTACATATCAGTACAACATTACTAAATTCAGCTGTATTATACGAGTGCAATGGCAACTTGGACAAAATATTTTGTTGACTACATTTAGGCCATGCATATACATGTGGCATACTTGGTGACTTGAGACAAAAACTCAATACCACTAAGAAATCTGGCTATTTGAGATTTACAAGCTCGCTCGTGTAACAACAATAGAGTTTTAAAAGCCTTGAAAATTTCTACCTTGTTGCTTATGCGTTTTTCATCTCATCTTTGTTCTCCCACCAGCTTTTTCTGAAGTCTCAATTGCCCATGTCTTATTAACTTACCAAATAAATCTTATTTTTTTATAAGACAAATAAAATGCAGATTTTTTTTTGTTAAGACAAATAAAATGTAGAATTTTCTTTGATAAGACAAATGAAATCTTTTTTTGAGATACACAGTACAGACGCAAACGCTCACAAACACACACGAAGAAAACACCTCTATGACCGCACACACGTAAACCCTACCCCTATGAGCACCTCCGAGAGACTGGTCCGGCAAATCTTGAGGTTGACGAAATCACCACAGGCGTCTCGCTATTGATGGGCACGTCACCTACCACTGAAAGCATAGCACCGGTTAAATCCTGAAAAATCCAGAAAAATGCGAGCATCCATGTCAAGTTTAGGACTTGAATCTGGGTGGGCTTGTTTCATCATAAGTAACCAAACCAGTTGAGCTATTGATAAGACAAATAAAATGCAGTATTTTCTTAAGAAATAACATTAATATTAAAATGATAAGAAATCACCATGATTACAAGCTAAACTATACCCGTTACACGCACGGGCATTTGACTAGTTCAAAACAAAAACTTCAAAAATACTCTGCTGCAAAACACATCGTGAGAAGAAACCACCAGGCAAGCGTGAGACAGCGACGACGCAACGGCAGCACAGAAGCAGCTGCACGAAGCACGCACCAAAAATAAGCCTGGGATTGGGATTGGAAGACGAGGAAGCCCAAAAATATTTTGGGGGCCGAGCGGAAGCGCGAATCCCCCTCCCCGATCCCAATCCCGGATCGCCAGATATCGCCCCTCCGATCGCTGCCGGCGGCGGCGGAGGCCGGACAGCGGTTGGAGGAGATCTCGCCGAGATTTGGGTCGGCGGGCTGGTGGGGGGAGCCGGAGGGGGGTGGACATGGCGTCGGCGCAGGCGGCGTCGTCGTCCTCCACCGCCGCCCCGTCGTCGCGGGAGGCGAGTCGCCAGGCCGGGAAGAAAGCGGTAGGTTTGTGGCCCGTTGCTTGCGAGCGGAAAACTAGTTGTCAACACCATTTGGGCCTGGACACGCACGCCTGATGGCATAGTAGAATTAGTAGCGGTGTTGCATTGCTTAGCAAGTTAGGGTTGCAATTGTAGTTCAATCTAGCTCAATGTAGAGATGCCAAATGACATGTAACTTGTAACTTGTCTCCCATCATAAATCATTCAAAATAGCATTAGGACCACATATCGCCATATCGGTGCCGAACTTATCTTGAATGCTAACCCCAGCATATTTTGAGTACAAGCTGGCTCTAGAATGATGCCGTCCTGTTTCTGAACCAGCTAGAGGACTTCCGTAAGAAGAAGAAGGTGCCGAAGAAGTCCGCCACCATCGTGGACCAGGCAGCGCCGGCTGCTCTCAGTGCCGCGGAGAACCCCCTGCCAAATTCCACTGATGGCGTCCCGGGAGAAGGTCTGGTGTCTGATTTGGACTCGAACGCACCAAGCATGTCGTCTGCGCCATCTGCTACCCATGAGAATGGTCCAACCAGTTCTTCCAGAAGCGAGGAACCTGTGTCAAATGGTACTGCTGTTGTGAATGCGTCAGATAATGTTAGTAATGTTGCCCCCCTGCAAGATGCTGCTAGTGAAGGAGGGAGTAGGTTTTATGGAAACTTGAGCTACTCCGATCTAGTTAATGGGCATCACGATGATTGGAGAGGTGATGCTGCCCGTAAAAGGGTAGATACCATTGCTGACAAGGATGCCCCTTTAGCATCTAAATTAAGTGCGTTTGGAAGCACTTACAGTGCTTCTAATTCTGCCGAGGTCTTGCCGATTTGGGGAGGAAATTCTTCTTTGAGTCAAGTACATAGTACTGACCATTCTAGTTCATATTCATCTGGCAGCCTTTTTGGTAAGTCCGGAAGTACTTACTCTCAGGATTACACTGCAGAAAATGATATCTTCGCCCGCTTCCGAGGTAAATTCGCGGCTTTAGTTTCATTTCTCTTCGTTTCAGTGCCATATGACTGCCTTGACTATGCAGATCTTCTAACCTTTTTTCCCTCTATGCAGCTACCCCCAAAGAGTCTTCCCAAGTAGAACACTCTGCATATGCCAGCAACCCATACAATGGTGGTACCTTCAGTAGTTCTAAGATCGCTGATGGTGTAGATCATGATGCAAATATTGGAACACTTCGGAATGCATCAGATTCCACACCTGCTACTTTTGATAAGCAGGATTCTTTTATGTCAAGTGCTGATCCGACAGCCTACAATCGATCTCGGTCGTCTTTTCTTGATTCTATTGGAGTACAAAGAGCTCTTCCAACAGAAGCCCCATATGGGGAGCCTCCAAAAGCTAATAATAAGCTATTCAGCAGTACAAATTCTGGAAGTCCTTCTCTTCAGCAGCCAAATCAACAATCCACACATAGCAATGTTGTGGATAATTCTGTTATAGCAGCAAAGCAAGAATATGCTAATGAAAAGGTGCCATATGATAATTCTGTACCTCCTGATTCGTTGCCTCCCAAACATGAAAAAGGTCTGCATTATGGTAATCAAATGTTTCCAGATTTCACAACTCATGAGAAAGATGCTGGTTTTGCAACACTAGAGCAGGTGAGTATTACCGACCACTATCTTTTGTTAACTTTCCCTTTCTATTTTGTGAGGATCTTTGCTTTCCTTAGTATATAGAATATTCATGTATGGACCAGTTGTCCTAGCAAATTTTATAGCGGATAACCGGATATGATACAAGAACAAATGTGTACTCAAAGTACTGTTAGATTTAATTCCAGTTGCACCCGAAACTAGTTACACATGACCTAGGGCCACTTTGGATTGTAGGAATTTCATAGGTTTTTGTTGGTTCCAATCCTTAGGATTTTTCCGTATGGATTGCCGTTGGATCAAAGGAATGCTACTACCCAAATTTTTATGGATTGGAATCCTATGCCTCAATTCTATAGGAATTTGAACATCCACTCCAACCTCTTTTTTAATACTCAAGTGCATAGGACCGAGACACTTTTCCTGTGATTTTCCTGAGTTCATCCAAACGAACCATTCATGTAGTTTTCCTGCGTTTTACTGCACTGGTGGAATTCCTACGTTTTTCAAATTCCTATGTTTTTCAACCCTGCGATCCAAATTGGTGACTAGTTGAACTTTTGGTATAGTTTATGTTTGTAGTGAACCCAAAGGTTGTACGCCAGATTATCTTTCCACCATTGATCTATCCAGATGGGTTTCTTATCACATATATGATGTGCACATTCGATGCAATCACTTCTTCATCTGCATCTTGTGATATCGTAATTTTCCGCTTGTTTATTATCGTAATCGAGATTTCCAAATCTTGTTAGACACACTATATTTCAATCAAATTAACAACCTAAATATTGGACACATATGGTTTGGCATATTTTATTTTTCTGGCATACCTATCATTTACATGTTAATGACTTGATCATTTAGGGGTCGTTTGGCACCCATCATTTTCATGGAATTCATTTCAGATTCCATACCAAACGTGTTTGGCTGTCATGGAATTGGAATTCCAAAGAATGCAAAATAAATGAAATGATGGGTGCCAAACGAGCCCTTAGCAATTTAGCATGCACATTTTTTTAATTCTCTTCAACATAATTCTCATAGCTGCTCTGGTTTGGCTGCCAGCTCATTGAGGATTTGACAACAGAGAAATTCTCCTTACAAAGGACTCTCGAGAAATCTCAAGAACTAGCGCAAAATTTAGCCACAGATAACTCAGCATTAACAGATAAGTTCAACCAACAGGTATGTGCGTGTTCAAAAGTTTGGGTAGAGACTTTTTTGGATATGTTGTCACAGTTCACGATGATTTATCATTTATGATTGCAAAAACTCTTAACAGTGAATTCGTTATCACATCATAGTTGTAATAGAAAAATAGAAATGCTAACGTAATTTAGTTGATAGCTTGTGATAGGACATGGTGAATTTAGTGTCAAAATTTAGAATTGCGGTCCCAGTGTTCCTCCATGTTGAGATATCTTAATTCCACTAGCACAACTTGTCAGCAAAGTGGTTGCTTGCTAATTCTCATCTACTGTATGATGAACACTAAATGTAATTTTATTCAGATTTTTGTAGTAAAGTTCTTGCACAAAACTTACCTTTAAAAATTGGACATAAGGCATGCTGTAAGCAAAAATAAAAATTGAAGTCCCATCTAGACATCACAAGGCATGAAACGAGATTGAAGTATGTAAGAAAATTAATAAGATCGAACCTAACAATAGTCTGCTGCTTGATCAATAGATCACAGTTCTCAATTAGGTGACAGTAAACATGGCATGAATAATTAATTGTCATTTACTTGCCATCATTTTTAATTAGTGTATTGTATGCATTATTTTTTCCATTTGGAAATGTCAGGCACATGTTATCAGCCAGTTGACATCTGACGTGGAGGGGTTGCAGGATGAAATCCAAGCTCAACTGGTAAGGACTATTCTGTCGTTTCTAGCATTTTAAATATGTGTATTTGAAATTAATTCAGTTTAGGATTTTGCAGTCTAAACATTCTGACATGCTAGTGTGATGTTATTCTGCGTGTCCAGTAGTAGCATGTGCTAATTCAGAAACAATTAATTTCAGTGAGAAGTTAGGTGGAAAGACTAACGTTAGCATGAAATCACGACGAGTGTCTGCATTTAGCCCAAAGGAGCTAGGGGAATGATTGAAGATTTTAACATTTTGAACATGGATGGGAATCAAGTTCAAGAACGTTAATTACTTCTATCACTGTTTCTATACAAGATGCATGATATGCTTGGATTTGGTGTTTGGCAGGCCGGCAAGCTACAGTATGCTGATGAATTGTTGTCATATTAGAATCACATTCACTTGCTATAAATGCATTTGTCACTAAATGTATGGTGTTGCTTTTGCTATTTTTTACTTTTGATGGTCTCTGGTCGTGTAAGCATCGTCTAGTATATTTGTGATATGATGCTATCTCTCCCACCTTAACCCTTAAAAGTTGAACTTACTACCTTGTAAGAATCCTTATTAATTTCTTTCTAATTCTCTATGTACAACAGTTGGCACGTGAGTCCATCAGAACAGAATATGCTAATGCCAAACTAGAATGCAATGCTGCAGATGAGAGGGGGAAAGTACTTGCAGCAGAAGTTATTCTATTGGAAGATGAGGTATATCTCCTCATTTGATTCCTGTGCTTTACCATTTAATCTTGCAAGTCGGCATACCCTACTATGGTTGATGCTATTTGAGATCATGAGTTGTTAGAGTATGTTATGCCCATATAATCATTATTATTAGCCATACTGGGGGACCGCTTCAAGTAATAAAGGCATCCAATCCAACTGCAGCACGTCGCATAAACTCACATCTGCAAGTCTTGACCTTAGTAGCCGGTTCATCCCATCTTACTAAGGAGTCAACATTCTCGTAGCTTATTTTAATTTTGTTAGCATGTCAGGCACACATGCCACTACATATGCTACCTGGCATCAATATATCTGTGTAGTCTTACTTCATCGTAGCAAGGGTTTGTTTGAACTGTTAGGTACCAAGGTGCAGAATGGGGTATATACCACCTGAGGATGGCCGGTTGGAATTGGCTTAATAGGGGATGTGATTAGAGATAGAAAACTCATTATCTAATTGGTACTGTCTAATGTATCCATAACTACATGATAGTTTTCCTTTAACTAATTGATACGTACAGCTGTTGCTTTCTGAGCTAGTGCCGCCAATTTATGTGCTGCTGGCTGGCCCTATGCCCTAGACCGACATCCCCCACTCACAACTTGAATATTGCTAACTTTAGTGCTTGTCAGTTTGATATATCTGTATGTTCTGTAGGCTCTTAAGCTGAGGTCAAATGAGTTGAAACTTGAAAAGGAAGTGGAGAGTTTAAATTCAGAGATTTCTTCATACAGGTGTGGTTTTGATCTAATTCGTCTTGCTAATTCGCATGCTGCTCGTTCAGGGATGTTTTTCATGATGACCTAAAGAAAAACATGGATGCTTGGAAATTTCGTTGTGAATAAATATGATAATCAAAGGCTGACTTATTTTCTAGGAAATGAGCATGCATGCCCCCAATTTTCATATGCTGACTTGCCAAAGGATGAGCTAGTTAAGGTAACTGACAGTAAGTTTTTCTCTTACTATACACAGGCGCAAAGTTTCAAGTCTGGAGAAGGAACGTCAGCATCTTCAATCTGGTGTCGAGGCTCTTCAAGAAGGTATATCAGCTGTTTACTGTAGATTAACTCATACAGACAACCTAGAAGACCACTAGGTACTTTGTATTTTAGCCTCATACACGCTTGTGTATATTTCACTCTCTAATAATAAAAATTAAGCCTCATACACCCGTGTTTATTTCTGTCTCTAATAATAAAAACTAAACTAGGTATCTGTGTTGTTGTAATAAGACAGGTAGTGTGAGAACTAGGCTGTGGCCTAGTGGCAAGGGCTTGCAGTGGAAACCTGCGTCCAGGGTTCGACTCCCATCGGGAGCGAATTCTTGTGCCTCACCTGGGTGGCTGCTACCTATACAATAAAAAGTCCTGGGTGCTAGTGCCCATGGATCTCATTTTTTCTATATATGTAATTGTTGCCACACAATTTGACTTTATATCAATACATTCGGACAGAAAAGAAGCTCCTACAGTCTAAGTTGAGGAACATTCCTGTGAGTCAGAAGGTAAATGTCGTAGAAAAACAACCAGTCGACAAAAGAGATGCGTCAACTGCGACGGCGGATTTAGGTGTGGTATTACACTCTGTCTGTTTATGCCCATCCCATCTCTGCCAACTACTTTTTCTTACTGACACCAAATATGTTCATTTGGATACAGGGGAAAGCACCTCATTAGAAACATTGCCTAGTACCAGTGACCAATTACAAGATGTTGGAACATCTATTTTGCAGTCCAGTAATATTTCTGATTTTCCTTCATTTGAGGAGGCACCTTCTAGCATTCCAGACGATCAGCTTAGAATGCTTGACAACATCAACTCCTTGATGTCAGAGGTAACATCTCAAGCTTTTAGGGCTAATTTCTGGCATCAATCAATCGTTCAACAACCTTGGCTTACTTGATTTTGGTCTCAAAATGTTACTGTTCTTAGAATCTAATCTTTCTAACTGCAGTTAGCAGTGGAGAGAGAAGAGCTACTGCGAGCACTAAGGATTGAGTCATCCAATTGCTCCAGCCTGAAGGTATTGTTCATTTCTTAATTCCTATGAGGCATATTTGTTTCCATTATTTCGGTTCTTCCATCCTCTATATTGAATTATTGATAAGATGTCTGTACAGTATAAGATAACTAAGCCCTATGTAACCCGGCATGTAGTTGAAACCCTTCTTACTGGTCTGACATGTCAATTAAAGATTCACCTGTAGTTATGGCGCATCAAACTTATGCAAGTTATTATTTTGTCTTAAAAGGAGCTGAACAGGGATCTAACACAAAAGCTGGAGGCTCAGACACAGAGACTTGAACTATTGAGTTCCCAAAGGACGGCTAACGAGAATGTCCTTGCAAAACCAATTGACACACACTCCTTTAATGATGCAACAATGTATGCTGATGAAGGAGATGAGGTATTACAGATTTATCACCGAACATTCAGTGAGCTATACTTTCATGTTATAATATCCAGAATCACCTTGAACAGTTTATGTATCGGCCCCTGACATATAATACCATTTAGGTTGTTGAACGGGTGCTTGGCTGGATTATGAATCTCTTCCCTGGAGGGCCAAAGCATCCTACCAGTAAACTCTAGATGAAATGAAGTTTTAGTAGTATACCATAATGTCTCTTCATTTATATATATTTTTCCTTTTGCCCGGTTTTGGTCATAGCATGGTGAGAAGCTGTATATTGGAGCCAATTGATGTAACCATTCTTTTCTTACAGAAAATGAAATGAAAATGCAAGCTAGTACAACATTGTATTGACAGCAAACAAAGCCTCCAAGAATCCTTTCCTCCAATCTTATATTTTGTTGTTATGGGTTGGGGTGGATATGTAAATGTTGTAATTCAGTAAAGGTTGTACCAATGTTCTTTCTTGCATTCATTTCTTTTCAAGCTCAGTATGTGTCAAAAACATTTTCCCTGTTAGCTCGCTTCACATCTGATTTGTCGTAACATTATTAGTTTTCTCTCCGAACAAACCATAAGTACAAACCAATAACCATAATACCCTTCTTCCTTTTCTCTCCGAGAGCTAATACCATAGTACAAAGTACAAACCATAAGTAAATAAAATTTATGCATGGTCGTGGCATTATTCACTTTGTTTTGCAAATGACATTATTCATATCTGTATCAACAAGCAGAAAACAAAATCCTATTTATAGAAAAGAAGGCCTAAAATAGCATGTTCTCACGGACTGATTACTGACTTAGCATTGCATATTCCAGTATTCACTAGCGTCTAATGTAGTGTGTCGATGGGGCGAACAGAAGTAGCCGCACAAAGGCTCAGCCGCTCAGGCTCGAGTACGTCATGTTGTGGGTCGGAAACAGAGATAGAAACTTCGTGTTCCTGAAATCATCAAGAAGTGGATTATATTCATCTTTGGTCCTCGTCTTTAGTGGCAGCCCAAACTCCTCCATGAAGGCAGCCGAATCAAGCTGAATGACAAATAAATAAATGCCAAATAGATAGTCACTTTTCAGTACCCAAGTTAGCCAGAGATGTAAACAAAATTAAGAATTCTCTGCAATATGAGCTATGCTGGCATGAACAGGCTGAACTTACTATGATTGTTCTCCTACTCTTCACTGGTTTAAAAGCATCGTGATTCTTTTGCTCCTGTGAAAAGGCATAGCAGTGATGGTCGATCCGCTCCAAAAGCCAGAAATTTGTTGGGAAGATGTCCGCATCACCCTGGAAGATTGGCAAGTGACATAACAAAGCTTACTGGGTTGTCTGCTTAGGATGCGCCGTTCGTGATAAGCTTATCCGCTTCCTTTCGCCGGTAGTGTGAATCTTCTCGAAAGCTCTCTCTATTCTTTGCTTAAGCTATCGTGTCGTGTAGATGGATGACATCTCTCTATTCCCACATCCCCGGATATGATTAATGCATGGAAGATAAGGAATTGGGCCATTCCGACATAAACCTAATGCACAAACAAAACAAAAATGCCAGTTCCATGAAAACCTGTGCATCAAGACAGTTTTGAATTTACCACATATATTAGGTCAGCAAGCCGGCTCATTAAAACCCTGTCAGTCCCTTTCGGTACCCTGATTAGGAAAAGAGTGTGTCTAAAACATGCCGCCTTCAGCACCAACATCCACAATATTACAATCAGCCCTTAGGCTGTGAGTCAAAAAAATCCAGAGGTTCGGCTACCCAATTAAACGACCCATTCTGAATCACCGCATACTTTGCACAATCATGAGCCGCTTGGTTAGCTTCGAGACGGGCATACAGGGTAGAAAAAGAGGGAAAAACTTTCTCTAACTCACAAATCTCATTTAGGATACTCTTGATGAACAATCTATCTCCTTCCCGATTTCTCAGAAGCTTCAAGAGCACCTCACAGTCTGTCTCGATACAGACATTGGAAAAACCCCATTGCATAGCCAGGGTACAAGCATCACGCATAGCCAATGCCTCAATGACCAAGGGATCAACAATCCCTTCATAAGCCCGCGCAGAGACAGCCAAGAAACCATTACAATCGCGAGCTACTATCCCCACTGCAGACCTCCCATCATCCTCCTGAATTAATCTTTAATGTATGTTCAGGCGGCTTCCTCCATTTATGCGATTGCCTCTGATATGGTCCTATAGACTGCTTCCTCGGTAACTCCAAAGTTTGGAGAGTTTCCTTTATGAACTCCATGGTCTTCGTGGGATTATACCCAGCCTCCCCATGTGTAATGTTATTTCTGGAGATCCATATGGAATACATCACCGTAGTGATCATAACCTTCTCATTCGAAGTAAGAGAAGATCTGGGTGCAGCCTCAGAAGTTTAAGAAGTAAAACTTCTTTTGCTGCATTCCAGAATAACCTTGCATGGCTGCACTCCATTAGCGCATGCAATAATGATTCAGATTCAGCTTTGTAAATACCACACGCACTATTTTCCATTATATGGCGCTGTGTAAGAGTCCTATAGTCAGTTAAAATCCCTCGAAGAAATCTCCACCAGAAAACACGTACCTTAGGTACCCATCAAGCTTCCACAATTTCTTCCACACATCAACGCCATTATTAGATGAAGTAGCAACTTCAGTTCTGTCAATGGCATGGGTGACATACATATTATCCATCAGCGCTCGATAGCCTGTACAAACAGAGTAAACCCCTGTCTCTTCCTTCGACCATGCCAACCAATCATCTCCACCTTCAGTTGCTAGTGGAATTTTCGGAATCGCCGCAGCATCCGGTCTGAAGAAGGTAGTACAAATTAGAGGAGCATTACATTGCCTTTCCGCAGTGATCAACTCACTAACTTGTGAAAGATTTGTTTCTTGTCTCCGGCCCATGGGCCTCCTTGAATTTTCATTTGGGATCCATGAAGGGAATATGCCCTAGGCACTCAATTTTTCATTATATGTTTTATACCATGCTATAACTGTATTAAGTGGAAACATTAATACACTTGTAGTAGATAAACAATCAGGTCCCTAGTAGCCTCTACTAAGACTAGTTCATTGTGCGATTGATGATCGAGGTTTCCCGATCATGTGGCACGGCGGCAGTTGGCAATGAAGTCATGTCATTGGAAGAATGATATGATGGACATACCCATAATATGTAGGACGTAGTCATTACACCTTCGACCGAGATCAACTCTTATTGTTATTCCTGAAAGATACTTTGATCGCATCAAACGTCATATCTTATATAGTGTGACAATAAAGGTGACACTTTCGGGTATCGGAAGGGAGTAGTTGAGACGAGGGGTCAAGAGAGGGATTTGCCAGTCCGCATAGCAGGATAGATACTCTAGGGCCCACTCGGTGAGATTATGTCAAAGAGTTTGTAAACATGTGACTAAGTCACCAGGACATAATATCGTAGACGAGTAGAAGATAGTGTTGTCGGTAACGAGATCATGCTAGGTATGGAGATATCTATGAACGAGTCTCGGACACTCTAAGTATCGCTATGGCAAAAGGTTTAAGACTCGATGTCTAGGTTTGATAGATGAAAGTCATTCGTTATATCACAGGGGTTAATTCATGGGGTCCAGACCTACGAGTTAATCATTGATCGGAGAGGGGTCTCGATCATGTCTGTTATTATATCGAACCGCTAGGGTAACACACTTAAGGGGTTTCGACAAGACAACCAGAAAGGAAAGAGATCACCGGGAACATCCCGGGAATGCTCCGATGGAAATCGGGCAGCGACGAAATAATTTTCGGAGTAAGAATAAATTATATATAATATGTTTGATATTAATTAATGTAATTAATGATTAAATATGATCTTATATATTTATTTTCGAAATTTTAAATGCTGATTTCCCTAAATGGGCCTTCTGGTGGAAAGAAGGCCCATGGGGGGATCCCCCCGGGCTTCGGATTGGATGGGGGCCGGCCTAGGTGGGCCAAATGGGTCCCACCTAGGGCCGGCGCACCTTGCCTAGCCGCACCAGGCATGTGGGATTGTCCCACATTGCCTGGCTGGCAATGTTGGCTCCCCACCCCACCCCGAGAGCCTATATAAAGAAGGGCACCCTGGCCTTTTAATTTACCAATTAATTTCTCTTTCTCTCCTCGATTACATGATTCCCATTGTCGGAGTTGCGCCGAGTTGAGAGGGGATATCTCCACCATAGGCCCATAGCCCGCTGTCGCGTTGCTGGTGTTCCGGTCCAAATCTTCCGCTGCTCGTCCTACACTGGAGTTTCGGAGGCCGTCGTCTCCACCGTATGTGTGTAACGCCCTGCGAGGTGCTGCGCTAGCGGTGCTCGGAGGCCTACTTCCTCCACCCGACCCCGAGGTCATCTTCGTCGTCTTCGTCGCGCCGAGTTCTTCGCGACCTAGAGGTAGGCTACGTCGTCTTCGTCGTCAACGCTTGTGTGGGAGCGTAATCCCCGTTTTTGGTCTACAAGGTTATGTATTTCGATCTCCGCCGTATTACTATATCTGCATAGTATAGATTCTGGCTAGTTTAAGGATATCGTTGCTAGAAAAATTATTGTTTTCTGCCTGCGATCCCCTTCAATTCAATCATCATCCCAAAATGAGATACTCTCACCAGAACCCACCCGTTTGATGAGCCCAGCCTTCAAACATTCTCTTCCCGCCAAGATCGCCCGCCAAGTTCTAGACGCCGTCTTCGGTATAGTAGCCTCCATCAAATTCTGATTGTGGCAATACCTCCCAAGTAACACTTGGGCACACAAGGATGTGGGATTAGTACGGAGCCTCCACACCTGTTTCCCTAGAAGAGCAAGGTTAAATTTATGCAAATCCTTAAACCCCATACCTCCCTTGCTTTTTGGCTCAGCCAACTTCTCCCAAGACAGCCAGTGCATTGATCTTTTGTCAAGATTTCCACTCCACGAAAAATTCTCGGTAATGGAAGTAAGCTTCTGGCAAGAACCTTTGGAGAGCAGAAAACAACTCATGCAGAAAGTAGACATGGCTTGTATGACAGCTTTAATAAGATCTTATTTTCCCGGATAAGACAAATATTTTTCTACCCAGCCATTCACCTTACCTTTAGCATTATCAGCTATAAATTCGAACGCATCATTAGTTAATTTACCGACCGCAGTTGGTAATCTAAGATATTTGTCGCTATATCGTTCGACTTGAATATTCAGACCAGTTTTCACCTCAATTCTATCCACATCCGAGACACAAGGGCTAAAGAAAATAGCACTTTTATCCTTATTTACCTGCTGCCCGGAAGCTTGATCATAAATCTGAAGAATTTCATCCAATCTCCTTACACTCTGACCATTAGAATTAATAAAAATCAAGCTATCATAGCGAACAGGAGATGCGAGATCCACGAAGATCTGTTACAAACTCGTACTCCTCTATCAACACACCCTATATTATGCTGATTCAGCGGAGTTGATAGTCCTTCACCACAGAATAAAAGTAAGAATGGTGATATGGGGTCTCCCTGTCTTATTCCTCTCGGTAGGATGGAAAGGTTCTATCAAACCTCCATTAATTTTCACTAAGAACCGGACAGTAGACAAACATTTCATGATCAGCTGAACTAGGCGACTAGGGAATCCCAGCTTCAGCATCATAGCTTCGAGAAAGGGCCATTCTACACGATCATAAGCTTTCATCATATCTACCTTTACGGCGCAATGGCCCTTCTTCCCATTTCTTCTTCCCTTCATCGAGTGAATACTTTCAAAAGCAACCAACACATTGTCTTGGATTAATCTCCCTGGAACAAAAGCGCTCTGTTCCTGACTAATGTTCCTGACTAATAGTATACTGTAACACTGGTATCATCTTATGTACCAATGTTCTTTCTTGCATTCATTTCTTTTCAAACTCAGTATGTGTCAAAAACATTTTTGCTGTTAGTTCGCTTCACATCTGATTTGTCCTAACATTATTAATTTTCTCTCCGAACAAACCATAAGTACAAACCAATAACCATAATACCCTTCTTCCTTTTCTCTCCGAGAGCTAATACCATAGTACAAAGTAAAATCATAAGTAAATAAAATTTCTGCATGGTGGTGGCATTATTCACTTTGTTTAGCAAATGACATTATTCATATCTGTATCAACAAGCAGAAAACAAAATCCTATTTATAGAAAAGAAGGCCTAAAATAGCATGTTCTCACGGACTGATTACTGACTTAGCATTGCATATTCCAGTATTCACTAGCGTCTAATGTAGTGTGTTGATGGGGCGAACAGAAGCAGCCACACAAAGGCTCAGGCTCGACTACGTCTTGTTGTGGGTCGGAACACTGAGATAGAACTTCGTGTTCCTGAAATCATCAAGAAGTGGATTATATCCATCTTTGGTCCTCGTCTTCAGTGGCAGCCCAAACTCCTCCATGAAGGCAGCCGAATCAAGCTGAATGACAAATAAATAAATGCCAAATAGATAGTCACTTTTCAGTACCCAAGTTAGCCAGACATGTAAACAAAATTAGGAATTCTCTGCAATATGAGCTATGCTGGCATGAACAGGCTGAACTTACTATGATTGTTCTCCTACTCTTCACTGGTTTAAAAGCACCGCGATTCTTCTGCTCCTGTGAAAAGGCAGAGCAGTGATGGTCGATCTGCTCCAAAAGCCAGAAATTTGTTGGGAAGAAGATGTCCGCATCACCCTGGTAGATTGGCAAGTGACATAACAAAGCTTACTGGGTTGTCTGCTTACGACATAAACCTAATGCACAAACAAAACAAAAATGCCAGTTCCATGAAAACCTGTGCATCAAGATAGTTGTTATGATCCAAAGTTTTCCCATCCTTCTGCAAGAAGGAAACAAGATGATTGAGACATTTGGAAGTACGGCCATGGTCTTCATATCTAGATAGGGCGGTAATTGCATGAACATCGACAGGGTAATTGCATGAACATCGCCAGGGACATAAAAAATACGGTGTTTTACCTTTCTCATCGCATATAAACTGACACCGCTTACTGACTTATTAAAGAAATGCACCAAATAGTGAGAAAAACAAATGCATGTCACCTTTGAAGAGACCAATGGAGCTCCATCGCCAGGGATGCTAACATCAGGAAGATAACTGAAGTCCGAAGCAATGAGGGACATGCTTGGCAAAGCTTCATGTAAAGTGTCCAGTAGTTTCTGCATAATACAAGAAAATTGGACATAAGCTGGCCACATATACTGGCATCTAACATCAATGGTAAAACCGTACTTTATAATCCAACCTAGCAGCACAGGGCCGGGAATACATACCAAGCATCCAGTAGGTAACCAAGCTCTCCGAGGCGTCGGAAAAACTTTTGAGAAGATCCCTTTTGCAGCAAATGATAGTTTTTCTCTCAAAGATGGATTCTGTTCATTCATGCTAACAATCTCATTGCAGCGGGAAACTAAGGGGTCTTGTAATGGTTTGTAGACCTCACAGACCTGTGAACTTTCTTAAGAAAAAAGTAAGACAAATGATTAATGAAAGAGATTAAGCGCTAGAGTAGCTACTGTCCAAATAACTTCGAATAATAGTAATAAGAGGTCATATTGGAAGAAAGAAATAGTGGACATAGATGGTGTATTTGTAAGTAACATGACTGCAACACCCTGATTTTTCTTAAGCAAAGGATGTTGCGGCGTAATAAAAAAATTTATTCGAAGTTGATAAAATAAAATCCAACCTTTTGGAAGAGAATGGATTTTGTACATGCACTAATGGGTATGGGACATATCAGAACCACACATTCTGTTCTCGAGATTTGTGCCTGTAGAAAAGGGTACGCTTTTCAAATTCATTATTTCCTGTCAGTACATAGTAAAATAGTCCAATCGAAATATTCATACACAGTATTCTCATTCTCCCCTTTCTTTCTCTCTCTTATCCCCTTCCGTCTTCCTCTTGTCGATCCTCTCCCCCTTCTCCTCCTCTCCGTCCTCCCGACCGCAGGCCATGCCGCCGCCGGCAGCCCTCCGGTCGGCCGAATCTTCCTCCTCGTGCGACTGACCTTCTCCTCTCTCCTTGCTCTGCGCCCCCTCCCCCCGTGGCTGCCTCCCTCGACCCGCGCATCCTCCTCTGCCCCGGCCGTCGGGCCACCGGCAGGCACGCCTAGCCACCCAGTGCTGGCTCACGCTGGACGAACACATCGTTGACCACGGCCACGACCGCGGAGCTCCCCTTCAGGCGCATGAAGAACGCGTCATTGACCACGGCCACGCCGGCCACGACCACGGAGCTCTCATTCCAAATGCATGACGAACATGTCGTTGACCACGGCCATGACATGGCCACGACCGCAGAGCTCTTCTTGCAGCCGGGGACGCGGTCACCCGAGACAACCCGCATCGGCGCGCGGAGGAAACATGCGCGGAGGGGCCCTGTTAACGCCCAGATCGCGTCTGTCTTCTTAGCGCCATCCGCGCACCCTCCGTCGTGTTCCGTCCTCATCACCAAGCTCGCCACCACGGCCTCTCGTTCCAGTTGCGTGCTCGTGCACGGCATCCCCGCGCGCTCTGCATGCGCCTCGCGCATCTCGGCCTCCCCACGCACTGTGTCGGTGACATCACTGCGCCGCCCGCCTCGCTCGAGGACCTCCGCCATCTTCAGCACCGCGCAAGTCAACGGCTGTCGACCTCCATCCCGCCGCCATCTCCAGCCCCGTGTGCAGGTCAACGGCTGCCCCTACTCTCCAGCCCGCCGCCGCCAGCCTCGCCGTCTTCAGCACGGTGCAGGTTAACGGCCGCCGGCCTCCAGCCCGCCGCCATCTCCAGCCCCGTGTAGGTCAATCCGCCCTCCTCACCGGCGTTCGCTCCTCCTCCCTGTCGGTGGTTGCCGGAGCTCGTGCCTTCGCTGTTGGATGTCGAGCTCGCCGGCCTGCTGGATCGCAGCTTCCCGACCCGCGCCGTCATCGGCAAGAGTGGCGCGTTCCTCGCCTCCGGCCGCGGGTCGCAAATCGACACGCACGAGCTTGTCATCCGCCTGAATAATGCCCGTGTCGCCGGCTTCTTCTCCGTCTACAGCGTCTTCCGTGAATCCTGGGCTAGCTCAGCATCGGTTGCTAGGCCACTGCCCATGTTTCTGTCAAATCTAACACACTGTACGTACTGTTTGTGAAAGATGAAAAAGTCCTAGAAAACATCTATTTCCTTCCTAGATTGTGCGGATCTCAAAGCAGGGTGCATGATGTCAAGGAACATGATAGCTCCAACATCCGTTAGTGCATGTACAAAAACATTTCCGTTTTTGGAATTAATTCGATATTTGATTCAAGAGATTAAATTCTCAATATGTTTGTTTAAAGCTAGGTTTGATTTGCCTAATTATTTTTATTTGTTTCTCTCCTAAAGAAATCCTTTGGGGTCTAATCTCTTCAAGAGATGCACAACGCTTGGGCTACTTGGCGTGCATCGGTGCATGGCTATAGGATTAGACCCAAAAGATTTGTTTTGGAGAGAAACAAATAAAAAGAAATAGGCAAATCGAAGTCAGCCTTAAATAAACATATTGAGAATTAAATCTCTTGAATCAAATATCAAATCAATTCCAAATAAGTTGGAAGTACTTTTATCAACTTCGAATAAATATTTATTTCATTATTACGTCACAACATTCTTTGCTTAAGAAAAAAACCAGCCCATAAAAAAACGGATATTACAATATAAAAGCAAACAAGATACTTCAAATATGTTAGGAAGTAAAGGTTCTAAGTTCTAACTATATCTTGCAAGGAATCTGGAAATTGAAACAGAAAATACAAACCTGCCTTTTACTTTTTCAATCCACACTTCCATCCATGGGGAGACCTGATCTGGTGAATAGACAAGGTCATGAGGTAGATTGTCAAGTACCTGAAATCCCGCAAAAAGAAAATTACTATTGGAACTGCTGTAGGAATTTCCCTTAAGATATGATGACAAGACTATATGATTAACTTAATTTCTTCAGAACTACTCCCTCCATTTTTTAATATAAGATGTTTTAGCTATTGCACATGTTGTCTAGATACACACAAAAATGAGTGAATATCGACACTAAAATATGTCTAGATACAAGTTTGGACATATGAATGTGGAAAAAGGCTAAAACGTCTTATATTAAAAAACAGAGGTAGTATGATATATTAGCAACGGAAATAATATAGCCGCCAGAACTAGCTCTGGTATAGAAACAATACAATGGCAGCCTGATATGGCTGGTGATCCTATTTTCCACTATTAAATGATGTAAATAAAAAGAATCATTAACAGAATGAGAAAACTGACGGTGCAATGTTCCTTTTGCAATATCATGTCCAAACTGAGAAGTAGTGTGTGTCAGATAGTTCTACAAACATCTCTCATTGTCAAACTCAAGAAGTTTGATAGTAAGAAGGCTCTTTTAGTGAGTCTGAACTTATTGCGGAAACACTGCATGGAAATGATGATGGCACTTTGTTTGTTTGGCTGAGCAAGTCCAAGCAGTAACGTACCTCAAGCATGAGCACCCAACATGGTTGAGGATCCTTGGGGCCTGCAAAGGGAACAGTAAGATTGAGATCACAATCATTTCAAAGGTATGAGTAAAATTCTAATACCCTTAGACTGATTTGTGGACTGGTATACAAATGTGGTGGTGGCACAGAGGTACAAGTAAGGAGTCCTTGTAATCCACAATCAGTTTATTAGGTCTATCAGCACACATCAGAGTATTTCTAAGTCCAAGTAGTTTGCATATAGTAGGATACGAGTTATTGCAGGTTTCAAACAGTGTAAGATGGTGATCAAAGCTCAGGTAACTGATCTGAGACAAGGATCATGTAGAAAGTTCCAGCACCAATGGCTAGGCACAAGAAGCCAGCTTACCCCATCCAGTTCTGTCAGTTGCATCACGATGCTCCACTGTAAACTTCGACAAATGGCTCTGTACTTCACCAACAGTTTCCAACTGCCTTTCAGCAAGGGAGGAGCTAATCTCTACTGAGCTAGCAAATGAAGATAAAAGGAAAGTCAAAGCATATTCAGTCACAAAAAAAGGAAAATGCTGGAATGATGAATGCAAGGCATTATGAGTATTTTGAATGTTCATATGGCACATGCCGGAAGCAGTTTGTTATGCGTTTCCAACAAATAAGACTGTATTCTCGATGAGGAACTTAAATTACGTAAGCAATGTGACAAAAGAGCTGCTTACATGTATTTCATATTATTGTAGACTCTTGGCGGAGCATTTAACATCATGTAATCTAGTACACCCTTAGCACATGTCCCAGATCCACCACCAATTTCATATATCTGACCAGTACAGGAGTCAATTTCAAATAGTTGAGTACAAGTGGAAATAAATATGATAGTGTGCCGTGATATGACAAAACGGGGTGAATTTGGAAGCTATGAGAAAGAATATTGTCAATGCACCTTCAATGGGACTGAAAGATTAGCTGTGCGCAGGATTGATGCAGCTATTGCATGGGCATACCAAGGCTGCACCAGAGAAGCAAAACAGGCATCAATCAATAGCTAAAGTTGGAAAGAAGTAAGATCCATCCTCTATAATTAACAGTTCAAGCACAAAAGGGCACCTTAAAAAGCTCCACTGGAGTAAACCAAGCAATATCATGCTTCTTATACAGCTGATCAAGATGTTTCATGTACGCACTCCTCCCTGTGTGACATAACACGAAATTATTTGCATCAAATGACTCATCTAGTAACACAACATTGCATAGAAATAGTATCCGGAGAACATCAATCAATGGGGTTTAGCATCCAGCAAAGAACATTCCAGGTCCCAAATGGTTCTACAAGCTTAGACCATCTCTAACAGAGCCCTCAAACCGCGCAGAACCTTAAAATAACTGCCAAAGACGGTTCGTAAACCTTAAAAGGAGAAATAACAGTGCCCTCAAAAGTCGCGCGACCGTAAAAAATTGAGGGCGTCCGGGAAATCGGCCCGCGGAACCTCGAATTCGCAGGTTTCCTCTCCGAACCGTATGGCGAACCCTATCTCCTCGAGGCGTTGGCGGGAGGGAAATTTCAGCCCGCGCGAAACCGCTCTTCCTCCACCGCCGCTCCTCCATCTTCCTCCTCTCCGACGAACCTGCAAGCTCCCGCCGCGCCGCCATGGACCCGTCCGATGTCTCGCTGTTCACCATCCCCGTTGGGGAGGTCAAAGCGGCAGATCCCATGGGTTCCGGGCTTGGCAGGCCACGGCAGCCGCCGAGCCGCTCCCGCCCAACGGCTGCCTCGCCTGAGGCCGAAGCTGCCGGCAAGAAGCGCAAGAGGCTCGGAACTGCTGGCGCGGCCCAATCTTTGGCCCCAGGCGAGGCCGTAGCCGCTGCGACGGCCGGTTCCCCGTCCGCGCGACCCGACGGGAGTGTCGAAGCGGACAATTGTTCGGAAGGTCACCGACGGCTCCAGCGCTGCCTCCATGGGTCCACCGTCCGCCAGCCCGAGGAATGTGCCTGAATCGACGTCGTCCCCTTTCTTCTTGCTTCAATTTGTCCTCCAATTCGGCGTCAAATTTGTAGCACCCTCCGGGCGACGGTCGGAGCTCGTTTGTTCAATGATGAACGACGCGTCCGTGGACATTGCCGAGACCCCGCCCGGTGATTATTCGTTTGACGAGACCGACGAGGTGTTGAGGGTGGAGTTGGAGACGACGACGAGGTGGAGGAAGTCGATGCCTCGGCGGTGAAACAACGCGGCGTTAACTACACCGTGAAGGAGGATGAGACCTTGATCCGTGCTTGGGAGGCTATGACCCTTGACGCAACTCATGGCACCGATCAAGCCAAGTTGCGGTTGTTGCAACGAGTTGAGGACAAATATTTTCAACTTCTTCCTCGCAATGTCAAAAGGGTGCCTCGAACATTCCGGTCGCTCCAAGGCCGTTGGGACGTGATCAAGACAGCTTGCTCAAGGTGAAGTGGCTGCCTGCAGCAGGTGCACAATGCTCCTCCGAGTGGAACCGTGGAGGTCGATTGGGTAAGAAACAATGAATTCTCCAAAACAGGACCGCATTGTTTTTAGTTACATGGAAATTGTTTGTTGTTTCTAGGACCGCATTGCAAGGGAGCGGTATAAGGACATGCCAGCGTCGAAGAACAAGCCCTTTCTCCTTGATCATTGTTGGAAAATTCTCCAAAACAGCGAGAAGTGGAAGTTGTCGCTCCTTGAACCAAATAAGAAGAATGAAGTCGTCGTCGAGGATGATGACGATGAAAATGGAGGCAAAAACCTCAACAAGACCGAAGGCAACAAGAAAGCCAAACTGCGGATGATGAAGGAAGCCGAGGCTGCCCTCTTGAGAGAGAAGCTTGACCAAATGGTGCATTCCAATGAGAGTATGGTGGCCAAAACATTGGAGGCAAGGCAAAACATGGCCGATAAGAAAGCTCAAGAGAAGAGAGAGAGGTGGCTTGTGCTTCGGGATGAAGGGTTGCGCAAGGACGATATTGAATGCCGAAGAGTGGCTGCCGAGGAGAACAAGTCCGTCGCCAAGCTCCTTGCCGAGGAAAACAAGATCATGACGATGAACCGAGCCGACATATTTCCACTCACTCTGGAGTGGCATGACATCGCTCGGCAGGACATCTTGTACCGACGGAAGCAAGCCTTGCTCAACTCGAGCACTTCTCGTGGAGGTGATGGAGTTGATGGTGGTGGTGGTGGTGGTGGTGATGTGTAGTTCTAGTTTGATATGTGGGTGCATTTTTTGGGTCATATGTGTGGACATGTTCGTGAAATATGTTTATCTGCGATTTGCTATGATGAAAACTAAGTAATTTGCAAAACTGCTGATGAAATTTTGAACATTTCGGCATAATTTGGTACCAATTGTGTTTAAGGTTCACAGTTTGAGGGTACCCGCGCCATAACAGTACCCGCAAAGCAGAACCGCTGTTTTCGAGCAAAAAATGCGACTTTCGTGAAACTTATATCGCGTCTGAGGTTCCACGGTTTGAGGGCTCTGTTAGAGATGCTCTTAGAGTAAAAACTGTTCCGCTTGGATGACGGCACAAACGCATACAACATGATCGTGGAAATGCCGCCCCAGCAAACTACTGAAGAAATCCCATTCTCGTAATGCCGGAACATAAAACCAAACCTCGCGCATCAGGAGCGAGAGAAGGGACAGAACAATGAGCTCAATAATCCGGAGGGGGAGGGTACCCTTGAGCTGGTTGAAGCGGATGGCGGAGTCGAGCACGCCCACGGGCCCCGACCGCTTGGAGAAGTAGCCGTGGTCGGGATCGTAAAGCGCCGACTTCACGAAATCCCGAACCTGCGAGCGAGGGAGGCTCCTCTGTCATGTCAAAGCAGCAGCCCGCAGCAGGGAGATCTCTGATGAGTGACCGGAAACGCCTCTACGCTTACCAGAACGGGCTTGTCGCCGGCGACGATGCCCGTCGAGAATAGAGCCGCCGGTACCCACCGCGCCACGCGCCGGAGCGCCGGGACGGTTGCCAGGTGCGCCGGCGCCATGGCGGAGCCGCAGCGTGTCCTTGCGGTGGCGGCGGCGGCGGCGCTTCTGGAAGTTTCCCAAACAGAAATGAAGTGGAGTAACGCTTTGTGGGCTCGATAGTCGCGGGCGGTCGTGTGGAAGAGAGCTTTGAGCCCAACTCCGGGCCCGTTCACTCACGGCGTGCGGTCTTCTACATAAGGAAGGGAAGCCCAATTAATTCCCCGTCGAGTCACCGGCTCACCGGAGAGAGCAGAGCAGAGCAATGCAGCGCGCGCGGGGGAGGCCCGGGAGGGGGAGGCGGCCGGGCAGGGGGAGGGCTGTGACGGGGCCCGTCGCCGGCGGCCTACCGGAGCGGCGAGCGGCGTTCGAGAAGCGCAAGGCGGGGCTGCTGGAGAAGGCGCTGGACCTCTCGGAGGCGGAAGACGCGGCCGTCGCGGTGGTCTGCTCGGGCATCGACGGGCTGGGCGGTGCGGAGTACTGGCCCTCGGTGGAGGCCGCGAGGGCGGTGGCGGAATTGTTCCACGAGCTCCCGGAGAAGATTAGGAGCACGGGGGATCACGCCAGGTACCACGTCGAGGGCCTGCCCGACGCGCGGAGGTCCAAGCTGGTCGAGGGCGGCATCGCCGCCGCGCTCGGGCCGTGGGAGCGCGCGCTCGACGGCATGCCGGAGGAGGCGCTCCGGGCTCTGCTCGCTTCCATCGAGGTGGCCCAGAAGGCCACGCGGAGCAGGATCCTGGAGCTGCAGCCCCAGCCCCAGCCCGACGAGAGTGTGGCGGAGAACTCCGTGACGCCAGGCGAGGGACCCGCGACTCCCGCGAGCGGCGAGGTGATGGGGAAGCTGAAGCAGCTACCTGGCGACGGCGTCCACGATCCTGCGTGGATGAAGCGGCTGGTGATGGAGGATCTCAAGGAGAAGCCGGCCGGGCCGGCGAACGGGAACGCCGCTCCGTGCGACACCGGGACCGGGAGGATCAAGCACATCAACGTGGTGGCGGGTGAGGAGGACGCGAGCGTTGAGGTGCAGGCGAGGCAGAAGCAGCCACAGGACGCCCACGAGGTGCAGAGAACGCAGAAGCAGCCACCGGACGACGACGACGACGACGAGGATGCTGCGTGGATGAAGCAGGTGGTGGAGGATCTCACGAGGAAGCCCGAGCCGGCGAGAGGGAGCGCCGCCGCTACGTGCGGCGCCGGGATGATCGAGTACATCGATGTGGGCGGGTACGTGATGGAGCAAGACGCCTACGATTTCATCCGGTTCGACCTCGGGATGTTCCCGCCCAGCCTCCAGCCCGAGTCGCCGGAGTACGACGAGCCGTTGTGGCTGTGGTGGTGGCACGACCCCTCCTTTCCCCACGGCGCGCCGCCGCAGCCGCCCAAGTAAGCTGCGTACGCAGCGTACGTGCTGGGTGCAGAACGGTCGATGTGACGAGTTCGCCCAATTCCGGAGGATAGCTTCGTATCGTAGGTCTCTGATCATCGCCGTCGTCAAGCTCAGTTCCTAAATCCTAAGTACTGACAATGGCTTCGCTAATCTCTATAGTCTAGATAGACATTGTAGATCAACTTCGCCTAGAAAAATTGATGAAATGCACTATAAATAAGCGCCAATCTGCAGAACGTCTGAACAATGACATTCAGTGTTTGCACAATATTTCATACGATTTTCTTTCAGTCCACTCAAATTCTAGTAAAACAATCATTGATTTTCCTTTTCCGTATGGTGCAAGCGACCAAACTTTGTTGTAAAACCTTATGTAGGATCCAGTTCATCAATTCGATATAGACATTTGCAATCGCATGTCCCAAAGACGTTCAGAGGGTTGACTCCGGACCTCTTTTGATTTGCATGATTAAAAAAGAAAACAGGAACAAAGAGATCATACGATTCTAATGGTCATGCCTAGTATAATTTTGTGTTTGCACATATTTTTATGTAGTTTTTAACACGTGGAAATCAAATAATTACATTTAAGAGGTTCTGGTGGGTGGACATATTTCTATGAAAAACAGTGTAAAAATATCCACACGATAAGAAATCCTATATATTCACTCCCAACGAATAAAGAACCCGTTAGAATATAAAACAAAATTAAAGGACAAAACTCCCAAATCCATAGGTCTTTTGAATTACAAAGACGATATCACTTAAAATAACGTTCATGTGTAAGCTGGAGTCGAAACCGTCTAACGCGTTATAGTACAAAAGTTGGTATAATTGAATTCTATTTTTGAAGTTTTCTAGCTATTTTTGTGAGGAAGAGTTATTGGAACTTAGTCGACATAGAAGTATATACTTATATATGTGGTTGACATCGTAATATCAATTTTCTCCGTAGGTTGTATCGTGGTTCCATGCCAATTGGAGTCACGACTATTTCACTAAGAAAGCAAATGGACATTCTTTTTTCGTAGCTTTGTGATGCCGAGATACCCTTGATAGGTTTTTGGATACAAAGCCTAAGGTGAGGTAAGGTTTGAATTCCTCGAATGGGGCCTAGACCTTTTAAATTTAGCCTATAATGGTGATCAAGATCAACCAATGGGATTGTCACGTGAACTGATTTTTCTGATAACCTCTATAGTTTTGTATGTGAAGACAAGCCATTATAGCTTAGTTGACTTAGAAATAGCTATTTCTCTGTTAACAACATCCCACACCATTTAGACGACACCAACATCCCACACCATTTTGCCCCAGAATGTGGGGGGGGGGAAAGAACAGGATTCCCACTCTCCTTAGAGCGCCATCCACCATGAAATTCTCCTCCAGTCATAGCACTGTCCACCATCGCTCGTTGGAGTTCGCATCAATTCTAGGGAGCAAAGGTGGTTTTGATGGCTATATATGGTCGAAGTTGCTTTGACGACTTCGTCCTCTCCTCCCTCTCCAAATTACCAAATCCTACACACAACCGATGCTTTGACGACTTCGTCCTCTCCTCCCTCTCCAAATTACCCAAATCCTACACACAATCGAGAGCTCTACCTCCCCAATCACCTCACACACCTTCCCATGTAAACACTTGATCGCTATTGTTTACCTTGTCTTCAAGAGTGACGACGACGATGGCGCTATGCATTGATTAGTAGGGTTTTATTGATATTAAAGTTATCTATAGTTCAAGATCATGTAACAAGCTAGCCCATATGTGGTGGCGTTGGTTTTAGATGAAGTTTACGCCAACCATACCTCTCCCTATGTCTTAATCGAATCTAGATCATGTAGGCGCATGTTGTTGCGCCCATCTATTAGATAAATAGATTTATACTCTTTGACAATATATTTATATTTTTAAAGATGGAGAACCACCTAGTAGAGAATAATATTAAATCAATGATAATAATTAATCAATAAATCAATTCGAGCAATACCAAGATGAAAATTACAAATAAAAATATATATGAAAACACATTCCTATTTCAGAGGGTTGAAAAGAAATACGAAAAATTATTTTCAAAAGAGCATTTACTCACAATACTTACATCCAAAGAAAAGTAATAGTATTTTAGTAGCTACGGCTACACTATTTGCAATACAAAACTTAATCAGTTTTAAGTTTGACCCTTACAGTGGAAAACAAACTGGTTAGACAACCAAATTATGTAAAACGACACTACTTTTGGCCAAATCTGCATGAACAGAGTAGAGAGTAAGAGGTTAGGAAGCTGATTCTAAATCAGAATTAGAAAAAATATAAGATTTGCACCTGAGTTGTTTACTGCGTAGGTCGCTTGTATGCACCCATTAGATCTTTCTGAAATATCACAACGAAATTCGAGGATTGTTATAGATGGGCCAATATTTAGTCGAATTTAAAAGAAGATCATAAAAAAATAGAGGTCTACTCCAAAGAATATCGAAGAAAAAATCCTGTGCAATCCAAGTATACTATGCAAAGTTCTTTCTTGCTTCTACCTGAAAGATATAAGAACATACCCTAAGTGTTGTGAAGTTAGTATGTAGTAACAGATTCCATATACGATATGGCCGTTTGGTTCACCGGCCGAACTAACCAGGATGCGGGAATTTGATGCGTGGAGTAGCGTCCTCTAGGGACTTCAATGAACGGACGTGATTAACAAAGTATATCAATCCAACGGTTAAGAAAGGTAATGGTCTGAGAAGGCTCCAATTTATGTCAGTTATAATATCCCTAATATAAGAGTTACTTCAGAAAAACTCGGGCTTAGTTTTGTTGTTGTTGAGAAAAGCCATCATGGCTAGCTTTATTATTAGAAAAATAATAGTTACATCATCCACCATCAACCTAAGAATACTACTTGGTGGATTATCCAACGACAGGACTGTGGATTCAGTCAACCAAGCTAAGCTAGCTCATGAGCAACGTAATTATACTCCCTATTACAATGTGGAATATTACCTTTCCGAAATCTTGGACTAAGTTTAGACATTCTTACAAAACTAGGCCTTCAAGTGAAGAAAAGGTGACATCGTACTTCATGACATGCCACTCTATGAGCTAAAAGGAGGTAGTTTTGCAAAAGAAAAAAAAGCATGCTTAGTTTTTGTAGAACCCCTAGGTGGAAAAAGCTTTGCCATCATGGGCCGAGCTCCAGGTCAAACTCATACTATAGCTCAGATGAACAGAAAGCGCGATAGCACCGGAGCACCTATCTGACGCCTTGTTTGACACAAGAGGTTTTCTAGCCCCAAAGTGGTTGGGGGATTGGAGGGGATTTGGTGATCCCCTCCCCTTCAACCAATCCTCTGAATTCCTTGTTAATCCCAAACTCCTCCATTTTCCAATTCCCTGTCTATTGTTTAATACTCAGGGTTTGTTGTATTAAGAAAAGATGGTAAAAATAAAAACTAATTCCTACCAAAAGCTCAGAGAAGAATTGTGCTTGCAACAAAAACTCTAATCTTTACAAGAAATATTTGGAACAACTCAGAGAACTCGGGACAATTTGGAACAAGAAACAACAAAGCAGTAGTGAACTAAACAATCAACACATAACAGAAATAGAACATCAATATCGGGACTCGGAAGAGAGAGATAGTAAGACAGAGAGAGGTAGCGCTGTTGCGCATCGTCGGTGGGAACAAAAGAGGGGAAGGAAGGAGAGGCGCGCCAGACGAGGGCCAATACTCGCGTGGTTTGGGGCGGTTCGCCCGGCTGGCCCAACCCCACCCGGTCTACCAAACAAGGCTTTGTGGAATTTTGGGGGATTTGGCCCGCGAGAGGAAAATCACTTCAATTCCCGGCCCATCCATGCGTCCCAAACGAGGCCTGAGGCTGAGGGAGCCGATAGTGGGCCGGCCCACGCGGCGATCTTCTTCTTCCCAGCTTCGCAGTGTCAACTCTACCGCATTGTCTCCTCACCTGCTCGATCCCCCTCCCGCCTGCTGCTGCAACCTGGAACCGTAAGCTCGTCGCAGACGGCCGCCCGCACCCGACCACCCAAGTTAAGCAACCTCCTCTCCTCCGCCTCAACGGCGACATCGCGGCCAGCCGCGTCTTCCCCGTCTCCGGCGAGGTCGCCCCGGCCGTCCGGCGTCCGCCCCTCGTCTTCTCCGTCCCCGGCGAAATCCGTGGCAGTTGGCCGAATGAGTGGGCCGGCCCGCGAAGCGCCAGGCGGTACGCGTGCCGTTGAATAGAATTTGCCATCCGCCCATCCCAAACGTGGGGTTTCCGACGCCACGTGAATCTCCGTCCCCACCGCACTGGCGCCGAAACCCAGAGGGTCGACCGCGAAACCTCCCGCGGCGGCGATGGCGGCGGCTGGAGAGGAGGCGGAGAGCTCCGCCGCCGCCGGAGAGCGGCCGCGCGTGCCCTTCGCTCGGGGTGGCCCGGTGTTCGTCCCATTCATGGTGGGCCCTATCTCCACCGTACCCGAGTTCATGTCCTCCACACTCCTCGAGGTTCAGGTACCTACCCCCACTCTGCCAAAACCCTAGCCCTTCAATTCGCCCCAGAGTTTCGGTATGATGACACACTGTTTTCGGTCGTGTGCAGTCCCTGCGTGACGAATTGGGCGACCCCGGGGACGAATTCGAGGACGAGCTCTGGTAAGCTCATGATCCCATCCTGTTAGATCAGAAAATCATTTCCTGTCGTGTGTGTGCACTTTGATATTAATGATGTGATGATTGTATTTTGTGTGTGTTTTGCAGTGTCGATGAACTGAGGGTGCTCTCTGAGGAAGAGCTTGTGGAGCGCGCTCTCCGGGAGGCTATGGAGGTGAGATCTCTACTGCTAATCTCCTTGCTCTTATCCTGGTGCGCTGAGCCTGTAAATTGTAAACAGCATCTTGATGTAAGATTTTTTATTGGCGCTCGTAGGAGGACTGGGACTCTGGCGCTCAAGCACGATCCGTGGATCAAAGGTGTAGCACCGCATCAGAACCAGTGGATCAAAGGTCTGACATTCCATCACAACCATTGAATCAAATGTTTGATGGAGGGTAAGCAGTCTGCCTTGTTTGTAGCTTGATTGTGCGCTTTTGGTGTGTTTGATTTCTTGTCTTGTCATGATGGTTTAGGCAAGTCAGATTAGATTCAACACGAGCAGGGGATTATTGGATAATGTTGGCATGGTAGTTAATACTTAGCTTCCATGCCAATCATTTTTTTACCAAGGAAGGCTTTCTAAGGTGTGTGATGTAGTAAAATTTACAAGTTGGGACGTGCATGTTGGACCTTTAGCAAGTGCACCTGCGAATTACTGTTGTGGTGGTACTTATGTGAACTTTGATACTGTCATAGCTGCATTCTCGATATTTTCGTATACTATGTGTTTTATGACTTACGTGGCTGATAGGATCTGATGTCTTCTTTTTGTCTTGCACATGCAGAATGTCAGCGAGTTCCACCCCTGGAAATGAGACTGTCACCTCAAGCGCATCAGTTGAAATGCAGAACTCCATATCAACCCTCGATGATATGTCAATTGGACTGGTTGAACCACATGGCAACCATGGAAAAACTAGAGGTGAAAAGAGGAAAAACAAAGAGAGAAAGGAAAATAATGATGCCCTTACCTCACATTCAACAGCTGAAAGAGAGACAGCTGGATCACCTGTTGACATGGCAATTTTACCGTACGAACCACAAGGGGGCAAGGGGAAACCTGGAGTCAGAAAGGGTAAAAAGGGAACCATTTCAAAATCATCAATTGAAAGTGGAAAACCTTTATCACCTAGTGAGGATATCTCAATTCCACATGACCCAGAAGGCGCAGATGGACAAACAAAACATAGAAAGGGCAAAAAGAGAGGCAGACAATTTGATAGGGAAGCTCGAGCACATATTTTACAAGTATGTCACTCCATTTGTTGCCTGTGTGCTTTGTTAATGCAGTTTTCGATTACTTTGTCATGTGTAGCGGTGTTGTTGCTTTGTGCCATTTTTGCGTCAATTCATTGGGGGACATATTCATCTTGGATTGATTTAGGTCTCAGGCTAGGAACTAAGGTATACATGGTTTGACCATTTTGGCAATATATATGACATATTTACCAGTATAACAGAATAGCTGAAATATCTGCAAAATCTCTTCTATATTTAGGCTTCAGTATTCCATCTGAAAAAATGTCCTCTAAAAATTAGGCTTTAATGAATTAGTCCCATGTTTCAGTGATTACTGTACCTTGTAAGAGCTGAATGTTAGTTTGTTACTAGTAACCTGTGATTTCTCTCGTCGTTGAAGTGCATCTGCTTTTAGTGTCTGCAAATTCTGATCGTGGTTTTGTACAACATTATTTCCATGATGCCACCATAATCAGGGAAGGTATCTTACTAAAGCAGAGAAGATGGCAGAAATCAAGATCAAGCAAGAGGAAGACAAACGTGAAGCCAGGCTGCACTCGTTCTGGTACCACGGTTAAACTTAGTTCCTCTGTATTTAGGCTCAATATTTGATTGTGATGTGGCTGTATACATTTTGCCTTTTGGACTATGATTTTAATCCAATATTAGTGGGATGTTAATATTCAAAGCACGGCATAGAAACTCTGTCTGCACAATGCTTGATGAATCAAATAACAGATTGGTAACTCTGTCTAGTAACTTAACTTTCTGGCATCTTCAATCTCTTACATGTAGAAGGATTGAAGGACTTAGTTTGTAACTTTGTTACGAATACATGGCTTGAGAAGTTTTTCTATGTACTACTCCATTCCTCAAATAAGGCCTATAATGTTTTTCACAAGTCAAACTACACAAACTTTGACCAAGCTTTTAGAAAAAATATTAACATCTACAAGATAATATCAAAATCATTTGATACACCCTGACATATATTTTCATATGATATCTTCACAATCACAATATCTTAGTTGTTCATCGTTTTTCCTCAAGCCATGTTAAACATTACATCGTTTGACTTCTGAAAAAATTATATGCCTTATTAAGAGAAACAGAGGAAGTTGCAAGCAGAATCAGAGTTCATTCTGGTTCTGACTCTGAAACTGAGCTCAAAATGGTCCAAGCCTTGTAACATTCATTAAACCACGTCATTGTATCCTCTTTCATATAACCTAACCTTCTATTATAGTACCTTTGTTTCACTGCACATGTCCTGAGCCCGCCTTGTACACACAAAAATACCACTAGTTGAGTTGAAAATAGACCATTCTACCTTGAATCAAAGTATCGAAAGAAACTAACCACTCCACATGCTACTTCGTTGCCTGCCTTAATCCACCAACATCAATCCAGATAAGCCTGCATCTTGGCCTGTCCCCGCACCAGTGCTCCTTGAGCATTTGGTTGCACTTGGCCTCTTGCGCTGGTTAATGTGGAGCTAAGTTGTTTCTTTCCTACACTCAGTACATTATTGATCAGGAAAATTTGAAGGCCGTATTTTTGTATGAGACATCAAATAGGTGTTTACCCCTTAGGCAAACATAAAACAGGACTGTCAGCTGCAGTTACATAAATTGGTTACACTTAGTTGACTTTGGAATGCATAGATTCAGCAATTTACATGCAAGTGTACAAGAGCTGTACCAGCAGAGCATACAGATGGAGTAGATGAAATGTGACTTTGTGACATGCACTAGTACTTTAATAGCCTCATAGGTGGAGATGTGGAATACTAGGAGTAGACCAAACATGAGTTTTTGTATGGAAAAATGTTGCTTTCAGTATTGTGAAGCTTGGCAACACACAAGATCAAGTTCTGTTATTACTTATTAGGGCACAAGGTAGAAAACATCACCAAAACATTGTGAATTTATTCCATGGACATTTATGTTGGAACAGAGTTTCCTGAGGCCGAGGACACATCTATGGGCTAGGGCCGGCGCCATGGGCCTACGGTTCATCTTGCTACCAACATGGGATGTCCACTGATGTTATATTTAGCTCTGTACCCTGCCTCCTAGGAGGACTGTAACTCAAACTTTACCTTTTCAATGAACTGAAACATAAAGGTCCTTTGTGTTTTCTCGAAAAAAGAAACTGTGCAACATGTAACAATTGTTTATGTTTGTACTGAAATATCAGCTGGATCAAAATATAAGGCTGAATTCATGTTTCACTAAAATTTGCCTGCTGGCTGAAACTTGGCGTTAGTCTTTGTGTCAGGTTGGACCTAGCTCCTTTTGGACGTAGATCCTGATGGCGGCTTCATCATTTACACATGTATGATATTTAGCCCATGGGAATATTGCACTCCCAGTTATTACTGTGCTAGAGAAACTTGATAAAACCATCCGTCATTTTCTTATGTTATCCAGTTATAAAACCATAATCTGGTTTGCTTTGTTTGGTCTGCTATTTTCCTTATCATAACCTTTTATATGATATCATTCTTTGAGTGCAGTGGTGGTGATTGTGTGATGTCCAAAGGATCTAAGGCATCTGCGGAGAAAACTGACTTGGCAAAATCTCTTTCATACAACAGTGCTCCTTGGAAGGTTTGCGTTGGAAATTATAGTATTTGTCACTAGCAACATTTCTTTACACAAGCTCTGTTTTTTGTTCTCAGAAATCTTCTCTTATCAACCGTACCTTTTGTTTACAGCACAAAGCTTCGAAGTCTGAGGAACACGTACCTATAGTCTATCCAGAAGTAATTCTTTGTGTCGAGATTTATGAGCAGAGGCATAGCTCTGTGAAAGTAATATCTTGAACTTTAGTTACACATGCTAATCTGTAATGTTAAATATGTGTAGATTAAGTTTTGTGGTGATCTCCGTGCCTTGCAGAGCCAGGAATTTCTTGTGTTGGGAAGTCAGGTCCTTACAGATCTTAAGGACAATATCTACTGTTTAACTAATAAGTTGATGGAGATGAACAAACAACAGGATCATTCTGGCTATTTTCTTATTGAGGTATATTTTCTCTTATTTCTGTTTGCAACTTTATGATAAGTTCTTACAGAAGTGTCGCAGCATTGCTAATATCAACACTTTTTTTATCAGGACACGTTCTACAATGACATGAGACATTATTCTGCTGTTGATTACAGTAAGCCTATACTAGACTGGCTTAACGATTCCAGTGATGAGGTGGCCGAGAAGTGGGATGCCATAAGTTCTGGTGCTTTAAAGAAACGACAAAAGGACTTACTGAGGGGTTTGAATATTTCGAATGTACCAGAGTTTAAATCTGCAAAAATGCAAAGTACACACTTTTCAGACCTGCACTTCCGACTTGGTGCTGGGTACCTCTACTGCCACCAGGTTCCAACCGTATTCTCTTTATGTCTTCCCATGATTCATTGTTCTTTCAAATGGTGTTTAGTCTCTAGTTCTCTCCATTGTCCTGATTGCTATATTGATATCATGCATGTATAATGTGATTTATTTGTTTGTTTTCGTGTTGTTTACAGCAGAATCTGTGGGCAGTTAACTTAGAACTGCAATGCTGTGTGATGCTTAATATCATTGCAGTGCATAAGCTCGCGCAGCAAAAACAGCACATCATCTTGAAAAAGAACCCATCATTTCCCTTCTCTCGCTGACCCGCACAACATTTTCAGGGGAACTGCAAGCACACGTTCGTGATTAGAGACATGAGGCTGCTCCACCCGGAGGACACCCAGAACCAATCGGAGTACCCTCTCATGACATTCCAGATGCAGAAGCGTTTCCAGAAGTGTTCGGTGTGCCAGATCTACCTTGCAACAAAGATGACGGTGGACGACAAATGGGCTCCGAACAATCCCTGTTATTTCTGCAAGCAATGCTACTACCTCCTCCACTACAGGGAGGACGACTCGCTATTATATCAGCACACCGTGTATGATTATGTCCAGGAGTGAAATGTTGTTTGTTTGGTGGACCAAAAGCCAAGACTCTGCTTTTACTTGTAGGTCTCTTATATGATTCCAAAAGGCTCAATGTATATCTTGTACAGCAAAAGTTGTCCGAATTTTGAAAGTCACCGGCTGTAAAAAACAAGAGAGCATGTATCCCGAATTAGCAATATTCTCTGCTGTTCATTGATTTGCTAGCTGCAAGAGAGTTTGAGCGCCATCTCGAGGTTGGCCACGACGTCAGATATATGCGTCCGGTCGTCCACCTCCGGAGCGGGAGCGGTCTCTGCTGGTAGTAGAGCTATTGTAAATTGCAGGGAATTACTTTTGATGACGATGTGGCTGACCTACCGTAGGTGCAAAAGAGAAAGGATTTTTCTTTGTAGTCAATATTTGATGGATAATTTCTAAGTATTAGGAATTTTCTGAATTAATTGACTCAAATTTAGTGCAATTTAAATCAAATCTGAGTTAATTCATTCAGGACGGAGGGAGTACCTAATATCTCCTAGTTAAATAAGCTTATACTGAATTTTTAAAAGTAATTTTAATTTGAATTACAAATAGATAGTTTGGTATGGTTTTTTTAAATTAATTTAAAGGTACACAAATAGTGATATATCACAAAAACATCGTATCGTTTTAGAAAATTGCCATGGTGGTCATTTTGACCATTTTTCTAAAAAAAATCAAAGGAAGAGAAATACCTCAAAAAAAGATAACCTCTGACATTGAGTTCTTTTATCTGTACTAGTTGGTATGAAAAAGACACTTGATTTTTGACATTTTTTTTTTCAAAAATATCTTCACAAAAAGGTGTATCCTTCGTTGCACATCTTCTGAAAAGATAAGAGCTCGGTATCGGCTGAATCGAACAATGTATAAGAATCTATAAGTTTCAAGCCAAATGATAAAGTTATGGTCATTCCCACGTCATAGTTTGTGTAAAAAAATTCTCATATTCGACAAAAAAAATATGTTGCTATAGAAAACAATGGTGTCGAAGTAAATTTTCAAATTATTTTTAAAATATATTTTTCATTTTCTGTGTACAAAAATGAATTTTGTTATGAAGCAAGTACAAAAAATATGGTGCAAAATAGATTCAATCTAATGTTCACAAAGGGTAGTCCACATCTGATGGATAATCCCCAAGTATAAGGAAATTTTCTTGATTTTTTACCTAATTGCACGTAGAAACAATGATAGTTTTAGAAAAGTCGACCCATTTCGATGAATATAGCCATTATGGCCATTTCGACCGTTTTCTCAAAAAAAACAAAGAACGTAAAAAACCTCATCATGTGGCATGGAGTTCTTTTAAGTGTACTACTTGATATGTAAAATGATAAAGTTTCATGTTGCCAAACTTTTAAAAATTCTTCATGAAAATGTCTTTTATTATAAACATGTATAAATTTCAAGCCAAACGATCAATTTATGACCGTTCCCACAACATATTTTATGATAAAGTTCTCATATTTGACAAATAGGTGTATCTTGGTATAAAAAACAATGATATCAAAGGGATATTTCAAATTATCACCGCCGCCGGTGTTTAAAAATTCGTACAAAAAAGTTCTGGAAAAATTGTCAACATTAAAAAGAACCCTGCGATGCCCTCGTCGTGTACGTCACGAAAATATCTCGTTTATTCTTACCCCTCCCTCAAGCGCACACGTCTTTATAATCGGGCCATTCGTACGTACGATCGAGCACTGCAACAACGGGAAACAAAACCAAAACCCGCCGGCCATCGACGATCATGTCGAAGATCCTTTCATACTACCACACGGGGAGGGTGATCACGCGCACCGACATGGAGAAAGGTGGCTGCGGCGAGGAGTTCAAGCTCGCCACGCACAGCTCCAAGGCGTGGCGGAAGACCGGCGACGTTAAGGACATCCACCGGTGCACGGAGAGCACGGCGGCGCTGATGAACTGCATGAAGCGCAGGAGCGTCTTCTTCGAGGGCTACATCCGCGCCATGGAGACCGGCCTCGACGAGGACGAAGGGAAGCGCCGTACGCCGACCTTCTTCGACTTGTCGAGGAGGCAGAGGTCGGAGAGGCGCTGGACGTGGAGGTGGTGGACCGGCATGATTAGATCTGCTTGAAGATTTTCTTTTCTTTTCTGGCACTAGTAGACTCTGTTTATCGATTAGAATCATGCATGCGTATCATTGAGTATTTCGATCCTGTAGGGTTTTCTTGTCTCCTTGGAGCTTGTCTAGATGCATGTTACAGCTGATATGGTAGCTTTTCCTGTTGGTTGATCTGTTACGGCTTAAACCAAGTCAATAACAAAAAACGAATAGATAAGGGGGAGGGCCACTGAAACAAAATTTCCCTCTCACGTATCTAACTGAAACGTCCTAATCGGGGGCACCCTAACCGACTACTGGTTCTGACCCCACTTTTGCATGCGCACAATATAAGGAGGGAGTCCGGCGGCTGGTTAATCCTACCCTCGTTAGTTTCCAGCCTGCGGCTCCCCTAAATTTCCTACCCACTCCGATCGTGGCCTGCACATAGCAACGGGAAGAGCTGGAACCCCGGCGTGCCGTCCCCGGACAGTGCCGCTGGAGACCGGAGGGGATCCACACCTTCCCGCAACCCTCATCGACCTCTGCTACAACTACTTCCACTACGTCAACACTCAACCTCGCCTGCACCGAGCAGGCGACGATGTCTTCAATAGCTGGAGCTTGTAATAACCTTCAAACCCTCTCTGTTTAATCTATTTTGGTGTTCTAGATTGCTGTCATATTCATCTAGTTGTTCTTAGATGGGTTTTAAGGTCTCACATTGGTATCAGACGCCCAATTTGATAGCTCTAGAACCCTAAACACGATCTATAGATCAAATTTGGTTTAATTGTGTTCATGTTTTAGTCAATTAAGTTGTTGATTACGGTTCGGTTAATCTAATTGCTTCCTAAACAATTGCTAATGGCCAATTTTAATTAACACTTCCTGCTAATTTTGGCAATTTTAGTTGGGGTTCATTAATTTTGATCTCCTGTTAGTCATGAGGCAATTAGAAGGAGGGGATTAATGCAAATTGAGTCAATTAAAAGTCGAATTCCCTCTGTCCGAACACCTAACCCTAGAATAAAAACCCCAATTCGGCAATGCAAGATTTTGCACAAGAATGGATCGGCAACTCACCGAGATCGACGCCGGACTACCGCCCCCACCTTCAGGTGCGTGCAGCCCACAGGTGCACGACGGCGCTGGCCTCACGAACCCATTCTTCTCCCATCGGAGAGGATGCGTGGAATGACGTCTTCGCGCAGAAGACGCGCTCGTGCGGAACAGAAAGGGCGCAACCTCGCCGGCGTTCACCATCTCCTCGCCGCCCGTCCGAAAAACGACGCCGGCAGCCACCGCGTCGCGGGCTATCGCCTCACGCACGCTCCTCCGCTGAGCACAGCCACCGCGTCAGAAGTCAAGAGGGAGGGCGGCGCGCCGCCATCGTCGTCTCTCTCACGGGCGTGCCTCGCCGTTTCAGCGCTGTGCAGCGATTTTTTTGTCCGGCGCCGTCTCTCTGGGAGCCGCGCGTGAGAATCGGGGAGAGAGAGAGGAAAGAATGGGGATTAGGGTTAGGGATTTGACTCGGGTCCGGTTCTTTGCTCCGACCGGGGATCATCTCGGCCGTCTGTTTCAATCGGAAGGTTTTCAGACAGCTCCGGGTTTTTTTTGGGCCTAGGTCAGTTCGTGGGCTTCCGAGATGGGCTGCGGTCCAGGATTTTTTTTCCTGGGCTGTTCCGAATTCCCTGTTTAGTTTCTTTTTTTTATTTCAGTGCAATTTTAATTTCAATAATTTAGTATTAATGCACTATTTTGAATACAGAAAATTATTGCCTAAAATATGAATTAAAATATGTTATTATTCTGAATGAAAATGAACCATCGAGATTTTTTGTTTAGAATATTTAGCATGTTTAAATGTTGAATTATCAAATTAGACATCATATGAAGTTTTTTCCTTTAAGTTTAAAATTGATGTTTAATTTGAGAAGATTTATGATAGTAAAATTAAATCTGACCAACGTTGTTTTAATTTACAAGTCATATCCCTAAAGTATTTTCCAATTTTATGTCATTACCGCCCAACGGTGTTCTGACATAGAGTTGGAATTTCAGAATCATGGCATGTTTAATTCTTTTACGAACGTAAATTTATATTCATGTCATACTTATGAGCGTCCATTTAAAATTTCAGCTCCGCTCCGTTTAGATCAGATACTGTCGAACACTTGACAGGAAGTAACTTCCCTAAATGGAAGAATGCTATGGAACTCTGTTTGGCTTTCAATGAATTTGATTACGCCTTGCGGGAGGACAAACCTGTGGCACCATCTGTCGGTGCCACGGGGTATGATGAATTAAAGAAAGCCTATGATTCCAAATTGGAAAAATGGGAAAAGACAAATCACGTTGCAATGCTCATGATGAAGTCTTCAATATCTCCAGATATCATTGGGGCTCTTCCCAAGAAGGATAATGCCAAGGAGTTCATGGCAGCTTTGGAGGAGCACTTCAAGGGCTCCGAAAAAGTCTATGCTCAAGAGCTGTTTCATAAGCTCCTTGTAAAATATAAAAATGATGGAGATGTGAGATCTCATATTCTGAGGATGGTTAATGCTTCCAACAAACTGAAAGCTTTACAGTGTGAGCTTAGTGATAACCTCCTTCCGATTATGATACTACAGTCCCTCCCTTCAGAGTTTGAGCAGTTTAAGATAAATTACAACTCTCTTAAAGAAAAATGGTCACTCACTGAGTTATCCCCACGACTCGTTGAGGAAGAAGAGAGAATCAAGAGGCAAAATAAGGATCAAGTTTTTCATGTTGGATCCTACAAGAGAAAACATGATGAACCAAGTTCCTCCAAGCCTGCCAAGAAGCTTTTTAAGAACAACGCGCCAAAGCCTGTTAAAGGAAAGGAGAAGGTTCATGATCAGTCTTTCGACAACAAGTGTCTCTTCTGTTCAAAAGAAGGGCATTTTAAGAAGGACTGTCCAGATTTTCTGAGATGGCTCAATAAGAAAGGTACAGATGAAATCACATTTGTTGATGAAAGTTCTTATGTTAATTTCTCTAGTACCGAATGGTGGATTGATTCAGGTGCAACTGCTCATGTTGCTAATTCCATGCAGGGATTAAATATGATCCAAACTATAAGAGAGGGGGTAAGAAGACTTAAAGTCGCGAATGGAGTTGAAGTCGATGTTGAAGCTGTAGGGTCACTCATCTTGGAGCTCCACACCGGCTTCCGGCTTCATTTGAATAAGTTTCTTTATGCACCTACTTTAAGTAGGAATTTGATTTCAGTTTCTTGCCTAGATGATAACATGTTTGAGTGCAAGTTTGGCAACAAACAATTTGAGTTAAATTTTTGTAATAAGAATGTTGGCCTCGGTGTCAGACGAGGCAAATTATATATGTTATCAATGAATGATTCAATTCTGCATGTGAGTGATGTTCCTAAAGTTGAGAAGAAATGGAAGGGTACTAGTACTTCTTCGAAATTGTGGCACTGTCGTTTGGGTCACATTTCGAGGGGGAGAATAGATGACGTACTTCTTCCATTAGACTTCTCTGATGCATACAAATGTATTGACTGCACTAAAGGAAAATACGCAAAAACGATTAAGGAAGGAGCAGTAAGATCTACAGGTGTCCTAGAACTTATTCATACTGACATATGTGGACCCTTTAACGTTAAGTCTATAGATGGTTTTGATTTATTCATCACCTTTACAGATGACTTTTCCCGTTACGGGTATATTTACCCGATACGTGATCGTTCGGAAGCTTTGAAAAAATTCAAAATATTCAAAGCCGAAGTTGAGAACCAACTGAATGTTAAAATAAAAGTTGTACGATCTGATCGCGGGGGAGAGTATTATGATAGACACGCTCCTTATGGGCAAATTCCAGGACCTTTTGCGAAGTTCCTAGCTAAGAATGGAATTGTTGCCCAATATTCAATGCCTGGCGAACCTCAGCAAAATGGCGTGGCTGAGCGTCGAAATCGCACACTTATGGACATGGTGCGAAGTATGCTTAGTCATGCAAGTTTTCGAGTAAGCCTTTGGATGGAGGCATTAAAGACAACCGCACATATTATAAATCTTGCTCCTACTAAGTCAGCACCGAACACACCTTACGAGATGTGGACGGAAAGAAAACCGAGCTTGAATTATTTGCGTGTATGGGGTTGTCAAGCTGAAGCTAGAATATTCAATCCACAACTTAAGAAATTAGATCCAAAAACAGTAAGCTGTGTCTTTATTGGATACCCTCATAGGGGAAAGGGATATCGCTTTTATTGTCCTAATCATACCACCAAGTTTGTGGAGATTAGACAAGCGGTATTTTTTGAGGATAATGAAGTCACCGAATTAAGAAAGATCGACCTTGAGGAAAAGCCGGTGTGTGTTTCATTCCCAACTCCGATTGAGCTCGTTCTACCAACTCGAAGAAAGGTGGCTCGTAGTTTTGGTTCTGAATCTTTTGGTTCAGATCCTGAACCCAATGTTGATCCTGAAAATAATGATGAAAATCCAGAAAGTGAAGAGGATCATCATGAAGAGAATGGAGAAGATCATCAAAATAATGATGTTCCTCCGCCTTCTGTGAGAAGATCACAACGAGACAAAAATAAAGTCATTTCAGACGACTATGTCACTTACATGAGTGAGGATATAAATGACGTAGGAAAGGTGGAGGATCCAACCTCATATAAAGAAGCCATTAAAAGTCAGAATTCGTCCAAGTGGCAAATTGCCATGGAAGACGAGTTAAAATCTATGGGTTCAAACAATGTTTGGGACTTAGTAGAAATTCCCAAAGGTGCAAAAGAGTAGGCTGCAAATGGGTCTACAAAACCAAATTCGATTCCAAAGGGAATATCGAAAGGTTCAAAGCGAGACTTGTGGCAAAAGGCTTCACGCAGAGAGAAGGAATCGATTATAATGAGACCTTTTCTCCTGTGTCAAGTAAAGATTCTTTTAGGATCGTCATGGCTCTAGTAGCTCATTTCGACCTAGAATTACACCAAATGGACGTTAAAACGACATTTCTAAATGGTGACCTTAATGAAAATGTTTACATGACTCAACCGGAAGGTTTTGTCGTGGAAGGAAAGGAACATTTAGCGTGTCAGTTGAACAAATCTATTTATGGCTTGAAGCAAGCTTCAAGACAGTGGTACCTCAAGTTCGATAAAATTATTCGAGCTTTTGGTTTTGTAGAGAATGTGAAGGACAACTGCATTTATGTTAAGTTTAAAGCAGTAGGTTCACAATTTTAGTCCTATATGTGGATGACATATTGTTGGCCAGCAGCGATAAGGATATGCTGCATAAGACCAAGAATTTTCTGTCTTCCAATTTTGATATGAAGGATCTCGGTGAAGCCTCGTATGTTCTTGGCATTGAAATTCATCGAGATAGTGAAGGGAATATGCCCTAGAGGCACTTAATAAACATAGTTTATTGGCAATATCCCAATTGTTCATTATATGTTTTATACCATGCTATAACTGTATTAAGCAAAAACATTAATACAGGTGTGGTAGATAAACAACCAGGTCCCTAGTAGTCTCTACTAAGACTAGTTTCGTTGCGCGATTGATGATCGAGGTTTTCCGATCATAGGGCATGGCGCCGGTCGGCAATGGAAGTCATATCGTTAGGTGTAACGATGTGATGGACATACCCAGAATTTATAGGACATAGTCGTTACGCCTTAAGACCGTGAGATCAACTCTTATTGTTATCCCTGGAAGATACTTTGATCGCACCAAACGTCATATCTTATAAGTGTGACAATGATAGGTGATACTTTTGGGTATCGGAAGGGGGTAGTTGAGACGAGGGGTCAACAGCGGGATTTGTCAGTCCGCATAGCCGGATAGATACTCTAGGGCCCACTCGGTGAGATCAAATGAGTTTGCAAACATGTGACATAATATCATAGACGAGTAGAAGATAGCGATGTCGGTAACGAGATCATGCAAGGTATGGAGATATCTGAGAATGATGCTCGGACGCGCTAAGTATCGACATGACAAAGGGTTTAAGACTAGACGTTCAGGTTTGATAGATGAAAGTCATTCGTTATATCACAGGGATTAATTCATGGGGTCCAGGCATACGAGTTAGTCGTCGATCATAGAGGAGATCGTACCTGTTATTATATCAAACTGCTAGGGTAACACACTTAAGGGGTTTCGACAAGACAACCGGAAAGGAAAGAGATCACCGGGAACGTCCCGGGAATGGTCCGATGGAGATCGGGCAGCGACGAAATAGTTTTCAGAGCTAGAATAAATTATAAAAAATATGTTTGATATTAATTAGTGTAATTAATGTTTAAATATGATTTTATATATTTATTTTCGAATTTTTAAAGGCTGGTTTCCCTAAATGGGCCTTCTGGTGGAAAGAAGGCCCATGAGGGGGGAAAGTCCCCCCGGGGCTCCGGATTGAGGGAGGGCCAGCCTAGGTGGGCCAAATGGGGCCCACCTAGGGTCGGCGCACCTATCTTGGCCGCACCAGGCATGTGGGATAGTCCCACATTGCCTGGCTGGCAAGGTTGGCTCCCCCTGGGAACCTATATAAGAAGGGGCACCCCTGGCCTTTTAATTCACCAATTAATTCCCTAATTCTCTCTCGATCTCGTGATTCCCTTTGTCGGAGTCGAGCCGAGTAGAGGAGGGGAATATCTTCCACCATATCCCGCTGTCGCGCTGCTGGTGTTCTGGTCCATGTCTTCCGCTGCTCGTCCTGGACTGGAGCTTCGGAGGCCGTCGTCTCCACCGTATGTGTGTAATGCCCTGCGAGGTGCTGCGCTAGCGGTGCTCGGAGGCCTACTTCATCCACCCGACCTCGGTGTCATCTTCGTCGTCTTCGTCGCGCCGAGTTCTTCGCGACCTAGAGGTCGGCTACGTCGTCTTCATCGTCAACGCTTGTGCGGGAGCGTAATCCCCGCTATTCGGTCTACGAGGGTATGTATTCCGATCTCCGCCATACTACTATATCTGCATAGTGTAGATCTTGGCTAGTTTAAGGATATCGTTGCTAGGAAATTTTTTGTTTTCTACACACGATCCCCTTCAGTGGTATCACAGCCGATCTATCGTAGATATAGTTGTACGCTGTTAGAACCCGTGTTCTGCACGGGGGCACCGTTCTTGTTATTTGCTACCCTCTAGCGTGCACTTGTGATTCCAGCGGCATCGAGTTGATGAAGCGGCCCGGACCGACTTTACGCGTACGCTTACGCGAGACTGGTTCCACTACTGACATACGGCTTATACCGTATCTGTGGCTGGCGGGTGCCTGTTTCTCTCTCTTTAGTTGGTCTTGCATTTTCAATGGAGGGCCCGAAAGGGATGCTTAAACATGCAATTATTGGATCGTTGTTGTGGTCATAAGGTTCGTAGGTATGAAGCGGTTCTATTTACGAAAGCCCCAAGCCACGTAAAATATGCAAAAGATAAAGTAGAAGCGTCTAACTTTATTTTGCAGGTGCTATGTGATATGGTCAAGGTAGGTTTATTAAATTGTTTATAAACTGCGGGCGCCGAATACCATGGCGCAATGGACTATATCACATTGCATTACATTTGATGTTTTGTGTGCATCTTATATTGTGTGATTGTATATATAGTATATATTAGTTGCACGGCGGTAGCTATATAAGATGATCCCTTCAAAATACCACTAGTGTTCTCCCTCCAACGCGCACCACCAAGAAAGTTCTACGTTATGAGGCAGGCCGTGATGATCGGGTGTCAGACATCTCGTCGTTCGCATACAGTGGGTGTAAGCCATGTTGCACAAGCGTCTGCGTGGAGGTTTTTGGTGGCGAGCCTAGCATATTCAGAAATATGACCTCGAAACAGGGAGACCGAAAGGTCGAGCACGAGTCACAAAATTGGTGTGGCGGACAACTGTCTACTCTTGAAGTTGTGCCGCCGGATCTGATGATGAGGGGTGGTGCAATGGATGGGGGTCGTGTAATCGCTTAAACGGCCAGGAGGGATGTTCGTTTAAGTGGGAGTTCGGATAGTTATTTTCTAAAATAATAGAACTCAGAATATAATGAACAGAGTTTGTTTTGCAAACCTTTGTAGATATTAACCATTGTGATAGCATCTTTTTAAATTAGGCGCATTCCTGCGATTGAGAAACTTAAAAGGTTGGGTCCAAACTTCATAGTTTTATGCTTTAGCTTGAGGATACTCCTTGTTTAAACCGTTAGCTCTTTGTGTTACAATACCCGCTAGGAGATAAACCCGGAGATTCCGCTAACAAAAGATAATTTGGATTATCAGATTTTGTGCGGATGATATCATCATAGTCTAGTGCATGCTATGATCTCTGCCATAGAGAACCAACGGTGGGTACGAGTTTTTTAGATCGCGGACATATGATATGGTCGCTAAACTCGGGGTACCCCAAACGTTGGGTTGATGAAGTTTATCGGTATGTTGACTGATTGTCTTCTCAACCAAGATGGAAGAGAATACACACATTGAGGGAGCACGTGGCGGTCATACTTAATGACATATGTTCATACTTAATGAACATTGAGACGCCTCGCTCAGCTCAATCACTAGATGACTGACATCGTTGCCAAGTGCAAATCCTCTGTCATAGACTATGTCATGCAAGGGGAATCGTTCACCTTCATGGTTCTTGATTACGGTGGAAGTATCAAGAAAATGAAACAGATCACCGGAAGTCATCAATGATGATGGTGTATATATATGATATACATGTTATGAATGTTTTAGCTAAGCAAGTACTCGCAGTAGTGACTAAGTTTTGAACTAGTCATGTTTTGTGAAAACCAGGTTTACTGCTTGAGTAGCTTGAAAGGATGAGGCGACATTGCGTGTTGATAATGGCAGTCAAGTTGGTGTGATGGCCATAGACACTCTCCCTCTAGATCTATCATTTGAATAAATTCTTTATGATCGCATGTTAGTATGATCGTTACAAGTGTGTCTCCTCTAGCGAGACACTTGTTCATACATGATAGTGACAAATTTGGTGTCCTATATTTATGAAGTAATGATCATATGCCGATTTGAATTTAGATGGTAGAAGCTCCCACATTCATAATATTAATGCCAAAGGATACAAACTTAATAAAGACACCACATATGTGTGGCACTACCGTTTAGTCATGTCAATGTTATAGTCAATGCATTAGCTCCATACCGGATGGATCTACAAGTCCTAAGATTTGATCTTTTGACACTTGCAAAATAACGGTGACACCGTTTTTGGAAAGCGGGCATATAACTTATTGATAGTCATACATAGAGATGTATGTGGTTCAATGAAGTAATTGACGGGTAGTGGAGACCTTTATTTCGTGAATTTCACTGAAAGTTTTGAGTATAGCTTGTTGAGAATCGTGCATATGGGTGTATGTGAATCAATAAAGTAATTTAACGTGTAGTGGAAGTCTTTATTTCATAGCCTTCATGAATATTCCGAGTAGATATATGGATATCCACTCCGGGGAATGTTAGTCTGAAATTTTGATTCGATCAAACAAAGTTCAGAATGAAGTAGGAAATAAACTTAACAAGAAAATCAAATTCTCGCGATGTAGATCGAGGAAATAAAGATTTGAGTTATAATGTTGGCACATCATTGGAAGACTTGTGAGAAGAGTTCCACAAATTACGCCGCATGGAGCACCATAGAGTCATGGTGTGTTAGGACGTCGGAATTACACCCTATCATATAGTGTGTGGTAAATAAATCTCTTACCGAATTATTGTGATCATTAGAGTCATATGGAGAAACGTAAACACTCACGTTAGCAAATTGGGAAACCATTTGAATCCATGGAGACAATACCATACGAGTGATGGCATGGCTTTTGAGGCTGGATTGTTGTTTCAGCAATTTAGTGTTTCGATGTAATCGAACCTAAAATGGATTTATCTTTGTAGTATACCCTAACTAAAGAGCTAGTTGGGTACATGTCTCACGACATAGGCTAAATCTTTGCCGTGATATACCTTACGAAATAAATAGTTTCTTGTCCAAGGGTATAAGTGAGAAAGAAAGTAGAGCGAGACGAAGTTGGTGAACTTCTTCTCCAGACATCAGAGTGGCGCAACCGAAAGTGTTTTCGGTGTCAGGCTCCACAGCTTGAAAAGGCTGATGATTCAAGATCATGATGTTCTGAGCTCATACTAAGAGTGTAGGCATACGAGGTTGTGTTCCACACTGTGTGTTACGACAATCTTGTTATGAAGGTCATATTAATGGAATATGATAGACCTACGAACTACGAAGAAGAGATGGTGGACCTAAGTCCGAGAAATGACTATGAGTCATTTATGATCCTAAATAAAATCTATATACAATTACCAGGTAGTGACTTGGGAGATCTTCTTGATGGCATCTAGTATGTTAAGAGAATGTGGAATTTTATGAGAGAATAGACATTGAGAAGGATCGATTTGTCGTGAAACAGTTCCGACAGATTCAAAAGTTGACCACATGAGAGTTTGTCTCAAGTGGCGAAGCCTAAATCTATTCTGGATCGTTTAGCAATCACTATAATTTTGAATGAGAAATTGATAGATGGATAAGGAAACCATGTTTCTTAATAGTGTCATTAAGAAAGAGTTGGTGATCCTGAGGATGCTAAACATGTATGCAAACTTCGGTGATCCATTCATGGGCTGAACAAAGCATATTGGAGATGGAATCTTCACTTTGATAATGTGATCAAAGGATTTTGGAGTTGTCCAAAATAGTTGAAGAAACCTACATTTGCAAAGAAGTGAGTGGGAGCAAACTAGCTTTCCTTGATCTTATATGCGGAAGGCATATTTGAGTGGGAGTTAAGTAGCTTTTCCTTGATCTTATATGCGGAAGGCATATTTGAGTGGGAGCTAGGTGTCATTCGTGATTTTGTATGTAACGACATATTGAATGACACAGATCCTCTAGTAGAGTGTAAAGGATTATTTAAATGATTAAATTTTCTATGAAATGAAGTTAGGAGTATTAAGCATCCGATTTATAATTGTATAGATCGTAAGGGGCTTAATAATATTAAGTCGGAATATTTCCTGAGTCAAGATTCTGAAGTGTCTCGGAATAGGACAAGAAAAGAAAGAGGTTCTTGCGTGTATGACTAGGTAAAATATTAAGTTTATCTTAGCATTTTCAGTAATAGCAAATGATGTTCGACATTATCTATGTATCATACATAGATGTTATCAGACTGAAAGCTCGACTTAGTGTGACCCAAGTTCTTGGTTGAAGAACATGTTCTAGGGTGATCCTTGTGTGGATCAATGAACAAACGTTAAGTTTATTTTTCAATGTCTATGAGAACTGAAGATATGTTTTCTAGTAAAGGGTAAGAGTGGAAAGACAACTTGCCGTAAAGCGGTTAAGATGATGCAAGTTATGACACTGACCCATACGACTAGAAATATCATATAGGAGATGTCCTTTATTTTGAAGATAGACATGGTTAGTTTGCGAAGTCGCATATGAATGCACTGTCGCATAATCTACATAGGTATAGAAATATATCGCGACTTCAGAAGTAGCAAGTGTGATTGGACTGAGCAGTTTTCCGATCATAGGTGGTCCCCTTAATAGATCTCTTAGACTTTTAAGGCGCATGCTACGCGAATGCTCGAGTCTCACTCCATCCATTGGGATATATTTCACTGTCATCGTAAGATACGGGATGATGTCAAACTAGATGACATAGAAGTGTTGCAAAGCACATATAGGTCTCAATGTGTGAGATCTATTGACTGTATTCCTCTTCCACGAGGCAAGCAGGCACCAAGATGCTATGGGTGTTGAGGTTTTACCAAGTTGTAAACTAGATTAAGTGTTACTCTACTGCAAGTAGGAGACTGAAGGGAATATGCCCTAGAGGCACTTAATAAACATAGTTTATTGGCAATATCCCAATTGTTCATTATATGTTTTATGCCATGTTATAACTGTATTAAGCGAAAACATTAATACAGGTGTGGTAGATAAACAACCATGTCCCTGGTAGCCTCTACTAAGACTAGTTTCGTTGCGCGATTGATGATCGAGGTTTTCCGATCATAGGGCATGGCGCCGGTCGACAACGGAAGTCATATCGTTAGGTGTAACGATGTGATGGACATACCCAGTATTTATAGGACATAGTCGTTACGGCTTAAGACCGTGAGATCAACTCTTATTGTTATCCCTGGAAGATACTTTGATCGCACCAAACGTCATGTCTTATATAGTGTGACAATTATAGGTGATACTTTTGGGTATCGGAAGGGTGTAGTTGAGACGAGGGGTCAGCAACGGGATTTGCCAGTCCGCATAGCCGGATAGATACTCTAGGGCCCACTCGGTGAGATTATGCCAAATGAGTTTGCAAATATGTGACTAGGTCACCAGCTGACATAATATCATAGACGAGTAGAAGATAGCAATGTCGGTAACGAGATCATGCAAGGTTTGGAGATATCTGAGAATGATGCTCGGACGCGCTAAGTATCAACATGACAAAGGGTTTAAGACTAGACGTTCAGGTTTGATAGATGAAAGTCATTCGTTATATCACAGGGATTAATTCATGGGGTCCAGCCCTACGAGTTAGTCGTCGATCATAGAGGAGTCTTGATCGTACCTGTTATTATATCGAACCGCTAGGGTAACACACTTAAGGGGTTTCGACAAGACAACCGGAAAGGAAAGAGATCACCGGGAACGTCCCGGGAATGGTCCGATGGAGATCGGGCAGCGACGAAATAGTTTTCGGAGCTAGAATAAATTATAAAAAATATGTTTGATATTAATTAGTGTAATTAATGTTTAAATATGATTTTATATATTTATTTTCGAATTTTTAAAGCCTGGTTTCCCTAAATGGTCCTTCTGATGGAAAGAAGACCCATGAGGGAGGGAAAGTCCCCCCAGGGCTTCGGATTGAGGGAGGGCCGGCCTAGGTGGGCCAAATGGGACCTAGTTAGGGCCGGCGCACCTATCTTGGCCGCACCAGGCATGTGGGATAGTCCCACATTGCCTGGCTGGCAAGGTTGGCTCCCCCTGGGAGCCTATATAAGAAGGGGCACCCCTGGCCTTTTAATTCACCAATTAATTCCCTAATTCTCTCTCGATCTCATGTTTCCCTTTGTAGGAGTCGCGCCGAATACAGGAGGGGGATCTCTTCCACCATAGCCCGCTGTCGCGTTGCTGGTGTTCTGGTCCAAGTCTTCCGCTGCTCGTCCTGGACTGGAGCTTCAGAGGCCGTCGTCTCCACCATATGTGTGTAATGTCCTGCGAGGTGCTGCGCTAGCGGTGCTCGGAGGCCTACTTCATCCACCTGACCTCGGGGTCATCTTAGTCGTCTTCGTCGCGCCGAGTTCTTCGCGACCTAGAGGTCGGCTACGTCATCTTCGTCGTCTACGCTTGTGCGGTAGCGCAATCCCCGCTATTCGGTCTACGAGGGTATGTATTCCGATCTCCGCCGTACTACTATATCTGCATAGTGTAGATCTTGGCTAGTTTAAGGATATCGTTGCTAGGAATTTTTTTGTTTTCTGCACAAGATCCCCTTCAGATATGTCTAAGGGGGTGTTAGGACTATCCCAAAAGTCATACTGTGAGAGAGTACTGAAGAAATACAATTTGCATAAGTGCTCTCCCACGCCTACTCCTATAGTTAAGGGCGATAAGTTTGAGACATTTCAATGTCCGAGGAACCAAATAGAAACTGATCAGATGAAGTCGGTTCCTTATGCTTCAGTTGTCGGAAGCATCATGTATGCACAAGTGTGTACACGCCCTGATTTAGCTTTTGTAATGGGAATGCTTGGCAGATTCCAATCAAATCCAGGAAAAGACCACTGGAATGCCGCAAAGAAAGTCTTGCGTTATATGCAAGGTACAAAAGATTACATGCTTACGTATAGAAGGTCTGATAACCTCGAAGTTGTAGGTTATTCAGATTCTGATAATGCTGGCTGTGTGGATACCAGGAAATCCACATCAGGTTATATATTCACACTGGCCGGAGGAGCTATATCGTGGAAAAGCTCCAAACAAACGATAACTGCATCGTCTACGATGCAGGCAGAATTTATAGCATGTTTTGAGGCCACTGTGCAGGCTGTATGGCTTAAGAATTTCATTCCCGGAATAAAAGTGGTTGACAGCATTTCAAAACCACTTTTGCTATACTGCGATAATGAACCCGCAGTTTTCTATACGAGTAACAACAAGTCAAGTGTTGCTGTCAAGCACATTTACATTAAGTTTAGTGTTGTGAAAGATAGAATCCAAGATCAAACAATTGAGGTAAAGCATATAAGTACGACACATATGCTTACGGATCCGCTAACGAAAGGCTTACCACCCAGTATTTTCCAAAAGCATGTTGCCGGCATGGGTTTACTGGGAGCCTTATGATTCTGGAATAAGAGGACCACAATAAAGAACCACTCCCATTAAGAAGAATGTTTTCCATTTCGAAATAGGCTGTGTACTATAAGTGTTGGGGTTCAATAACATTTCATTGGTTGTTGTAACGCCTCACTTTGGTATATTATTCCTATGGAGAATGGATGCAAGAAGTTTAAACCGAATGATCAAGAGGGAGAATGTTGGTTGATCTGTTACGGTTTAAACCAAGTCAATAACAGAAAACGAATAGATAAGGGGAGGGCCCCCGAAACAAAGTTTCCCTCCCACGTATCTAACTGAAACGCCCTGATCGGGGGCACCCTAACCGACTACTGGTTCTGGCCCCCCGTTTGCATGCGCACAATATAAGGGGGGAGTCCGGCGGCTGGTTAATCCTACCCTCGTTAGTTTCCAGCCTGCGGCTCCCCTAAATTTCCTACCCACTCCGATCGTGGCCTACGCATAGCAACGGGAAGAGCTGGAACCCCGGCGTGCCGTCCCTGGACAGTGCCGCTGGAGACCGGAGGGGATCCGCACCTTCCCACAACCCTCATCGACCTCTGCTACAACTACTTCCACTACGTCAACACTCAACCTCGCCTGCACCGAGCAGGCGACGATGTCTTCAATAGCTGGAGCTTGTAATAACCTCCAAACCCTATCTGTTTAATCTATTTTGGTGTTCTAAATTGCTGTCATGTTCATCTAGTTGTTCCAAGATGGGTTTTAAGGTCTCACATTTCCTTCTCAACATTGTGTTTTCGATCATGCACGCGGGCATGGCGCCATGATCTTGTAGATTCCACCTTAGATTACAGACAAGTTTCTTCTCTTGCGAGACATGCGTACGTGACGTGGTGCAGATCGATGGTAACTTCTTAATCCATCATCCATGTGCCCAAATTATATTTTTTTTAGATAAGAAGAGTTTCCCCCTGGTTCCATTCATCATGCAACCATAGTTTTACAATGTTTCAGGAGCAATAACAAAAAAAAAACAGTGAAACGAACATCCCACCCTACGGTATTACATAGAAGCCTAGAGCCTACCTAAAAGCAACTAAAGAAGTTTGGCATTTTCCACCAGCGCTTCACAGGCTTGCTCCTGCTGCCATTTCCTCCACAGCTCGGATTGAGGGCCGGTTCTTCCATCAACATCCGACAAAGCTCCCAGCCAGACGAGGTTCAGGTCCAAGCAATCGTGAGCAACTCCCCCCTCACACGGTCCAGCTTCAGCAAATTCTCGTCCAACAAACCGGAGTGCTTCTCCATGCACAACACCTTCCAGTTTTTTTATCGAAGCCCCAATTCTTCGCAATATTTCTTTGACACCTGGCCACCTTAATCCCTGAAAACACATCTCATTTCTTACATTCCACAAATTCCAAAGGGTAGCAGAGGAGAAAATATTAATGACTAAATTACTATTTTCACTCAGCCACCATCTAGCGATAGACTCAAAATTTTCTCCAATATCAATGCCCAGAATTTCCGAGATAAATGACCAATGGACCTAGCAACTATACAGTCACAGAATAGATGATGAACAGATTCCATTTCAGCACAAAAAAGGCAGGAAAGATCATCTAACTGCCTGCTTGTTTGCTCAAATTGTCTCTAGTTAGGACATTATTATTGGCCAGCAACCACAAAAAAACATGTATTCTCGGGGATATGTGCAGCTTCCAGACAGCCGGTGTATTAACAATCCCATAAAAAGATTTGACTGTGTATTGTCCAGATGGATGGAAGATCCAAATTGGACATCATCCGACAAACTGACATTTTCTATAAGGGCCACAAGCTCCTGCCAGCGCTCAAACATTTGTGGAGAGACTGTCCAGGAGATTTTCACGTCCACTCCATCCCAAACTTATGAAACTGTACAACAATATTCATTAGCAATGATATAAATATCCCAAAACAATGTCACTAGAAAACAGTTTCCTATCCAAATATCCTCCCAAAATAAAACTTTCCTCCCATTCCCAACCTTCCATTTGAAACCAATTTTTGCAGCGGACGCAGCCCACATGACTCCTTTCCAGAAGGATGAGCAGCGAGTGGATTTAGCATGGATAATGTTGGGAGAAACATTATATTTGAAATCAACAATTTTCCTCCAAATTTTGTGCTGGTCAAGATGGTACCACCTAATCCAAGAGGCTAACAAACAGAGATTAAAGTCTCTAATATTCTGAATACCCAAACCCCCATATTCTTTCATTTGGCACACATATTCCCAATTAGCCTGATGGTATTTTGGAGAGGCATTAGTGTCTTTCCAAAAAAAAAAAAGACATCTGTGAATTAATTACTTTGATAGCCCACTTAGGGAATTTAATAAACGACAGGAGATACATGGGAATGCTAGCCACACAGGCTTGTAAAAGAACTAGCCTAGCTTTATAGGAGAGCAATCTACCCATATAGCCTGCAATTCTCTTGATAATTTTATCAATTATGGGCTGAAGGTCTTCTTTTCGCAACTTAGAGAAGTGCAAAGGGACCCCCAAATACACAAATGGAAAGGCCCCAAGCTTACAGCCAAAAACCTGAGCCAAGAGGTTAGCCTCTTCCTCAGGCACATTAATGGTAAGGAGGTCACTTTTGTGATAATTAATATGCATCCCAGACATTTGCTCAAAGCAAGTAAGGATCCACTTTAGGTACCTAGCCATATCAACATTATTTTATAGGAAGAGGATGGTGTCGTCAGCATACTGTAAGATGATGACACCTCCTCGAATGACTTGCCCAAGCAACACTCGAATTAAATTTTTCTCAGCCGCTTTCGACAACATTTTAGTAAAAACATCCACCACAAAGTTAAATAAGATGGGAGATAAGGGATCTCCTTGTTTCAGCCCTTTACCTCCAACAAAATAGTTGATGTTCACATCATTAATTCGCACATAAAAGGAACCTTGGACTAGAATGGATTTAATCCTAGCCCTCCAACGGGGACCAAACCCCCTGGACTCTAACATATGGTCTAAAAAGCCCAATCAATTATGTTCGTATGCCTTCTCATAATCCAGTTTGAAAACCAGACGAGAAGATTTATTAGAATGCACCTCATGAATTACTTCATGAGTAGCCACCACGCTCTCAAGAATAAAACGCCCTTTAATAAACGCAGTCTGATTTTTAGAAATGATTCTATCACCAATTGGAGCAATCCTATTGGTCATAGCTTTCGTAATAATTTTCAAACTACAGTTCCTCAAGCTAACACTCCCTCCGTCCACTAATAAGTGTCTCAAATTTGTCAAAAAAAAAATGTAGTGTAGACAAAACTATGTCTAGATACATTTTCTTTTTGATAAACTTGAGACACTTATTTGTGGACGGAGGGAGTAGGTCTAATTTTTTTAAGGTCTTTAGCATCAGCTTCCTTAGGGATTAAAGTGACAATAGAATAGTTGAGTCTTGCAACATCTAGTACACCATTTTCAAAATCTCTGACTAAGAGCAAGTCCAGCAGTTCCCTTAAAATGTCTCCCCTATATGTGTATGTAGGGGACTGCTCTTAAAAAATCTCCCCTAAAATATGTTCAACTCCAACAGTTCCCCTAAAACATCTCCCCTATTTAATTTTTTTATCTATTTTTTTATATTTTAAAAATATTGTATAACTAACATGTAAAATCCAACGGCTACCTCTGTAACTTGTAGTGTCAAAAAATTATCCATCACCAAAATCTGAAATATAAACAAAAATCTCACGAATATCGACATATTGCAGTGTCAAAAAACTCACTAATATCGGGATAGGGGAGTCTTCCACCTCCCCTACTTGTAGGGGAGACGAGCGAGTAGAACCGGGGGCGCCTATAAATCGGGGGAGCGTTGAGGGAACTGCTGGGTGGTTGTTTTTAAACTTTTTCCCCTAAAAAACGTATAGGGGAGGGTTTGAGAGAACTGTTGGACTTGCTCCATGAAATCATGCTTAATCCCATGTGCCCAGTTCAATCTACAAGTTGCGTTAAACGAGCAGCACAAAACAGAGGCTGGACCGCTAGAGGGAAACCAGACCGTTGTTGGGCGACGAGGACAAGTGGCGCGGCAGGCAACGGAGGTGACTCGGTACTCACACCGTTACACGACGGTCGACGGAACGAGCGGCGGTGGAGCGCCGCTGCCTTATCCGCACCCCCACACCACAGACCGCGCGCGCCCTTTCACGTCCCGCCACGCCGACCGCGGCATGGGCCACCAATGGCCACCACCGCCGCGGCTCTCTCCTGCTCCTGCTCCCCTTCCTCCACGCTCCTCCGGCGAGGAACCGCCTCCGCCTTCCACCGCTCACCTGATGCCGCCGGCCGCGCTCGCCGCCTCCGCCTCGCCACCCCGCACGGTACGTGTCTGTCTAGTCCGAGACGCAGCAGGCAGGGCGGCGCACGCGTAACCTATATATGCTCTCGCTTCTGAGTTCTGACGGTGTGTGCGTGGCGTGCAGTCGTGGATGACTCCAAGGAGGTGGGCACGGCGGTCTCCGCCGGCGCCGGGGACGAGAGGTCGGAGACGGACAGGCTGGTCGACGGGCTGGACTTCGGGGAGCTCTGCAACGACTTCGAGTGCATAAGCAGCCCCTACGTGGAGTCCACGGCGAGGCAGATCGCGCGCGACATCCTCGAGATCCGCGAGGACAACCGCGCCCTCGCATGCTACGCCGTCGCCGTCAAATACAAGGTGCGTGCATGCAGCTCCCTCCTTATCGATCACTTCGTCTTTTGGCTGATCATTCGTAAACACAGTTGCCTTACCTGCCCATAAGTTGGTAACATAGCGAACCACAAATAGTGATACTCCATAGTCCCTACTAATCTTAGGCTCAAGCTCGACCACCGTGTAAATCATGGTACTGTGGTTATCTTGGGGTCTTGGCCATGCCTCAGTTTTCAGTCGTGATTTAGATGTACCTCAGAGTGACACCATTCAGACGCACTGCCTCAGAGTTACACCTTACACCTGCATCATATCATCAGAATGACACCGTTGGTTTCTTCTTCCAGGATCCCCTCAGGACATTTGTGGGGCGCGAGAAGTACAAGAGACCATTGTGGATCACCGAGGCTCTGGAAAACCCTACAGTGGTAAGGACTAATTGAACTTCACGTAGTTGCTTATTTCAGTCTCATATGTTCACGACCACAGTTTTCAGTCTACTAATTTTGCTGGATACAAAATTTTCATGAAGTCACACTTATTTCTTCGAAGAGGATGATGACCCCCAGCCTAGATAAACCATATTAGACATGATCTAAACCAAAATCCACATCATCTTGGTACCGTCTCTACCAAGATGCTATCTAATCAACACTCTCGTTACTGCGTCAGACAGTCCAGGAAATGTCGATGCAATCCACGAACGCGCTGACCATCAAATGGACACTGAGAGGGAAACCCAAGAACACGTTCTTCTCAGCTGTCGGAGGGGAGTTGATCGTCCGCATCGACTCACAGTTCGTCCTGAACCAGATCAGCGGCCAAGTGCTCGAGCACGTCGAGTCATGGGACCTCTCTGCCTCATCCGCTCCTGCCCAGGCCTACTTCTGGCTGTCCAGAAGGGTTTACTCCACCGTCGAGGCCGGCAAGGATACGATTGAGTCTGCCAAGGACTTGACTTCCCGGCTGTCAGGGAACAAAGATGAGAATATTGAGGTTTACCCTGACCCCTCGGGCGATCCCACCAAGGTACATGCCTGATTAATCAATCATAAACTGCATGGTTCTCTGATCAGTATTGATTATAGAAGTCGCTGACAGATTTGTTTCCCCTCTCTGTGCCCATCCATGCATGATGCAGTTCTTTACAAGGCCGGATGATCTGAATCAAGACGTGTATCAGATCGGGCTCTTCCTGGCCGTCCTCTACTTCATCGTGCAGTTCCTCAAGTCGACCATCTGATCGTGTTATACTAGCTGCGTCCAACGCAAATCTGAAACCACTGTCCAGTTCTCCCGATGAGTTCTCCAGAACGAGCTCCGTGTGTATACAGACATACCCATGTATCTATGTCTAACGAAAATCGCAAGTCATGTGTTTAGAGACTAACCCCTTGAGATGGCCAGTTGGTCACTATGTCTTTGTGCACATATTTTTTTGGCACTGATTACTTCGTGTTCCTGCTGTTGTCTGTCAGTAGTAATTGTGAGTAGCAATTGATCTTGTGCGAGTGGAAGATACAAGAATCCATCTGAATAAATCTACATGCAGTGATGCAAACTGCGAAGCATCCTGAGGCACAGCACTCCCAGGCACACGGAGCATCGGCTTCTAGCTCCCCCCAGCCACACGCAGCTGCTGCCGAGCTTGATCCATCGGTGTTGCTGTGCTGGCGCTACCGGTCCACGATGTGGCTCTTCTACCTCTGCCTCGTGGTCTTCTACCGGAGTCTTCCCCGTGTTCTCGGCGGCGATCAATCAAAGCTTCACCTCCCTGAATACCATGGTTCCGGCCATGCTTGAACCCAGGGTGCCCCCCTGATGCTGTGCCGTGCAGTTGCGCCCGGCTCGAATGCCGAACGGAGCATAGCTCATTAGCTCACCACACTCCCTGAGCCAGCTCCAGCAGCCACACGCAGTAGCTTCCCCAGCCACATCTATCGGCCAGCTGGTGCTGCTACCGTACACGACGACTCCCTGTTTTTCTACGTCGGCGTCGCGGTCGTAGCGGCACGTTGCAAGATCCCTGACGTTTTCCGGCATAAATATCTCTGCCACTTTCCATTGCTTCTGCAAAACAAGAAGGCAACCGAGCCACAAACATTTTCCTGTCTAGGATTGTTACCGGCAAGAAGCATGTAGATTCGCGCCGCAGCGCGGTACGACCGCTGGTTTGTTATTTTGCTACGGAAATCGGTGATTTCATCGGTCAATTCTTCTCGCATTATACTGATTCGTTCTTACTCTCTCCGTTTCATATTAGATGACTTATATTTGTTTAAAAATGAATGTACTTAGACTTGTAACATGTCTAGATACATCCATTTTTTTTTACAAATAGAAGTCACTAATTTAGAACGGAGGAAGTAGAAGCTGGAAAAAAATTCACCGAAGGGTGCAGGCTGCCCAGAGTTACGCTGCATCATGAAATAAGAACAATGATTCAACTCTGAAACATGGAGGACACTTCGTAAGTAAACAGTTACAATATTGAGAAACAAGGTGCAGTTGTTTTGTTCATTTCAGTGAAAAATTTGAAAGGAAGAGCATCAATGCTGATTCCGTGGTATATTCACCGTGATACCTCAAGCCATCGACTAGTAACAGTAGCAGTACACAAATACAAGACTGTCAAAGACACATGCGTGGTGACGACCAGTGGGCTCAGACGGTGCGTAGACCACCAGTCACCGGCGCAAGCGTCGTATGCAAATGTCCACGGCACCACACGATCGGACCTTCAGGTTACCCGGAATGCCCTCAGCACAGAGAAGTACAGGATCCAGCATCACCACAGACGCGCAGAAACTCCCGAGGGCGGCCATGTCATTTCCCAGAAGAAACCATCTCTACTCGAGAGATGATAAATACAACCAGGCAATCGGGATTTCCCTTCAAGCTCACCCACTCGTCTAGTCCTGCCTGCTGCTGAAAAACATCACTCTGTAGTCTGTACCACCAACTCACACCACCAGTTAGGGCGTTACCTTCCAAAGCTCCACCATCCATCCAATGGCGTTACGCCTCTCCGTCTCCTCGCCTCATGGGGCGGCCTCCTCGCCGGCCATCTCCTCATGCCGTCCCGCTGCCTTTGGCCGCTTCCTGGCATGCGCGGCAGCTTCCCAGATGAGGGTGGTGGTGTCTGGCTCTGACGTGAGGGGAGTGACTCCAGTGAAGTCAGGCGGCCTGGAGACGACGGCTACGACGGGAGCCGAAGAGGTGGAAACGACCACGGCTGGAGCTGATGTGGTGGCGGTGACCGGGCAGGTCACGGATGTGTGCAAGGACACTTTCTGGCCAATTGTCAAGGCAGCAGGGCCGAAGCTCGTCGTCCTTGACATGTACACCCAATGGTACTGTGCAAACTCCATTAGTTTCTTTTTAAAAGCTAGTCTTCATCGATGAAATAGAGAGATGTAACGACCTCCTTGTTTGCAGGTGCGGCCCTTGCAAAGTCATGGCACCGAAATTCAAGGAGATGTCCGAGAACGACCATGACGTTGTCTTCCTAAAGCTCGATTGCAATCAAGACAACAGGGTATGTTAGAAACCGGAACCATCCTTTTGTGTCGTATATCTCGTATTTTGTTTCGGCGGATCTTGGTAAGCTTCTTGGTGCTTGTTACTTGCAGCCTCTTGCAAAGGAGCTTGGCATAAGGGTTGTACCAACATTCAAGATTTTCAAGGATGGGAAGGTGGCCAAGGAGGTCACCGGTGCGAAGATTGATGAGCTAAAGCGTGCGATTGAGGAAGTCAAGTCAAGCTGAGCAATGCCCTGAAAAAGTGCAGCAATTAGCATGCTATCATTAGTGTACAATATGGGATGAACCACCCTTTGTGGAAGTGGATAACCACCATGAAAAACCAGTTATTATAGTTCTTCGCTTATGATGATTTTTACTTATCGTTCTGGACAATATACACCCACCCATGTGGAGTGCATGATGTAAATAATCATTTCAATCTTCATGAGAATATTATTGCTTTCTGACCTCACTAATTTGCAACTGACCTGGTGTTGCACACTGAGCATATTGTAAAAATCTCTAGCTGAATCCTGACAGTTTAAATCACTACGATGTGGAGTTCAAATTGCTTTAGTTACTTCTTTTCCTATTATATTCGGTTAACCATCATTAAATTTAAATATCTTGTTCAAAGTTCAAACACTTTGTATAAGATGCACAGCTTAAAGTATAATACTAGTTACGCTCTGCTTCATATCTCATTTGTAGACGACTAACTTACTATGGAAAAGCGACTCGATGACTACCTATGCAAATCAAACTAATTTATCACGGTGATTCCACAGATAAGATGAGCTTGAAAAAACGAAGGTACCTTGATAGGTAATTCTGTTTTCATCAGCGACCTAACTCTTTCTGCGTCCTCACATTGTTCTTTCCCAGTATATAAGCTTGACAACATTATATAGTTCCCAGTATTTCAAGGTTCTGATTCGAAAAGCTTACTTGCAACAGCTTCTGGAATCTCACCATTGTTTTCCGTTTTGCACGCACTCGACAGGGCGCCAATAGCACCTGGATGGGCCCATTTTGTATTGTTTGAATCATCTCTAAAGCCTCATCAAGCTTTCCTGCCAGCAAAGCATGTCTACAACACATGCATAGTGATCGGCTCGACGGTTCATCCCATAATCCACTTCATTGCTAAACCCATGGCTGAAAGCAGTAACCACACCGAAGAAAGTGAACTTCAAAAACTTGGTAATAGATGCACCAATTAGCATGCTATTATTAGTGTAAACTATGGGATGAAGCACCCCTGTGGAATTGGATAACCACCATGGAGAAAAACAATTATTATAGTTCTTCTCTTATGATCTTCTGGACAATATACACCCAACCATGTGGACTGCTAGATGTAAATAATTGTTTCAATTTTAATGAGAATATTGTTGCTTTATGATCTTACTATTATGCAATAGGCCCAGTGTGCATCACTGAACACCTTACAAATCTCTAGCTGAATACTTACGGTTGTAAGTACTAGTAGTCTGATGTGGAGTTCAGAAGCAACTCTAGCAGATCCTATAAAAATGCATACTCTAAAATACAACCCCTAAATATATTTTGATTATTATTATATGTGTTCTGCTCTTTTTTTCTTTCCTTTCTCTGGCTGTTCCCCATCTTCTTCAAGCTGACCTCAACTAAGTTTCCTCGAGATGCACCGTGCGTCCAAGAACAGATCCGTTGGATGTAGACGCTGTGGCTCTGCCGTGGCCGCTTTGATAATGTCCTGCTAGCCGTGCGGGAGCTCTTCACACGGGACCGTTCCCAGGCGCTGCACCTCTACCCACTGTTCTCAAATCCCAGGATTCGGGGGTGGACTCCCCGTTGCCCAGCGCACAGGAGGAATGGGAGGACATCGTGGTTCCTGTGGCGGCGCTGGGGACGAGGTAGAGGGCGGACGGTGGCTGGGCTGCGAGGCGGCGGAGTTGGTCGCGTGTTCTGAAATTTTCCTCCCGCACAGCAGTTGAAGGATAAGAGGGTGCTCTATATGTTGCTTTTTACCCTCTACGTTTACAGCCAAAAGGAGGGTTTCACAGGATCCTCTATAAATTTACAGGACGGCTGACTTTTTGAGGATATGCTAGAGTGCATTTTTTGCCCTGTGTTCTCTAAACTAGCAGTTTTTTAGGGAATGGTGTGTTTTAGAGGATCTGCTAGAGTTGCCCTCAAACTGCTTTAGTTATTTCCATACCTATATTCTGTGAACCATACATTAAGGCATAACTTCTTGAACTGCCTAAGACGCAGAGCTCAATTGCAGTACTAGTTATGCTCTGCTGCATCAATTCGTTTGTACTCCCTCCGTTCTAAATTAAATGACCAAAAAGAGCATGTATCTAGACTTGTACATGCTCTTTTTGACAAATGGAAGTCATCTAATTTGGAACGGAGGGAGTAGATGGCAAGCTTATAATAAAAAAGTGATATGCTGAATACCTATGCTATCAAAGTGATTCCATAGATAACATGAGATGTGAAGAAACAAAAGTACCTTGGGGGCATTATAATCCATAGCTGCACTCTTGACGGTTAAGTTAGCTCTATTTTGATGTCGGTGTATCTTGCACTTTTCACACGAGAATGCGCATACAACAAACAGAGTTGTTTTTTTTTGGTGTTTTTCAGCTCCTTGAAGACATCCTGTCATGCTTATGTCGATCCTAAACCCAACTAGACCCTGGCTGTTTGAAGGGTAATTTCGTTTTCATCAGCGACCTAACTCTTTCTGCCTCCTCCCATTGCCCTTTCCCAGCATATATGCTTGACAGCATTATATAGTTCCCAGTATTTCGAGGTTCCAGCTCGAAAAGCTTATTTGCAACAAATTCTGCAATCTCAGCATTGTCATGCGTCTTGCACGCACTCAGCAGGGCTCCAAGAGCACCTGGATGGGGACCCATTGGCATTGTTTGGATCATCTCAAAAGCTTCCTCAAGCCTCCCTGCACGACCAAGCATGTCTACAACACAGGCATAGTGATCCGCCCGACGGTTCATTCCATAATCCTGCACCATTGCTTCCCAATATTCCAAACCCAAATCAACAAGCCCTGCATGGCTGCACGCAGTAAGCACACCGACGAAAGTGATGGGGTCAGGTCTCACTGCCTGAGCTTGCATCCTTTCAAACACTTGAAGTGCCAGCTTCGCATGCCCATGAGTGGCCAGCCCACTAATAAGTGCAGTGTAAGGGTATGCATCCGGCTGTTCAATCTCCCTAAAAGCATTGAGAGCCTGCTCAACATTCCCACACTTGGCATGCATATCAACCAGTGCTGTAAGCACCTTTTCATTCCTTTCAATCCTCCTATTGTCAACATCAGTTCCAATCTGCTCAGCTAACTCTGTGCTGCCTATCTGCGAAGCAGACGAGATAACTCCGACCATGGTGGCTGCATCTGGCTCAATCCCAGCAGCCACCAGTCCCCTAAACAGTGCAAGGGATTCCTCAGGAAGACCACTTTGAGCATACCCATTAATCATCGCCGTCCATGTCACAAGATCTTTCCTCGGCATTTTCTCAAACAGCTCACGCGCGATCGGCATGTACCCGTGCTTGCAGCACCCAACGATCAACACTGACCACGACGCCGAATCCCTGGTGGGCATTTCATCGAACACGCGGCGAGCAGAAGCAAAGTCACCGGCATTGACGTAGACGACCACCATGGCGTTCCATGAGACCTGGGTCCTGGACGGCATGGAGGTGAAGAGGGACTCGGCCGCAGGCACGGAGGCGAGGCGGGCGTGAGTGCAGAGCAACGAGTTGAACGAGACGGGGTCGGGCGCCGGGATGTCGGCGAGCGCGGCGTGCGCGGCGGGGAGGTCGTTGCACTTGGCGTAGAGGTCGACGACGGCGTTGGCGACGGGGAGGCGGGACGGGGCGAGCGCGAGGCGGAGCGCGACGGCGTGCAGCGACGCGCCGAGGCGGAGGAGGCCGAGGGAGGCCGCGGCGTTGAGCGCGAAGGGGAGCGTGTAGTGGTCCGGGGAGACGGGCAGGCGCGGCATGAGGAGGAGCAGGCGCAGCGCGGCGAGGGGGCGCGGCTTGGAGAGGTGCCGGATGGCGCGGTTGAGGAGCGCGCGGATGACGGGGGGTGGCGTGTCGCCGTGTGCGCGGATGAGGTGCCCGTGGACGGCGGCGGCCGCCGGCGGGGGAGGGCGGTCGGAGGCGAGGACGCGCGAGAGGTGGTCGAGGCGCGGGTTGGCGTTGGGTTGGGCCGCCATGGGGAAGAAGGGCAGTGGCGGGGGGACATAGAAAAGAGAACGAACGAATTGTTCGAGTCGTGGAGTTGGGGCTGTGCACTCAAACTGGCATGCTGGGCTTCATTTGCACTTCGGCTGGAGTTTAACGGTCCAACAGGTGAGTTGATTCGTTCGAACAAAGTGGGCTGATAATTTGTTTAGTTTCTTCATGGAATGCTTGAGGAAAAATCAAGGTTTAAAAGATAAGTATAGAGACTTCTGAAGGATCTTGTTGTCACCTTTGATCTTTATTTTTCGTATGTCTTCCATTTCTCCAATCTGATGTAAGCCGTTCGTCCGAATTAGTTGACGTAGATTTTATCTAAATACAAATGTATCTGCGAGGGGACAAAGACAATAGATGGGAGTTAAAAGGACCAATTTGAATTTCTTTTGTGTTTTGTATGGTCAAAACTTATAAATACTAAGTAGTTGAGAGGACCATACTTTCAAAGACAAACTCTTAAAAAGCAATTCTTCTCCTCTCTCCTATCAATATGAGTTTTCTCTGGTGAGGGTGTGATACATCGTAAACATATTTATATATTGTGATTTTCAATGTCGTATTTCTATTCTCATTCACCCTTTTTATTGATTATTTTAACTAAAATTCAATTAGTCATTAGGAGGCAAAAAACTAGTTTGTTTCTTTATTTTATATATTTTTGTAGCAGGCACATATTTCATTAATAAAAAATCTAGTTACAATAAGCAACATACGTGGAAACTAAAAGACAGACCGCGATAAAATGATCATCTTGAAATTGTAGATAAAATCCTAAGAGATCGAGAAATACAAAACGATCCCTAGAGTTTCATGTAGCCTCTGTAGCGAGATGCTATCGTCAAACTCCAATTCCCCAAGACGAACGCCGGAAGAGATGTCGAGCCTCGACCATGACAAGATCCGAGAAAGCACCATCGACAACCAGGATTTAAAAAAAAACTAAACGTGGCCGGAGGGGAGGCAATAGATTGATCTTGTCCTTCGCTTGTTTTGGGAAGAGAGGCTAAAGGCTATCTGACCCATTGATAATCAAAATTCTTCCTTCTTGACCACATAGCGCAACGAAATCTTTGACTTGTGCGCAGAATTCTCCATGGAGAGATAAACAAGTTAAACCTCCACGTACAAAGACCACGATTTTAAGGATGAAGATTTCTCTTGCACAAGTCAGGTACTCCAGATCTCCATTTGATCCCTATCCATAAGCTCAAATCCACACAAACCTCATATGTGGAGCGCCTTCTTGATAGTACGGGCTTTTCTATCGAAGTAAAAATAACCTAAGTCTTCACGCTTTAACCTTCAAGAAGAGATAGTTCAATATAATGTGTATTTCATAGATGTACCTACAAAGGTTTTAGCATGCAATTAGTCCGCTCATTGTGTTGAAAACAAACATTAAAATAGATTAGGAAAAACAATGTCCTTTCAAAATACATTTGATGTGTAGAGCAGACTCGATGAAGATCTAACGCTCAGAAAATTAGAAAAGGGAGATCAAACAAGCAAAATTGTGTCAGAGCGTGAAGATAGCATGGATGACCTCCTATTTGCCTCAGTTTTAACATCCCTAATATGATGTCGCGTTGTACACTTCTCTTCTTTTTTAAACTATATCATAGTTTATATTATTTTATAAACAATTAATTTTAAGGTTTCATATGATACACTTGATCTTCATTGTTGCTGACTAGTGTTGAGCATTAGTGTGCCAACGACGCCGTGAGCGAGGCGAGGGTCACACACGACTTACAATGGGAATATCTTACTTATTTATACTAAACTCTTTAACCTTTACAATTACAACTCATATCTCCATATGTAATCTTAGTGACTATTTTTTATTATCTTTAGAAATTAACCAACCACAATACAATGGCAAACGAAGATATAGTTGTTTGTTATTATGTAATTTTATCTTATAGCATGGAAATTACCCTCGGGCTCTAAATCTGTAATATATATTATAGTTGAACTCATGGTAGTTGTTTCCTTTTGAGGCACTACTTAGTTAAGTATTCTTCTTGATGAGTGGAAAAATATGTATGTCTTCACAGCTAAATTCTTGCGACTTAGCTGAACTGCAAACATATATACATATTCTAGTTGAGTTGCAAGTAAATATAAGAGATACCAACCAACATACTAAACATATAATTCTAGAATACATGCATCAACTAGATACTCGAACGAGAGATAAATATCGATTTGATAGACTTTATTTGACCATAAATCAACTAGATAACTCGAACGGAAGGTAAAGCTAACTTTGGTCCAAATCGGCGAAGTAACGAGATTCGATATTATCAACCGGACTGCAATCTTTTTTCTGTTGGTAGGATTGAAGGGGATCGTGGGCAGAAAACAAAAAATTTCCTAGCAACGATATCATTAAACTAGCCAAGATCTATTCTATGCAGATATAGTAGTACGAACGGAGATCGAAATACGTACCCTTGTAGACCGAAAGCGGGGATTACGTTCCCGCACAAACGTTGTCGATGCAGACCGACGAAGCCGACCTCAAGGTCGTGTAGAGGAAGCATGCCTCCGAGTACCGCTAGCGCAGCACCTCGCAGGGAGTCGCACACGTACGGTGGAGACGACGCCTCCGAAGCTCCAGTCCAGGACGAGCAGCGGAAGACTTGGACCGGAACACCAGCAGCGCGGCAGCGGGCTATGGTGGAGGAGATCCCCGAATCCTCTTGCTCGGCGCGGCTCCAACTTGGGAACCACGAGATCGAGAGAGAAATCAGGAATTAATTGGTGAATTAAAAGGCTGGGGGTGCCCTTTCTTATATAGGCTCCCAAGGGGAGCCAACCTTGCCAGCCAGGCAATGTGGGACTAACCCCCCACAGCCTGGTTCGGCCAAGGGAGTGCGCCGGCCCCTTGGTGGGCCCCTTGTGGCCCACCTAGGCCGGCCCTCCTGGCCCCCACCGAATTCCCCTAGGGAATTTTACCCTCTTGGGCCTTCTTTCGTCCGGAAGGCCCATTTAGAGAAATCTGCCTTAATAAATTCGAAAATAAATATATAAAATCATATTTGCATATTAATAACACTAATTAATATCAAACATAATATATATAATATTTCCTAGCTCCGAAAACTCTTTCGGCGCTGCCCGATCTCCATCGGACCTCTCCCGGGACGCTCCCGGTGATCTCCTTCCTTTCCGGTTGTCTTGTCGAAACCCCTTAAGTGTGTTACCCTAGCGGTTCGATATAATATCAGGTATGATCAAGACTCCTCAATGATCAACGACTAACTCGTAGGCCTGGACCCCCTGAATTAATCCCTGAGATATAACGAATGACTTTCATCTATCAAACCTGAACGTGAAGTCTTAGACCTTTTGCCATAGCGATACTTAGCACGTCCGAGTGTCGTTCCATAGATATCTCCATACCTAATCCCGACCTCGTTACCGACGATGCTATCTTCTACTCGTTCATGATCTCATGTCTCCGTGACCTAGTCACATGCTTGCAAGCTCATTAGACAAGATCTCACCGAGTGGGCCCGAGAGTATCTATCCTGCTACGCGGACTGGCAAATCCCGCTCTTGACCCCTCGTCTCAATACTCCTTACCAATACCCAAAAGTATCACCGTTATTGTCATACTAAATAAGATCGACGTTTGGTGCAATCAAAGTATCTTCGGGGAATATCAATAAGAGTTGATCTCACGGTCAAAGGTGTAACGACTATGTTCTCCAAATCTGGGTATGTCCATCACATCACTCTCCAGCGATATGACTCTCATTGCCGACCGGCGCCATGCCCCATGACCGGGAAACCTCGATCATCAATCGCGCAACGAAACTAGTCTTAGTAGAGGCTACTCGGGACCTGGTTGTTTGCGTATCACACCCGCATTTATGTTTCCGCTTAATACGGTTCTAGCATGACACAAAAACCTATTATGAACAAACGAGATATGATAAAGAATACACTTTATTAATTGCCTCTAGGGCATATCTCCTTCAGTCTCCCACTTGCACTAGAGTACAATTTAATCTAGATTACAACTTGGTAAAAGCCTAACACCCATAGCTAACTGGTGTTGTTCATGCTTATCAAGCGGGAGAGGCTTCGTCAGCGGATCTGCCTCATTCAGATCCGTATGCACTTTGCAAATCTTCACATCGCCTCCTTGTACGTACTGACGTATCACGTGGAAGCGTCGGAGAATGTGTTTGGCGGTGGAGTGAGACCTTGGCTCCTTGGCGTTCGCAATGGCACCCGTATTGTCGCAGAAGAGGACCACGGGGTCTTGCACGCTCGGGAACACTCCAAGTTCGATGACGAACTTCCTCAGCCACACAGCTTCATTCGCGGCCTCGCAGGCAGCAATGTACTCCGACTCCATTGCAGATTGTGCGACTATGGGTTGCTTCCCACTTCTCCAGCACACGGCGCCTCCATTCACCTTGAACACGTAACCTGTCTGTGACTTACAGTCATCGGGGTCTGAGCAGAAACTTACATCTACGTAACCCGTTACGCCAAGTTCCTCATCGCAGCCACCATACACAAGGAACATTTCCTTTGTCTTATTGAGATACCTAAGAATGCTCTTAACAGCTACCCAATGCGGCATTCCAGGATTACTCTGGAACCGGCTTGTCAAACTTAGAGCTAATGCCACATCTGGTCTAGTACTCAACATTGCATACATGATCGATCCTATGGCTGAAGCATAAGGATGTTTCGTCATTTCGGCCTTACCCAGTTCCGTTACCGGACACTGAGCTTTACGCAATATCTTATTCTTGATAACCGGCAGAGAACCCTTCTTTGCCTTCTCCATATGAAAACGGTTCAATATTTTATCAAGATAAGTACTCTGACTTAGTGCTAATAGGCGCCTTGATCTATCACGGTAGATTTTTATGCCTAAAACATACGCAGCTTCTCCTAAGTCCTTCATGGAAAACTTACTGTTTAAATATTCCTTCACGCTATTCAGAAGTTCCACATCATTCCCTATTAGCAATATGTCGTCAACATACAGTGCTAAGAACACAACTGAGCTCCCACTCATTTTCTTGTAAATACAGGTCTCTTCCACATTCTGGATAAATCCAAAACCTTTGATTACCTCATCAAAGCGAAGATTCCAGCTCCGAGATGCCTGCTTCAATCAATAGATGGATCGCTGAAGCTTGCACACCTTGTTAGCACTTCCTGGATCGACAAAACCTTCCGGCTGTACCATGTACAACTCTTCCTCAATGTTTCCATTCAGGAAGGCCGTTTTGACGTCCATCTGCCAGATTTCATAATCATAGTAGGCAGCTACCGCTAACAAAATCCGAATAGACTTAAGCATCGCTACCGGTGAAAAAGTTTCATCGTAGTCAATTCCATGAACTTGTCGGAAACCTTTTGCGACAAGCCGAGCTTTATAGACGGTCACATTACCATCAGCATTAGTCTTCTTCTTAAAGATCCACTTATTCTCGACGGCCTTGCGCCCTTCGGGAATATCCACCAAAGTCCACACTTTGTTATCATACATGGATCCTATTTCGGATTTCATGGCTTCAAGCCATTTCTCGGACTCTAGACTCTCCATCGCCTCCTTGTAGTTCGTAGGTTCGTCTTGCTCGACTAGCATGACGGTGCAAACCATGTTGCCATACCATTCTGGTGGGATCCGAGATCTACCAGACCTACGAGGTAGAACATCTTCCTCGACAGTTTCTCCCACTCCTTCCATGGAGGACGTTTTCGGAATTGCTTCCGTTGCGTCACTCGGAATCTCGAGTTCAGGATCAACGATTTCAACGAGGTCTACCTTCCTCCCACTTGCTCCTTTCGCGAGAAACTCCTTCTCTAGAAAGGCACCGGTCTTCGCGACAAAAGTTTTGCCCTCAGCTTGGTTGTAGAAGGTGTACCCTACGGTTTCCCGCGGATATCCTACAAAGACGACTTTCTCCGACTTCGGTTCGAGTTTGTCGGGCTGTAGTTTCTTAACGTACGCCTCACAACCCCAAACCTTCAGAAACGATAACTTAGGCTTATGGCCATACCATAATTCATACGGCGTCGTTTCAACGGACTTGGACGGAGCCCTATTTAAAATGAATGCGGCTGTTTCTAACGCATAACCCCAGAAGGACACTGGCAGATCGGTAAGAGACATCATAGATCGGACACTATCCAGTAGAGTACGATTACGTCGCTCGGACACACCGTTACGCTGCGGCGTTCCGGCGGGCGTAAGTTGGGGCACTATGCCACAACTCTTCAGATGTGTGCCAAACTCAAAACTCAAGTACTCTCCACCACGATCGGATCGGGGATACTTGATTTTCCTATTAAGCTGATTCTCAACTTCACTCTGGAATTCTTTGAACTTTTCAAACGTTTCAGACTTGTGTTTCATCAAATAGATATAACCGTATCTACTCAAGTCATCAGTGAAGGTGACGAAGTAACGATAGCCATTGCGTGTTGAAACGCTCATCGGTCCACACACATCTGTATGTATGATCCCCAACAAATCCGACGCCCGTTCAACGAAACCTTTGAACGGTGTCCTGGTCATTTTGCCCATGAGGCATGGTTCACATGTATCGAGGGATCCGAAATCCAACGAGTCCAAGAGTCCATCGGAGTGGAGTCGCTTCATGCGCTTTATACCAATATGACCAAGACGGCAATGCCACAAAAACATGGCGGTATCGTCACTACACTTAATTCGTTTGGCTTCTATGTTATGGATGTGAGTACTACGATCGAGATTCAACAAGAATAAACCGTTATTCTCGGGAGCATCAACATAAAAAATATCATTCATATAAATAGCACAATTGCTTGACACTGATTTAAATGAATAACCGTCTTGTAATAGGCAAGACCCACTTATAATGTTTACACTCAAGGATGGCACAAAATAACATTTATTTAAAACCAAAACTAATCCCGATGGTAGATGCAGAGGGAGCGTGCCGACAGCCACCACGTCGACTCTCGATCCGTTGCCGACGCGCATCGTCACCTCATCTTTCGCCAGCCGCCTTCTATTCCGTAACTCCTCCTGAGAGTTACATATATGAGCAACAGAACCAGTATCAAATACCCACGTATTGCTCCGGGCGGATGTAAGGTACACATCTATAACATGTATATCAAATATACCTTTCTCTTTGTCGACCGTCTTGCCAGACTTCCTATCCTCTAGATACTTGGGGCAGTTGCGCTTCCAGTGACCCTTCCCCTTGCAGTAGAAACACTCCACGCTAGCTCTGGGACCAGATTTGTTAGTCCTGGGCTTGGAAGCCAACTTTGCCTCCCTCCGGGACTTCCAGCTCTGCTTTCCCTTGCCACCGGACTTCTTGAAATCAACGGTCTTGTTGACCATCAACAGCGTGTGCTCCTTCTTAATCTCTACCTCGGCAGTCTTGAGCATCACGAACACTTCACCCAGGGACTTAGCCATGCCCTGCATGTTGTAGTTCATGACGAAGCCTTTGTAGCTTGGTGGCAACGATTGCAACACCCTGTCAATCGCTAGCTCATCGGGAATCTTGCACTCCAGAGCATTCAGGCGTTGAACGTAGCCAGACATCTTGACTACATGCTCGCTCACACTGCTATGCTCTTCCATCTTGGCTGAGAAGAAAAGCTCAGAAGCCTCATATCTCTCAGCCTTAGCCTGCGGCGCAAAGACAGCCTTAAGATCCAAGACGATCTCAAAGGCGCTCATCTTCTCAAAGCGCTTCTGCAGGTCGGCTTCCATGGCGTAGAGCATGCCACTCTGGACAAAGGCAGAATCCTCCGATCGGGTCTGGAAGACCTTCTTCTCATCCTCAGAGGCATCATCTGCAGGAGGGTCACCTATGGCGGCCTCAATGACGTAGGCCACCCTATGGGGAGTGAGGAGGATCCTCAGGTTGCGGAACCAGGCCATGAAGTTTGACCCATTGGTCTTAACCTTTTCTTTCTCAAGGAACAGACCTAGGTTAAACGAGGGGCGAGACATCTACAATGGAATTTGCAATAATATAAGACTTTGTTCATAATAATTTTGAGTTATAGTATTTTAGAAAATAACTAACATAACTCCCACTCAAACGAACATCCCTCCTGGTCGTTTAAGCGATTACACGACCCCCATCCATTGCACCACCCCTCATCATCAAAGCCGGCGGCACAACTTCAAGAGTAGACAAAATCATCCGCCACATCAATTTTGTGACTCGTGCTCGACCTTTCGGTCTTCCTGTTCCGAGGCCATACTTCTGAGTATGCTAGGCTCGCCACCAAAGACCTCCACGCTGACGCTTGTGCAACATGGCTTACACCCACCGTATGCGAACGAAGATATGTCTGACACCTGATCATCACGGCCTGCCTCATAACGTAGAACTTTATTGGTGGTGCGCGTTGGAGGGAGAACACTAGTGGTATTTTGAAGGGATCATCTTATTCAGCTACCGCCGTGTAACACACAATCACACAAAAATAAGATGCACACAAAACATCAAATGTAATGCAATGTGATATAGTCCATCGCGCCATGGTCTTCTTGGCGCCCGCAGTTTATAAACAATTTAATAAACCTACCTTGACCATATCACATAGCCCCTGCAAAATAAAGTTAGACGCTTCTACTTTATCTTTTGCATATTTTACGTGGCTCGGCGCTTTCGTAAATAGAACCGCTTCATACCTACGAATCTTATGACCACAACAACGATCCAATAATTGCATGTTTAAGCATCTCTTTCGGGCCCTCCATTGAAAAAGCGAAGACCAACTAAAGAGAGAGAAACTGTCACCCGCCAGCCACAGATACGGTACAAGCCGTATGTCAGTAGTGGAACCAGTCTCGCGTAAGCGTACGCGTAAAGTTGGTCCGGGCCGCTTCATCAACTCAATGCCGCTGGAATACACAAGTGCACGCTAGAGGGTAGCAAATAACAGGAACGGTGCCCCCGTGCAGTGAAGGGGTTACGGTGCAGAAAACAATAATTTTCTAGCGAGCGAAACCCTAACTAGCCAGGATCTATCTATCTAGTACATGCGATAACGGTGGCGGAACGGGTTACATTACCTCCATGTAGACCGATAGAGGGGATTACGCTCCCGCACAAGCGTTGACGATGAAGTCGTACGTAGCCGACCTCGAGGTCGCGGAGAACTTGCCGCGATGTCGGAGTCGATGACGCCGGGGGTGTCGACGATGATCTGCGTCGACGGGCGTCGGGCGGAAGAAGGCAGAGCACCAGCACCGGGGCTGGCGCGCCGGCAGCAGAGGGGGGTGGCGCGGCGGCTGCAGGGGGCGAGACGACGTCGCCCAAGCTCCTCAATAGAGTAGCCTCCGAGCACTCGCAAACATACGAAGCCTAGCGACAACTCCCGGTCATTCAGATCCAGCTGAAATCGCAGGAGTAGATCTTATCTGGAATCCCGCAGAGCAACGGCGCTCTGCGGTATGGATTAGGTGGAGAGAGACCCCCTTCCTCAGCTCGGCGCGGCTCCAACTTGGGAACCACGAGATCGAGAGAGAAATTGGGAATTAATTGAATTTCCTGTGTATTAAATCAATTAATATGCCTTGCTATATAAAGGGGGAAGGGGGTGTGCAAACCCCTTGGCTCCCCCATGTGGGACTAAACAAAGGACATGGGAGGGGGGGTTCGGCCCCCACATGGGCTGGCCGAACCAGCCAATGGGGCCCACCCCCCTTTTAGGTGCGGCTCCCCCTCTTGGGCCCTCTTAGGGCCCATATAGGTGGGAGCCCCCTTTTTCCTTTATTCAATTAATATTAAATTAATATAAAAATCCCATTAATTCATAATTAATATATTTATATATAATTCAATATCCCGTGACTCCGAAAACTCTTTCGGACCACCCGAACAACTTTCGGACATTCCTGGAACCATTCCAGACCTCTCCGGAACTCCTTCCGGACCACCGGAACTCTTTCCGGATCATTTCTCTCTCTCCAACAAAAACCTATAAAATTCCAGAACCTATCTCCTAGCGTCGCTAAGACCTTAAGTTTGTTACGCTACGATTCGGGAACACTCCAGACATGGTCGAGACACTCCGCTCACCAATGATCGTCAGGGATACCTGGAAATATATGACGACCCCTGTGCATTCCACGAATATCGTCGTTGAACCATAAGTATGATATTCATTCCCTTTGTCTCTGCGATACTACCTTGTCCGAGATATGATCGTAGACACACCGATGCCTTTGCTGTATCTCGTTACCGACGAAGGCTATTAACTCGTCTGCGATATTACATCTCCATGACCTAGTCATAAGCTGCAGCTATATAGATGCAATATCACCGAGTGGGTCCAGAGTATCTTTCCATTACAAGAATGAACAAATCCCGCTCTTGATCCTTACGTCTCGATGCTCTTTCGGAATACCCAAGATGGACACTGTTATTGTCATGCTATATAAGACACAACGTTTGATGCTCTCAAAGCACTCCTACGAAGCAACAATAAGTACGGTCTCACGGTCTAAGGAATAAGCTATCATACTCTTATCTATTGCAAATGACAAACATCGTAATACGATCTTATTGCAATACGTTGCGTATGTCCACCACCTTATTCAACTAACAAGATGACTCCATTGTCAACCGACGTCATTGTCCTTGATCGGGAATCTCGATCAACTGTTGCCCAATGGACTAGCTCATATAGAGGCTTGCTAGGGACCTGGTTGTCTATGTATCACACGTGTATTAATAATTCCGATTAATACAGTTATAGCATAATACACAAACCTATTATAAACTTATGAGATAACGCAATAAATACTACTTATTTATTTGCCTCTAGGGCATATCTCCTTCAGTCTCCCACTTGCAATAGAGTACAAATAAACTAGCTGCATTTTACTTTGTCAGAATCCCTTATCAAATAAGAATCATTTGATAATGCTTGCTCGTGGAAAAGTGTTACTGCACAATCCATGATTGTACATGCTTTTGCGATTCACTGGCATCAACTTGTTTGATATCACCATGTTGTCTAACAACATATATGCAAATACCGTAACTGAGTGAGACTTCTGCTTCCCAGCGCTTACTCTGATTATACTAACCAGATAACTGCCCTGAAAAACACACTCAGCCATGCAGAGCCCCTTGTAACAATTACAAACTCGCGATATCTACATACTTTCACACCAATGTAGAAAACTTGACATTCAAATGTCAATCCCTTAACTAACGCACTTCTACTTCCAGTAAATTCCAAATTTACTTTCATAACTGTTCTTTACTCCAAGAACATCGGTTATATTTTATCGAGCCGATAATATGGTTTCTGTATGATGTCTAATATATACATAATAGACCCACATGTCATACAACCATTACCTTCATGCATCATTACTCTTAATGACCAATTGGATTCCAAAGGACCATCCTTTTGATTCTATTCTGACTCCTCAGATATAATCCAACACAACTCGACTAACTATTTAAAATTCCCGTTCTATTTCAAAATAGACACTAACTTTTAAACAGTTTTACAACTTCATCCTATTCTATTGGTACAGTTTCACAATGTGTTAACTACACAAGATGAATTCGACTCCTACTCAAATTATGTCTCCACATATTTGATAACACGAGCTCCCACTCAAAAACATGTTATCCACATATTTGAGTTCCCAAGCTCCCACTCAAAAATATGTTCTTCACATATTTCTCCTGAGTGAACTAACTATGACTCCCACTTAAATCGACATCTTGGTTAAACCAAAATCATTGATCTACTATCAATTCGAATTTAATACAAACTACAGTATTATATTAATACAAATCCCTCAGACTTCAAGCATGTCTACATAAATGTAGTCAACAAATTTGATCTTGTCCAAGACACATTTCTCGACAAGACATGCTACCGCGTCTTTCTTATAGTCACATTTCTCATATAACACCTTATATGACGATTAAACAATCTTATTCCTCTAATAAGAATTGCAGCAACAATTACTCTCTTAATCCTTTCAAATGCAACTTTGGATTTCCAGGCTCAAAAAACCTTTGTTCGTATTCCGATATTTTCTCAACTTTCTTTGTATTCATAAAGTGCACCTTGATCTGTCAATAAGATCTGAAATACTTAATACAGTGCTGTGACCTGACAGCAATATTAAATATAACAACACTTTATTTAGAAGTTTCTTTCATGAAAATATTATGATCTTTATGAAGAGGATTGCAAGCAGAAAACAATTTTCTAGTCTCCCTCACTCTTAATCACTAAACTTCCATTAGCAGACATATACTCTTTGGAACATTTTCCAACATAAGTCTGACACTTTATTCCAAACTTCTAATTTCAATCCATAAACCATAATTCGAAAAGTCATCTTTTCTCGGAATTACATAGACAACAAACTGAACTTTGTTTCTAATTGATTCTGGAATACACTCTCGTCCAATGCGAGCAATCTACAAAGAACTACTCATGTATATTCCGAATTATCGCATAATCATATACACGTCGACATTACTGTCGATCCTATGAATTCTTGTTGAGAAAAATATATATTTTCTAAAGTGGACATCGACTATAATGTTTCGAACATATTAGGAGATTCTAAGACTGATTCTGACAGACCACACTTTATTTAAAATAGAGCATAATTATAATTCCCCACATATCACCATATATGACATTATAATATTGTGAAACGAATTTCCACAAGTCTTTTGTGTTGAAACCATAATTCAAAAATATTGTCCTTTGATCGAATCTCGTGAATACAATATTCATTAATCTTTCTTCTGAAAAACCCCATTTGATCTATTATCAAATTAATTTCAGACTCCATAATTTATCGGGAAAATACTCCTATTTACCAAAATCATGGAACAATTCGGATCATGTAATAACACCATTGATTTATCATTTAAAAATGACTCTCAATCAATTCCTCTAGCATTGCAACTTCAATACTGCATTTCAAACTTAATCAATTTTGGCACTCGAAATACTTAAATGGACCAAAATTATCCATTACTTCTTTCAATGCCTTTATGACTAAATTCGATGGTGTTTGCTCTTTGGACACATAATTTTATCATTCCCGCTATTATAAATGTATATCATATGCATAATGTAATTGAGATGTGATGCAAATTACTCATAACATGAAACAACTGCTTTGTTTCATAACATAAAACAACTGATGTGTTCTATATGAATAATTATGTCTTGTAACATTCAAGACACCAAACTAGATCACATTCTCACTATTACAAAATGTCTCATAAAAAACTATTGATGATAACTAATATGATATCTCGAGGGCGTGAGCACTACTGGCCATGAACATGCCATCACTCGTGCACTGTCACGTCACCCTTCGCCACATACTTGTGATAATCAGGGACTGTTTCACAAACAGAACAACTATCAAACATTTTTCATCAAGTATGAGAAGAATACATTTATATCTTCGTATATCAAATATACCCATAGCGTCGAAGAACTCTTCTTCGATGAATCAACTTTTAGAGATTTGAACTTGTTCACGAACGTGAAGAAGCTCACCGTGTCTCTATAGCATATTTACGCACATGCTATTCACAGCTAGGAGGTAAAGCACAATCTCTATTGCACTGGAGTTCGCTATCTAGAAATCGTAGATATTCGTAATCCTGAAGTAGATGTCACACAACTTCTTCAACTGAGTTTCCAGACAGGTATGCTCCCCATGTGAATGGTCCGGAACTTTCTAAGCTGTCTGAACTGCTCAAGACTCAATTCATCTTTGAAGTGACCTCTGATCGCATCAATCACGACATATGGCTCCATGTGTTGAAACAACTTTCAACTCAGGTGCTAGGCATACGCTCATGACGATCGTCACTTCCATGAACATGTCATGATGCTTACGGAACTCATCATCTTGCTCCTTGCTATCAGAATCATCTGGTCTAACTCCTAACTAATGTTCTAGCACATATACGATGTTTGTTGTGTTTGGAGAATGTTTCTAAAACCAATGCACCAGCTGACGAAGTTGGACCCGTCGGCTTCCAAGGTAGAATCCGAGCTTTTGAAGAAGTAACCGAAGCGTAGTTCCGTAGTCTCCAGATGTGATCGCAAAAGAGGTAAGATAAGTTTATAATATATAGGTGAGTTTTAGTTCTATAATCTCATTATCAAAAACACACCACACCAAGATTATTATCCCTAAAAATAATAATGGCGATTACACGACCCTCATCCACCACACTACCCCCGATCATCACGGCCGGCAACACAGCTTCAAAGGTGGACATAACATGTCGATCACAACAACTCTGTGACTCGTGCTCGATCTTTCGATCTTCCCGTGTTCCGAGGCCATACCTCTGAGTATGCTAGGCTCGCCAATCAAATCTCGAAGACCTGCGCGTGCAACATGGCTTACACCCACTGTATGCGAACGACGAGATGTGTGACACCCGATCATCACGGCCTGCCTCATAACGTAGAACTTTCTTGGTGGTGCGCAACGAGGGAGAACACAATTTTTGTATTTGTTAGGGATCATCCTATTTATGATGCTACCGTTGAATATCTAGCATATAAGCAATCAATAGGATGCACACACACAACATCACTCAATAATGATGCAATGAAGTGCGATGTGACATGGTCGATGCGCCTGGACCTTCATGGCGCCATGTGCCTGGCCCCCGGCGCCCCGGCATGGCTCTGAGTCTACAGAGCCCTCCATTGCCTCCGACAGTACGAGTAATATCAAAACTTACCGTAACCATGTCACATAAAATAACGCCTCTGCAAAACAAAGTTAGACGCCTCTAGCTTTATTTAGTTTTGCAAGTTTTACGTGGCAAATAGGCTTATTCGTAAGAGAATCGCTTCCCTACCTACGAACTTTGTACCACAACGTCAATCGTATAATTGCATGTTTAAGCATCCCTTTCGGGCCCTCCATTGAAAATGCTTTGCCGACTAGAGAGAGAGAAACAGACACCCGCCGGCCACAGATACGGTGCAAGCCGTATGTCAGTAGTGGAACCAGTCTCGCGTAAGCGTACGCGTAAAGTCGGTCCGGGCCGCTTCATCAACTCAATACCGAAGGCATCGCAAGTGCACGCTAGAGGGTAGCAAATATAAGAAAGACGCCCTCATTCAACATGAGTTCTAACCGTACCAGCAGTACTACGCATAGATCGGCTCTGATACCACTGAAGGGGTTACGGTGCAGAAAACAATAATTTTCTAGCGAGCGAAACCCTAACTAGCCAGGATCTATCTATCTAGTACATGCGATAACGGTGGCGGAACGGGTTACATTACCTCCATGTAGACCGATAGCGAGGATTACGCTCCCGCACAAGCGTTGACGATGAAGTCGTACGTAGCCGACCTCGAGGTCGCGGAGAACTTGCCGCGATGTCGGAGTCGATGACGCCGGGGGTGTCGACGATGATCTGCGTCGACGGGCGTCGGGCGGAAGAAGGCAGAGCGCCAGCACCGGGGCTGGCGCGCCGGCAGCAGAGGGGGGTGGCGCGGCGGCTGCAGGGGGCGAGACGACGTCGCCCAAGCTCCTCAATAGAGTAGCCTCCGAGCACTCGCAAACATACGGAGCCTAGCGACAACTCCCGGTCATTCAGATCCAGCTGAAATCGCAGGAGTAGATCTTATCTGGAATCCCGCAGAGCAACGGCGCTCTGCGGTATGGCTTAGGTGGAGAGAGACCCCCTTCCTCAGCTCGGCGCGGCTCCAACTTGGGAACCACGAGATCGAGAGAGAAATTGGGAATTAATTGAATTTCCTGTGTATTAAATCAATTAATATGCCTTGCTATATAAAGGGGGAAGAGGGTGTGCAAACCCCTTGGCTCCCCCATGTGGGACTAAACAAAGGACATGGGAGGGGGGGTTCGGCCCCCACATGGGCTGGCCGAACCAGCCAATGGGGCCCACCCCCCTTTTAGGTGCGGCTCCCCCTCTTGGGCCCTCTTAGGGCCCATATAGGTGGGAGCCCCCTTTTTCCTTTATTCAATTAATATTAAATTAATATAAAAATCCCATTAATTCATAATTAATATATTTATATATAATTCAATATCCCGTGACTCCGAAAACTCTTTCGGACCACCCGAACAACTTTCGGACATTCCTGGAACCATTCCAGACCTCTCCGGAACTCCTTCCGGACCACCGGAACTCTTTCCGGATCATTTCTCTCTCTCCAACAAAAACCTATAAAATTCCAGAACCTATCTCCTAGCGTCGCTAAGACCTTAAGTTTGTTACGCTACGGTTCGGGAACACTCCAGACATGGTCGAGACACTCCGCTCACCAATGATCGTGAGGGATACCTGGAAATATATGACGACCCCTTTGCATTCCACGAATATCGTCGTTGAACCATAAGTATGATATTCATTCCCTTTGTCTCTGCGATACTACCTTGTCCGAGATATGATCGTAGACACACCGATGCCTTTGTTGTATCTCGTTACCGACGAAGGTTATTAACTCGTCTGCGATATTACATCTCCATGACCTAGTCATAAGCTGCAGCTATATAGATGCAATATCACCGAGTGGGCCCAGAGTATCTTTCCATTACAAGAATGAACAAATCCCGCTCTTGATCCTTACGTCTCGATGCTCTTTCGGAATACCCAAGATGGACACCGTTATTGTCATGCTATATAAGACACAACGTTTGATGCTCTCAAAGCACTCCTACGAAGCAACAATAAGTACGGTCTCACGGTCTAAGGAATAAGCTATCATACTCTTATCTATTGCAAATGACAAACATTGTAATACGATCTTATTGCAATACGTTGCGTATGTCCACCACCTTATTCAACTAACAAGATGACTCCATTGTCAACCGACGTCATTGTCCTTGATCGGGAATCTCGATCAACTGTTGCCCAATGGACTAGCTCATATAGAGGCTTGCTAGGGACCTGGTTGTCTATGTATCACACGTGTATTAATAATTCCGATTAATACAGTTATAGCATAATACACAAACCTATTATAAACTTATGAGATAACGCAATAAATACTACTTATTTATTTGCCTCTAGGGCATATCTCCTTCATGCAGAGCACGGGTTCTAACAGCGTACAGGTATATCTTACGATAGATCGGCTCTGATACCACTGAAGGGGATCGTGGGCAGAAAACAAAAAAATTCCTAGCAACGATATCCTTAAACTAGCCAAGATCTATTCTATGCAGATATACTAGTACGAACGGAGATCGGAATACGTACCCTTGTAGACCGAAAGCGGGGATTACGTTCCCGCACAAACGTTGTCGATGCAGACCGACGAAGCCGACCTCAAGGTCGTGTAGAGGAAGCAGGCCTCCGAGTACCGCTAGCGCAGCACCTCGCAGGGAGTCACACACGTACGGTGGAGACGACGCCTCCGAAGCTCCAGTCCAGGACGAGCAGCGGAAGACTTGGACCGGAACACCAGCAGCGCGGCAGCGGGCTATGGTGGAGGAGATCTGAAAGTGCATGGTTGCCCCCATGCGTGGTTTTGGTAATTAATGACAATCCTTATGGACTAATGTTTACATTGAGATATTCTTATAGATCTTGTCCATGGGAAATTATAGGAGTTCATGTGTTGGACTCTTCAAGATGACTTAATGACCAATGCTCTATTCAAAGGGTTTATATGAAGAATGGTCATGTGTAGAGTTGAGCTCATTGCAAGTATGGCTTGGAATAGAAGATTGAGTGAACAATCATGTTTAACCCCAAGCCATCATACATATCAAGAGAAGAAGATGAAGTGCAAGCTCAATAAGATGTATCTCGGAAGATATCTTTTGATTGAAGCTTGCAAAGGAGACATGAAGACGAAGCTTAGCGAGGCCCTCCCATAATGGAGTATGGGGGAGCATTTGGAGAAGTCTTCATCAAGCATGTGCTAGCAAGCGCAATCAAGAAAGGTGGTCCACTTGGAGTGAGGTGGTCCACTTGGAGTGATCAAGATCGTCATCATCTAGCTCAAGTGGAATGCTCAAGGCAAAGGTATGATCTTGATAGGGCTATAGGATAGATAGGCGTACTATCAAGAGGGGCTCTCGAGTGAGTAACTTGATCGCATCTTTGTGGAGAGCTCAAACCTTTGCATGCTTGGCATATCATCTTTCTTAGTTCTTATTTGGTTTTTCTCCGTGTTGTGTTTTGGTATTTGTCGTGATCTTCATGACAAGACCAAGTCCTTCGAAAATGGTTTTACTTTGGAAAACTTGTTGCCTTTTATCCATGTGAGGATTTAGAGCTTGGTTTATCTCCATACTAAGCTCTAGTTCATCAAAAACAGATTTCGTATGAATATCTTGTTGCGTTTTTTATGAAGGAGTTTTTACTGGTTTGCATTGTTTAGGAAAGTTCGACCTTTCCCCATTTGGTTTTATCCTCACATGATGGACTGTGATGTTTCTATGCACATTCAAGTAGAGCTCGTTGTAACGATTCCAACGAGCCAAAAATCATCGAAAACGGAGTCCGGATGAAAAAGATATTGACGTTTTCGTTTATCAGTTTCTGCTGTTTTTTGCTGTAGCGGTAGTACCGCCGCGGTACCGCCCGAGGTACCGCCGGAGCTAACAGCTGTTTTCGGCGGTACCGGGAGCGGTAGTTCCGCCGGGGCGGTAGTACCGCTGCCCGGGGCGGTAGTACCGCTACGGAAGCCTGTTTTCAGCCCGTTTTGATGCCCTAACTCCCTAGGGGGGCGGTAGTACCGCTGGGGCCAGCGGTAGTACCGCCACGGCGCGAATCTGCACCCAACGGTTGGAATTTGGGTTGACCTATTTAAGGGGCCTTCTTCCCCAATGGTTCCCTAACCTTTATAGCAAGTTTTGACCTCCATTGTTGACCTTCTTGAGCTTGCTATCTCTCCATCCCTCCAATGATTCTTGCTAATTCTTGAGGGAAAAGAGAGAGGAGATCTAGATCCACCTTTCCACCAATCAATCTCTCCTCTAAGTGAGGGGAACCTAGTGGATTTAGATCTTGGAGTTACTTTGTGGTTCTTCTCCTTTGTTCTTCCTCTCTTCTCCCCCCATAAGCATTAGTTGCCTTTGGTGGGATTTGAGAGTGAAGGATTTGACTCCTTTGTGGATTCCTTGTTCTTCCTCTCTTCTCCCCCCATAAGCATTAGTTGCTTTTGGTGGGATTTGAGAGTGAAGGATTTGAGCACTTGTGCTCTTGCCTTTTGCATTTGGTGCATCGGTGTGCTCTCCACGAGGATTCGTGGAAGTTGAAAGTTTGTGAGCTTGTTACTCTTGGGTCCTTGGATCCTAGACGCCTTTGTGGTGGTTGGACCCTTGTGTGGTCACTTGAAGCCGTTCGGGAGCCCCCAATCCCATTGTGGGTTGTGCCCCGGATTGTTGTTGGAGGCCGTTCGGGAGCCCCCAATCCCATTGTGGGTTGTGCCCCGGATTGTTGTTGAAAGGCTCCGGATTCCGCCTCGAAGGAATTCCGATAGTGGAAGGTGAACCAACCCTTTGTGGTGCGGTTCATCGGAGAAGAAGGTGAAACCTTTGTGGTTGTTGAACCGTTGTGTCGGTTCACACCTCTCCAACGAGACGTACTCCCTTAACAAGGAGGAACTCGGGAATACATCCTCGTCTCCGCGTGCCTCGGTTATTTCTATACCCGAGCTTTTACTTATGCACTTTGCATTGTGATAGCCTTCGTGCTTGAAGTATTCTATTGCTATCACCTTGTTGTTTATCTTGCTTAGCATAAGTTGTTGGTGCATATAGGTGACCCTAGTTTATTTAGGTTGTCGGCTAATTAATTTAAACACCTAGTTTTATTCCGCAATTATCAAGCCTAAACCAGAAAAGTTTTAAACCGCCTATTCACCCCCCCCCCCCCCCACCCTCTAGGCGACATCATTGTCCTTTCAATTGGTATCAGAGCCTGGGCTCTCTTGTTGGGCTTTACCGCCTAGAGAGTTAAAGATGTCGTTTAGAGAATTAGTGCATGATCCCACTTTCATATTCGATGGCACAAATTATGATGTTTGGAAAATTCGCATGCTTAATCTATTTAGGGCCATGGGTCCAAATTATGTTAAGAGGATTGTAGATGTGTGTTTATCTCCTCCAAAGGATTCTCATGAATTATCTTTAGAGGATGAGATAAACTCTCATCTCGAGATTCAAGTTACTAATTGTCTTATGTGTGCTTTGACCGATGTAGTTCTTGCTTCAATCATGCCTTTTCGAAATGCACATGAGCTTTGGACCAAGCTTCAAGATATATATGAAGTGTCCAAAATTATTGAGGATGATTGTTCTTCCTCCACCTCCGGCCGTGATGAGTTCACAACTTCTTCCACTTCACCAACATGTGATTTGTCACACGGTAACTATATGGTGAGTGGCGATAGAAATTGCATTGGTGATGGTGAACTTACTATTGATTATACCTCTTCTCTATCACATTGCAATCTTCTATCTTTGGACTTAAAATCTTCTAGCACTCCAAATGTCATACATGCTAGAGTTGATTGTCCTTGCATATCAAGTAATAGTTGCTTAACTAAATATAATGATGATATGCTCTCTATGTCTTGTTGTGATGAAAATTACTCTTCCATATCCTCTAGTATTTGCATGACTAACAATGTAGAGGAATCCCAACACTTGTTGGAACAAGACATGGACCTCAATGGAGCTTCAAGTATTTCTTCATCCTCCTCACCCATTAATCATGTTTGCCTTATGGCTAAGGATTCCGAGGTATCTCCCACCTCGAATCCAAATTGTGATGATGTGGATGAGGATTCTCATGAAGAAGGTTTTGACTTTGAATCCTTAACCAAGATGGGTGAGATGGTACTTGGTGCTCTCCCCAAAGGTAGTAAAGCTATCCCTCCTCTTTGTGAAATCATTGATTATGTTACTAAGAGTAGGGAATTCATTGAGGATTTGGAAAGTCAATTTGATGAGAAATGTCAAATTGAGAGAGATGACTCTATCACCATAGCTTCCTTGAAAGCTTCTCTAGAAGAGGAAGAAGAGCTTAGGGTTTCTCTTGAAGAGAAACTTGAATCCCTTGATGAGTCTAATGATCTTATTATTGCTAAAATCATTAAGGAAAGAGATCATGCTATTGCAAAATATAAAATGCTTAAAAAGGAAAAATTTGAATTTGGTGTTGGCAATGCTAGACTAAGTGAGGACATAGAGAAACTTGACAAAGCTCACAAGGCTCTAGAAAGTGAACACTCTCTCCTCATCAAGTCTCATAATCAACTCCAAACTCAACTATCTAATAATGATAAGTTTACCAATTTGTCTTCTTCCATTTCTAATATCAATGATGCTTGTGCTACTAACTCTACTTCTTGTGAAGCATCTATTTTGAAGGAAAATGTTGAGCTAAGGGCCCAACTTGAGTTGCTAACTAGCAAGTATGGGAAATTGGAAAAAACTCATGAAAGGCTTTCTAGCTCTAATGACGATCTTCTAGCCTCCCATGCTAAGCTAAAGTTAGCTCATGAGGCTATTATGTCAAAGGTAACATCTTGTAAGCCTCATGTGGACAATGACACAACGTCTTCTCTTAATGCTATATCATCTTGTGCTAGTCCTTGTGATTCATCCACTCATAATGTTGCTACATCTTGTGATGAATCACTTTCCATACCTTGTTGCTCTAACAATGAAGTTTCTACTTCCTCTAGCATTTGTGTTGATACTAACCATGTAGAGGAATTAAAAGAGCTCAAGGCCCAAGTCACTTATTTGAATAAAGACTTGGAAAAGCGTCATGTTGGGAAGTCCACACTTGACAATATGTTGAGTGTTCAAAGACGCCCCAATGACAAGAGTGGACTTGGATTCAACTCCAATAACAAGAACAAGTCCAAGATCATCAAGAAGAAAAAGGGCCAAGAACAAGTCAAAGATTCGGCCAGGATTGTTTGCTTCAAGTGCAAAGTTGAAGGGCACCATGTTAGATCTTGCCCTTTGAAGAAGAAGGCTTTTAGTGAGAAGCAACAAGGGAAGAAACCTCAAGTTCAAACTCAAGCTCCTCAAGTTGAAGAACAGTATCTTCCCAAGAAGAATCAAGCTACCCCTCCTCAAGTCAAGACTCCAACTAAGAAGATAGGAGGAAGTAGATGTTGCTACCTATGTCGTGAGAAGGGTCACCTTGCTTCTTCATGCACAAATGGTACCTTATCCAACCCCATTATAATTAATGATGTTTATTCTCTTTGGAAGGATAAGGTTGGCAATGTGTTTGCCAAATATGTTGGTACCCAAAGTGGTGTCAAGAAAAGAACCATTTGGGTTGCCAAACCTATTGTGACTAACCTCTTAGGACCCAACTTGGTTGGGGACCAACAAGTTAAAACTTGACCAATAGGTGTTGTTGGAGGCATTGGAGACTTGGCTACATTATGAAGAATTAAGGGATCTTCATCAATTATATTCTCTCAAGTCAAGTCATATGGATCATATTGTTCTATCTCATATCCAATGTTCCTCCTTGCGGTATCTTTTATTTAAATCATATATACTTTGAAAGTTGCTTGCACCCTTGCATGTGTTTGGTTTTGTACCTTGCTAGTGTTTGTATGTGTTGTGCTCTCTACTTACTTATCTTGAGAAATCAAGTATGTGTATGTTGGTTTGCACACCATTTACTAGTTTTGAGCTTTATTGTTTTTATTTGATATCTTATCTTGTTGGCTCTCTTTGAGAGATTAATGGACTATCATATTTTGGGGGAGTGATATGTTCGTGCACTTCACAATCCTAAAATTGTGTATTCATGAGAAATACAACTTAGTGTTGATATATTTATATTATCTACTATCTATGTGGTATGTCATTCTCATGAGAAATTCAATTTCTATAATGTCCATTAATTTTTCGAGTCGGTTTTGTTTGCCTCTTGTTTTAAATAAATGGATTATCACATTATGGGAAAGTAATAAGCTATGTGCATATTACAAGCCTAGAAAATGTGAACATATGAGGTTTTGCCACCTAGAATTGATATTGCTAGTTATCTTGTTCCTATGTGGCATGTTGCTCAAACAAGTTTCCATTTACTTAAATGCTCTTTGTCTCTCACTCTTTTGGATCTTGTTTGTGGAGGATGTTCTTGGTATGGCTTTCCCAAATATGTTCTCATCTTTTGGGAAGCCAATTGTTTCAAGCTACTCCTTGGAGTTGCTTTGCACCTTCGCATGATTTGTGAAGCTATCAAGAATATCTATCTATCTAAGCATGTCTTTTAATTCCTATCATTTGCCATATGCTTATGTTTTGTGAATATGATCTTGAATATATCTTTGCAATCCACCCCCGAGAAATATCTCCATACATTACTTGTATTGACAAGTAATAATTTTTTATGGTAAATATATTGATCATATTCGCTTTGGCTCTTGCTTTGAATTGCTTTATTTGATTGCCAAGGATTTGTTTTGATCTAACTCTCATTTGTATTCATTGTATCTTTTGGATCCTTTATTGCTCTACTTAAAATTTATTTAGTGCTTTCTTGAGTTGGGAAAAGCAATGAACCAATTCTTGTGCATTGACATTCAAAAGTCATACTTCTTGATAATGCACTATTCTTTGGGAAGCTATCCTCTTTTGAGTAAAACACCGTTCTTTAATTTGGTATTGCAATTTCTTGCCTTTCTTGAACATGACTAGTGTTTGAATAATATATATGGAGAGTGATGATCTCATTTGTGTGCATTGTGTATTCAAATGCAAAATCATAAATAATGCACACATCGTGGGGGAGCAATCCTATATGCTTTTTGAACATTAGTTGTCTTCGTTTGATATTTGATCCCGATGACGTGTCTCCTTGGAAGACAAACATTATTCGTCTTGGTACCTTGTGCCATCATGAAAAGTGTAGAGGGTTTGGTTTATTCCTTGATGATATTTTTCATCAATTGGTCTCTTGTTTTCATTGGTATCTTTTCAAAGTGGTATCTTCAATCATGTGTTGTTTTGGTTATTTGATATAATTTGGACAATTTGTTTTCTTGTCACACTTGTGTGTGCTTTGTTGGTTTACTTGGTGTTCTGTCTAAATTATATCTCGCTTGGTTCTTGAAAGTGTTGTGCATGCATATTTATTATATGTATATCTTATGGCATGCTTACTTTCGTTGATCCAATATATAGGATAAACTCCATCAAATCCTAAATGTCTAAGATGTGAATGAAATTCAATTTCATATCAATATGCACATATTTATGTGGAGTTTGTCCTATGTGTTGTAGTTGCTCTAACTACTTTGCACCCAATTAGTTTGGGCACCATGTTGTACTTAAATTTGTTTTAGGTACACTTGAGATGCATTGTAAGCTTGTCTCATCTAAAAGGAAGGTGTTGTCACCATGTGCTTATTGGAGCCAAGCTTGGATGATCATGAGCTCCTATCTTCTACATCACCAATGCTATCTCGGTAACAAGTATCTACCTCATGCATTCATTTCTAGCTTTCAACCTTGTGTAGGTTGTATCTCGGCATGAATATTTTGTTGCAATTAATTTGGTTCTTGCAAAACATCTTTATTGCAAATGTGGGCAAGCCAGGATGATTACATATGAAGGGAAATATATATATATATAATCATTTTCATGATTCACCAATCCCAAATATGTTAATCTAGCACTTTCTACTCTATGTCTCGCATATGCAATATTGATTGTTTCTTCAAATCATTTGCCTTTTGTGATACTTGTTATCTTTCTCGGAGCATCCCTTTTATCACCTTATCCCTTGTGGATATTTTGATGCTATGATGAGTGTGTGTTGGAAGTTCATCTATATCCCTTTAAGATAAAATTGAGCTTTGTGCTATGCTTTTAAGCAAAGATCTTTTGGTGTATTTATGACTTCGTCTTGGATATCATGACCTTTTCCCTTGTACCTATCTTGTGTGTACATGTTTATTGGTAGACCCATATCTTAGGTATTCGTGTCTACTTAGTAACTTATACACATGAGATTAGTTACATCTTTTATTGATATTCCAATTCTTTAGTGACCACCTCTTTTTGCTTTTGGTTATTTGGTGGTTTCTAAAAGGAACAAGCTTTATTTTTCTTGTGTTATGCTTTTTGCATTTCACTAAGCTTGTGGAGCTATTTGCTATATCTCTTTTGGTATGTGGGTATGGAAAGACATGATATGCACTATGTGCAACTCTTCTTGAAAGACTATGTTGATGCTATCATCCTTGTATTAGTCTCCTATAATGTCTTTTTATCTCACACCCATTATTTGATTTCCCGCTCCTTGCTCTAGTTGCAAAACATTTTATTAGGTCAAAGTTGTTTTGCCTCCTTTATCATTTACATTCTCTTGCATGAGCTTGTGTTCGAATTTATCTAGGAGGGAGTGAGGATTCCATGTTGTGCACACTATATTGAAATACAAATCCTAATTGTGCACGTACCTTGGGGAGTTCCCTCATGATATTTAGAACACTTTTCGGATCCTTCTGATTGCTTGCTTATTTCGTTGAACTATCTTCCCATTTGATATTCTTTTGCAATCTTTGGATCCTCTATATAGTTTGATCTCCCTCCATCTATTCGCCATTGGATATGTGCATTTGATTTCACTCATATTATGAGAAATGCACACATTATGGGGGAGCTCTCACTATATTTGCCTGATAAGTTTTTCTTCCCATTTCGGCAATCGATGCCAATGGGGGAGAAATTTAGAGGGTTTAAGGGAATATGGGTTTGTTCTCTTGCATCCTTGCTCTTTGTGTTGCATGGTTGCTTAAATTCATTATATAAACCCTCGTAAAAGGGATTGTCATCAATTACCAAAATGGGGGAGATTGAAAGTGCATGGTTGCCCCCATGCGTGGTTTTGGTAATTAATGACAATCCTTATGGACTAATGTTTACATTGAGATATTCTTATAGATCTTGTCCATGGGAAATTATAGGAGTTCATGTGTTGGACTCTTCAAGATGACTTAATGACCAATGCTCTATTCAAAGGGTTTATATGAAGAATGGTCATGTGTAGAGTTGAGCTCATTGCAAGTATGGCTTGGAATAGAAGATTGAGTGAACAATCATGTTTAACCCCAAGCCATCATACATATCAAGAGAAGAAGATGAAGTGCAAGCTCAATAAGATGTATCTCGGAAGATATCTTTTGATTGAAGCTTGCAAAGGAGACATGAAGACGAAGCTTAGCGAGGCCCTCCCATAATGGAGTATGGGGGAGCATTTGGAGAAGTCTTCATCAAACATGTGCTAGCAAGCGCAATCAAGAAAGGTGGTCCACTTGGAGTGAGGTGGTCCACTTGGAGTGATCAAGATCGTCATCATCTAGCTCAAGTGGAATGCTCAAGGCAAAGGTATGATCTTGATAGGGCTATAGGATAGATAGGCGTACTATCAAGAGGGGCTCTCGAGTGAGTAACTTGATCGCATCTTTGTGGAGAGCTCAAACCTTTGCATGCTTGGCATATCATCTTTCTTAGTTCTTATTTGGTTTTTCTCCGTGTTGTGTTTTGGTATTTGTCGTGATCTTCATGACAAGACCAAGTCCTTCGAAAATGGTTTTACTTTGGAAAACTTGTTGCCTTTTATCCATGTGAGGATTTAGAGCTTGGTTTATCTCCATACTAAGCTCTAGTTCATCAAAAACAGATTTCGTATGAATATCTTGTTGCGTTTTTGATGAAGGAGTTTTTACTGGTTTGCATTGTTTAGGAAAGTTCGACCTTTCCCCATTTGGTTTTATCCTCACATGATGGACTGTGATGTTTCTATGCACATTCAAGTAGAGCTCGTTGTAACGATTCCAACGAGCCAAAAATCATCGAAAACGGAGTCCGGATGAAAAAGATATTGACGTTTTCGTTTATCAGTTTCTGCTGTTTTTTGCTGTAGCGGTAGTACCGCCGCGGTACCGCCCGAGGTACCGCCGGAGCTAACAGAGAGCTGTTTTCGGTGGTACCGGGAGCGGTAGTTCCGCCGGGGCGGTAGTACCGCTGCCCGGGGCGGTAGTACCGCTACGGAAGCCTGTTTTCAGCCCGTTTTGATGCCCTAACTCCCTAGGGGGGCGGTAGTACCGCCACGGCGCGAATCTGCACCCAACGGTTGGAATTTGGGTTGACCTATTTAAGGGGCCTTCTTCCCCAATGGTTCCCTAACCTTTATAGCAAGTTTTGACCTCCATTGTTGACCTTCTTGAGCTTGCTATCTCTCCATCCCTCCAATGATTCTTGCTAATTCTTGAGGGAAAAGAGAGAGGAGATCTAGATCCACCTTTCCACCAATCAATCTCTCCTCTAAGTGAGGGGAACCTAGTGGATTTAGATCTTGGAGTTACTTTGTGGTTCTTCTCCTTTGTTCTTCCTCTCTTCTCCCCCCATAAGCATTAGTTGCCTTTGGTGGGATTTGAGAGTGAAGGATTTGACTCCTTTGTGGATTCCTTGTTCTTCCTCTCTTCTCCCCCCATAAGCATTAGTTGCTTTTGGTGGGATTTGAGAGTGAAGGATTTGAGCACTTGTGCTCTTGCCTTTTGCATTTGGTGCATCGGTGTGCTCTCCACGAGGATTCGTGGAAGTTGAAAGTTTGTGAGCTTGTTACTCTTGGGTCCTTGGATCCTAGACGCCTTTGTGGTGGTTGGACCCTTGTGTGGTCACTTGAAGCCGTTCGGGAGCCCCCAATCCCATTGTGGGTTGTGCCCCGGATTGTTGTTGGAGGCCGTTCGGGAGCCCCCAATCCCATTGTGGGTTGTGCCCCGGATTGTTGTTGAAAGGCTCCGGATTCCGCCTCGAAGGAATTCCGATAGTGGAAGGTGAACCAACCCTTTGTGGTGCGGTTCATCGGAGAAGAAGGTGAAACCTTTGTGGTTGTTGAACCGTTGTGTCGGTTCACACCTCTCCAACGAGACGTACTCCCTTAACAAGGAGGAACTCGGGAATACATCCTCGTCTCCGCGTGCCTCGGTTATTTCTATACCCGAGCTTTTACTTATGCACTTTGCATTGTGATAGCCTTCGTGCTTGAAGTATTCTATTGCTATCACCTTGTTGTTTATCTTGCTTAGCATAAGTTGTTGGTGCATATAGGTGACCCTAGTTTATTTAGGTTGTCGGCTAATTAATTTAAACACCTAGTTTTATTCCGCAATTATCAAGCCTAAACCAGAAAAGTTTTAAACCGCCTATTCACCCCCCCCCCTCTAGGCGACATCATTGTCCTTTCAAGATCCCCGACTCCTCTTGCTCGGCGCGGCTCCAACTTGGGAACCACGAGATCGAGAGAGAAATCAGGAATTAATTGGTGAATTAAAAGGCTGTGGGTGCCCTTTCTTATATAGGCTCCCAAGGGGAGCCAACCTTGCCAGCCAGGCAATGTGGGACTAACCCCCCACAGCCTGGTTCGGCTAGAGAGGTGCGCCGGCCCCCTGGTGGGCCCCTTGTGGCCCACCTAGGCCGGCCCTCCTGGCCCCCACCGAATTCCCCTAGGGAATTTTCCCCTCTTGGGCCTTCTTTCGTCCGGAAGACCCATTTAGGGAAATCTGCCTTAATAAATTCGAAAATAAATATATAAAATCATATTTGCATATTAATAACACTAATTAATATCAAACATAATATATAAAATATTTCCTAGCTCCGAAAACTCTTTCGGCGCTGCCCGATCTCCATCGGACCTCTCCCGGGACTGTCCCGGTGATCTCCTTCCTTTCCGGTTGTCTTGTCGAAACCCCTTAAGTGTGTTACCCTAGCGGTTCGATATAATATCAGGTATAATCAAGACTCCTCAATGATCAACGACTAACTCGTAGGCCTGGACCCCCTGAATTAATCCCTGAGATATAACGAATGACTTTCATCTATCAAACCTGAACGTGAAGTCTTAGACCTTTTGCCATAGCGATACTTAGCACGTCCGAGTGTCGTTCCATAGATATCTCCATACCTAATCCCGACCTCGTTACCGACGATGTTATCTTCTACTCGTTCATGATCTCATGTCTCCGTGACCTAGTCACATGCTTGCAAACTCATTAGACAAGATCTCACCGAGTGGGCCCGAGAGTATCTATCCTGCTACGCGGACTGGCAAATCCCGCTCTTGACCCCTCGTCTCAATACTCTTTTTCAATACCCAAAAGTATCACCGTTATTGTCATACTAAATAAGATACGACGTTTGGTGCAATCAAAGTATCTTTGGGGAATATCAATAAGAGTTGATCTCACGGTCAAAGGTGTAACGGCTATGTTCTCCAAATCTGGGTATGTCCATCACATCACTCTCCAGCGATATGACTCTCATTGCCGACCGGCGCCATGCCCCATGACCGGGAAACCTCGATCATCAATCGCGCAACGAAACTAGTCTTAGTAGAGGCTACTAGGGACCTGGTTGTTTGCGTATCACACCTGGATTAATGTTTCCGCTTAATACGGTTCTAGCATGACACAAAAACCTATTATGAACAAACGAGATATGATAAAGAATACACTTTATTAATTGCCTCTAGGGCATATCTCCTTCAAGGATTGCACTAGAGCACCTTCTACTTCTAATGGGCCTTGAACTTTAGATTGAGAAGAATCAAAAAAGAGGAAGGAGGACGAAGAAGGAAGACAAAGTATATATGGTCTGATGATGGCATTGTATAACAAGCAAGAAAGATGAACTAGGTAGGAGGTGGCAACTTGGAAAGACGAGCATGGTGGAGCTGGAGGATGCCATGAGGGGTCACGAAGAACTGCGAGAGTTTAACAAGTCATGATAGAGTGGAGCGAGAGAAACAATAGGGAAGGTGGGTAATAAGTAGACACGAGGGAGCTCATGTGACACATTAAAACTATATTGAATTATGTATCACCATTACTATTTTTGTATCATCAACATTTTATATGGATCATTTTTCTTATAATAGAAATAAAATTTTATTTACTTTGTGAGCAAAAGAATTCAACAATTATTGACCAAACAAAAAAATAAGCGTTCAATTTGACCAGTCAATTTTTTTTTCTCGTTACTCAAGCAGAAAATCCGAAATGCACCCATCTATGATTGACGAAGTAGGAGTACCCAACTGTTTTCGAATATGGTATGATTTAGGTTTTTTAAAAATCCACATGTATCTAAACACCGTTTTAGTATTTATTTCTCAGTCGACTGACGTAAGCATTAGGTTTACGTGAAATTTATTTAACTCTGGAAAAAATTCACTTGCGGGCCACTTCAAATCCACTTGTAAATGAAAAAAAACTTGCTTGGGAGCCATTTACAAACCGAATTTTTTTAGTTACAACTAAGGATGGCAATGGGCAGGGTACTAGCGGGTAGAGCAATATCATACCCATACCCGTGTAGTCAATGGGTACAAAACTCTAGCCATACCCGTACCCACGGGTATGAAACTTTACCCGTACCCATACCCAGCGGGTACCAATACCCGTTGGGTACCCAACGGTAGATCAAATAGTTCACATTGCTATATCTAATTTTACATTCATCAATAACACATTGATAAAATAAAAAAATATTTATCTCAACTCATTATATATATTTGAGTACATGATAATTACTGATAATTGGAGAGAATTTTGTCATAGATTTATAAGCTCAGGTGAATGAACATTATACCTCCATGGGTAAGATATATAAACGGGTAGGGTATGGGTATACCCACATGTATGAGATTATACCCGTGCCCTACCCGTGAATTAATGAGCAGGGTGCGATTACTATATAAAATTGTACACATACCCTACCCATATGGGTACGATACCTGCGAATACCCGTACGCGTGGATAAAATTGCCATCCTTAGTTGCAACCCATTTACAACCGAAAAATGCAGTTTCAACCCACTTGTTACTCAAAAAAATTCAGTTGTAATTAAAAAAATCTCGGTTGCAAGTCACATGTAACTGAAAACTGAAAAAAGCGTAAATGGAAAAGAAAACACACGCATCTTGTCGCATGATCGAAGAGTTCTCACATGACTTAGAACTAACAAAACCGTTATTTCTATCCGCATCTAGTCTCTACTATATAATATCTCCTACGGTGTCCGGTACGTCGCGGCACTTTTGCAGTTTAGCCCCTCAGGTTGTTTGAAATTAACCCGCAATACAAGATACAAGGACGACATTGTAAAATAACCGAAAGGATAAAATTCCCCGAGGTTTTATCCTTGGTCTCGAGACCACCGGCCGGGAGGTGCCGCCCGCCGTCGGCACGTTGGCGGCACGTTCGTGGAGATCGACCCCGGCGGCGCGCTCAACGAGAACATCCGATGCTGCAAGTACGTGCGGCCCAGACCGTGCAACGGCACGCCATCCCAATCTCGCTCGCCATCCCGATCTCGCTCGCCGGCCGCGACCTCATGGCCTGCGCTGGCTGCTAGCCGTCGCCGGCGTACCCCCGCGGCCGCCAATCCACGCGCCGCCGGTCGGGCTTGGCCGCCTTCAGTTCCCCCTCCGTTCTATGGTGCCCGTGCAGGCGCCGTTGGCCTCCTCGCGCAGATGGAGGTTGCCTCCCCTTCTCTGACTCCGTTCTCCATCTTCCATTCATGACTCAGGTCCACAGTCTAGGACGTGGTGCCGGCAGCCATGGAGAAAGACGACCCTGATTCAGTCCAGTATCCTCATCCAGACAAGCACCTCAGATATGGTACTGCCGCCGGCGCCCTGTGCAGCAGGCAGCAGCGGAGCACATACTGAGATAAGATTAATATTATGGCTGTCGCTTGCAAGGGTGAGCAGCGGACCAGGAGGTTGTTTGTGCTGGGGACTTGTCCTTCAAAGTTCAAAGTAGTTATGTATGGGAGTTTATACCGTCTCATTGAATCTATGATGATCCAGTACAATGTACAATGCCCATGCTACATCTGGTCCAAGCTTCAGTGGCCAGGATGCTATTCGCTGCATCTGGTCTAAGCTTCAGTGGCCAGGATGCTATTCAGGAAGCACATGTATGTTCCTGTTATACAAATATGTTCTATACCAATGATTTTCAAGATCATCTCTGTGTATGCTAAATTGCCATTGTTATGCAACTGTAGATTGACCAATGGCTGAGTACGCTCGACTCCTTTCAGGCTATGCAGGTGATAATGCCATTGTTATGCATCTGTAGATTGATAGTCAGTCATTCAAATTATTATTGTTATGCCCATTGTTTGTGTTCTTCCGTTCTGGTAAAGCTTTTTGTCTCACAAAGTAGTTGAAGAGGTGCATTGACGAAGTGCCATCGTGATTCTATTAGCACTTGCAGTTCATCTGATATATACCGGTTGTGCTAAACATGTTCGTGATGCACACAAGGATTAAATAGTTTCATCCATCATTTTGTTTATTAGCCTAACAGGTATAGGTGTTTGGTTTATTTTGTACATGATGCATTTGTTGCATGGAGCAGCTTACAGTGATATCGCTTATCTTCATCTTGCTCATTGATCTATAATGTGTTGAACATGTTGCGTAGGATTTGATTCCATGATGCTACTTTCAGAGCAGGGACATAAAAAAAATAGGATCTCGTTGAATTTAAAAGCAAGCTAGCGAGGACAAAATAACGAGGACAAAATAGAGAGCAAAGCTTGAGCTAGCGGCTTGAATTTTTCAAGAAGTACAAAACTTTCTGAACACGTTGTTGCTGTAATGAATTTACTCGACCCGGGAGTTGTTCGGTTTAAAAAGGTTATTTCTTATTGATGTATGTTTACATCTCTAAAGTTGTAATGTTTTGGCTTCCTTATAATACAAAATAAAATATGCGGATTTTCAAGTGGTTGATTGAAGAATATGTTTATGTGATTTCATAAGGATCATCTTCAAAAAAATTGTCATGGCCTATTATGTTTGATTTATCTCGTCTCCGCATACATTGAATTCGGTTGTTTCATTATGCTTGTTCAATTTTTTTGTTCACATTTTTGTTGCATTATTAACCGTAGGCCACATGTGAAGGCTTGAGGTCAGCCCCTCCGAGTATTGCGACCTGCTCCTGCCGATGAGAGCACAAGGAGTTTCTAAGTCAACTTCTTTTGAATGAAGTCCCCGCCCGATGCAACGCACGGGCATTTTACTAGTAGTTATTAATTATTAACATGTAAAACAGCCAAAACATCGTATATATGGCATCACCAGCCAAGCAAAGCAGCACCCGAGCCAGCTCTTGGATCGATCGACGGCCGCCCCGACAGTCTCATCCTCCGGTTGTTTGACCATGCCGTCCACCCATCGATCGAGCAGTGACAAAGTTTGTTAGCGGTACGCTACTCTGTCATGTCACTCACATGTTGTGTGCACTGCAGCCCTTCTTTCTTCGTCCAGCCTCAGCCCTCAGCCAGTCGTCTCCTTGATCACGGCAGCCAAGATCGTCTCTACTCGATCGACCAGTAGTTATCTCCTTCATCACGCTAACCTGTTGGCTCTACTCGATCATCCAGCTCGAATCTAGCGCAGAGAACGTTTTTTAGCGGAAGCACACCACACGCCAGGAATGAATTAACACACCAACGCACAGGAAACATGCAGCAGGAATCGCGCGAAATTAACGCCAATCGCCAACCCTAAACCGAAATTGGTATAATGCTGGTCACGGGTGGGCCAATCGCGGCGGCCCATCCATCGGCATCTATTATTCCACATCAGCCAGCTACGGCGCGTCCTGTTCCACATTTCCCTCAATTATTGCCTCTTTCTTTCTTTCTTTCCCCTTCTTCTCCCCTCCCCTCCCTCCTCCCCCTTCCGTTCCATCTCCCGAACAAAAATGGCGTCGTCGTCGTCGTGGCTGCTGCTGCTGATGGTGGCGGCGGCGGGGTGCGGCGTGGCGGGCGCGACGCCGACGGAGGAGGCGCACGAGGTGCTGCGCGCGCACGGGCTCCCGAGCGGGCTGCTCCCCGCGGGGATCTCGTCCTTCTCGCACGACCCGTCCACGGGCCGGTTCCAGGCGTCCCTGGAGGCGCCCTGCACGGCGTGCTCCGAGGTCGACCTGCGCTACAACGCCACCGTCGCCGGGGAGGTCAGCTACGGCCGGATCTCCGCGCTCTCGGGGATCTCCGCGCACGACCTCTTCCTCTGGTTCGCCGTCCGCAGCATCAGCGTCGACGTGCCCTCGTCCGGGGTCATCTACTTCGACGTCGGCGTCGTCTCCAAGCACTTCCCGCTCTCCTTCTTCGAGGCGCCGCCGCCATGCGTACCCACCGGGCTCAGCATCCTCCTCACCGCGCCACAACAACAGCAGGTACAGATCTCACCTATAGCAGCACGTACTGTATCCAATCTCTTACTATGTTTGTGCGCTAAATCCGTCTTCTTCTCCCTCGCGGCAGAAGAGAGCCAGCGACGGCGGCGTGGCTTTGCAATAGTCGTCGAGGACGGAGTTGGCGTTTGAATCCACCGTGGTCGAGACGACGGCACGAGGAGCGCAGTTTTGAGAGAGAGAGAGGTGATTGGCCGGCCGCCGCCGGCCGGTTCATGTGCAGATAGATAGAAGTGGCCATTCCTTCCTTTTGTTTGCTATTACTACTACTACTAGCAGCTAGTAATTCTTCCGCGCCACCTCATCACTCTGTTCTTGTTGTTCTTCCACTCCGGCCGCCGCAGCCAAACGGCGAGCGAGGGGGCGGCGGCGGCGGCCATATTTTTTGTCAAAAGTGTGTGAGAGGTGATCGGAATCTTTCTCGGTGGTGACCGTCCGTCGACAACTCGCGTCGCGTCGTGTCTGGCCGCGTAATCCAGGGTGACACGCAGCGACTCTTCCCTTCGATGCTGTCCAATTCAGGCAGCTGTGAATTGGTCATCCATCCATCGATCCGCATGAGCGTCGCTGTCTCCGGCCCGCGCCGCGCGGCGTTTTCTATTGATTTTCTTCCTCTCCGTGCCGGCGCTGCTGGCATGGGCATCCAATGAGCATGAATGCTTGTAGGGATGCACTGATGCACACACACTAGCGCCGCTCCTAAATTCTGACTGACTCGTTCTTCGTGTCAGAACGCGCCGTGTGTCGCCTTCGCCTTGATTTTTACGACCAAGGGGCCTGCCTCGGTACCCATTGAATCCGTGGTGTGCACATGGGAAGCGGCTCGACGTACTGTACCTGCCAGGAATTGTTAACCGAACCTTTGATAACAGTAATCTGTCCTGCCGGACACCATGAGCAGGCAGACAGGGGACGGCGTGGAATTATTTATTGGCCCGGAGCAGCCGGCGACCAGCTCGACGCCGTCTGGATCGATCATCACGGCGAAACGGCAACAAGGCACGTCTTGCCAATTTAGGCCAGACGTCCAAGACCTGAACGCAACGGTCCACTGTCAGCGAGCCCATGTGCACGCTCTTGCCTCGGCGGAGGAAGAAGATGATGACTGACAGCGGATTGCAAGGGGGAGGAACTGGAAGAAGCAGCATTGGCATGTGCGAGGGGAGGCAATGATGGGAAAGGGACAAGTGTATCGACTGCGGGGCGCGCAGCTGCCGCGGCCCGGTTGGTGCAGTAGGTGGGGTGGAGGGCCGGGCCCAGCAGGGGCATGTAAATGCGGTAAAATTGGAGTGGCACCTGGGGAGCGTCAGCCGGCAGGCGCCCCGGTCGTTTCCTTCCCCTCCACCCTGCGCCGGCCGGCCGGCGACGTGGCCTGCCTTAATTTGTGGTATCTTTGTTGGGTGGCTACGCCGTTATGGATGGATATCGAATTAGGTGTGGCATGGATAGGGATGAAACCTTGCAGGAGCTGATGAGTTTTTTTTTTGAAAACTTAATATATATAACTCGACTGAGCAGGCCACCTCATTAAGAAGCTAGGGGATCCTCGTCCGAATTACAACGAAGTTTTTGACTAAAATCATATATAACTATTTCATAAACTACTTTGTTTGCCTCTCTCCCACAATGGTTAAAGGAAATGTTGGCCATAGAAGAAGCAATATCAAATGGAAGCATCGCAAATTGTAGTTGATTCTCAGACCACCAAATATTTTGACCAAAGCAAGCTTTAATCACGTCCAACGGGTCTCTTTTAGCCACCACTTTATGAAATCCCAATCTATTAGCAAATAGTCCATCTCTCGATGAGTTAGTCGTTCGGTCGGCACGTTCTTGATACTTTGCGGTGTTTGGAGAGACACGTGAACGTTGGCCCGCCACTACTTTGCTTGTGCTAGATCAAATGGAGGTGTGGAAAACCGGTTGGCTAGTTTGTGCAAGAAAAATCTTTATCCTTCGAATTGTGGTCTTTGTACGTGCAGTTTAATTTTTTATCTCTACATGAAGAATTCTGCGAACTAGTCATATATTTTGTTGCGCTATGCAGTCAATGACAAAAAAATAGACACGTGCCATTTTTTATATTACAAGATGGCCAATTCGTAGTTTTATATGATCTTTTTGAAGGGAATCTTATTTTTATAAAATGATTTGACTTTACTTATTTGATATACAAAATATATCACGTCCGAAGGAGATGGGAGTATTCTAGGTTATGTCAAGTTACGATCTCTAGAATCAATGATTTTTTAAGGTCCGGATGTTATTTAACAATGAATAAATAATTAAATACGATATCAAATTTCATAAGAAATATATGTTTATGATGTATCACAACTCAACTATGAACACAAAATTGGTGGCAGAGGGAAAAGTCTTTTATATTGGCAAATGTAAATAAAACAAAGTTTCTTATGTGAAAATAATTAATTCTTATCCAAACAACCTCACTTTATCCAGTATTCAAAATAATTACAACAGACTGAAAAAAAGAAAAACACATGAAAAACAAGGATATCTTCTAAAGGTTAAAAAGTTTAGTATAAATAAGTACAATTTTCCCATTGTAACTCATGTGTAACCCTCGGCCCTCGCCTCGCTCACAACCCCGTCGCCACCATAATCAGCTACATCAAAGATCAAAATTATCATATAAAACCTCAAAATTAATTGTTTATAAAATAATATAAACTATGATATAGTATTTAAAATGGAGTAAAATGCGCCATCCTATGTAATTTTACAAGGTGATAAGGTTGTATAAGCGTGTAACAACAAACCTTATTTCCACTTCCACTTCCACATTAGTGACCTTCACTATATGCATATCCTCGTTATAGTCCGTTGCAGTTATTGGTAGTAAAGGGCGAAGACTAGGACTAGAGAGAGGGGCTCGTGGTTGCAGATACGAGACATTGCTCCTAGCATACGGGTTATTTACTGTAGTTGACAGTATGGGGGAAGCAGATTCCTCTCGACTTGGTCTGTATGTGATGTCAGGGAGGATGTAGATTCGAACACATGAATGAGACAAGCATGGAACCCGACAACCGATTAACGTTTGGTTTGCTTCTCTTACGGCTAGCGCTTTCAGACTTATTAAATAGGTCGAGCTACGCATAGCAATTGTATAGTTTAATCAACTCGGGAAAAACCAAGTTTGCAGAGCCAGAATTATGTGGTGTGGCGTCAGCCCTCTCGCAAGCAAAACAAGGGTGTATACAAATTGGTATACTTACTTCTATATGTTTGACACATTAATACCGTGTCTAGTGTGGCATGCTTTTATAATTTTAGCATATGAAACTAATTCGTTATCATTTTACTATGTGTGTCAGATAATGTAACACGATGAAACTATGGTAATATCATTTAAATTTATGATATTAATAGAAAGCCGATGTGATGTGGAAAGTAAAAAACAAAACCTTCATAATTGTTAAATGAGATGTGAAGATACTCGTCAGTTTGCAACATACTCGTTGCCATCCCTAACATACGCATGCTACACAAGTTACATATTTATGTGACTTTTGTATACCGCCAAAATGCACCTATTCTGGAAGGATGACTCCGGATAGGCACCTCTTATTTTCATCTCTTCCAGGTATATATATGCTTGAAAATCAATAGAAATAAATATTTAATGTACATTAACTTTCTCTAAATCTTGTTTACTCTTAACAATATTCTTTTACTTCTTTTTTTCTTTATTTGTTTTCGAGGCGACAATTTCTCATAATACAATACCAACGATCGATCGGTTGTCATGTGCTTTTATTATCATATCTAGGAATCATTTTTGAAATCATCACGGGTAAGCATTGCGCCCACTTATTCACGTGAAAAGAAGTTTTTCTTTTGAGATTTTTTTTTCTCATACACGATATGCGCGTCGTTTTCTGACTACAAATAAGTAGAACGTGGAGACTCGATAAGGTGTTTTCGGGAAAACACCGGCTTGTTGTCGACATAGGTACCTAGGTTATCCAATTCTGGATCCTACACTTTGATCCCAATTGGTAGCAGCTATAGCTGGACGGTAGGCGATTACAGTGCACATCACGAGCCAATGAATGCATTATGTCCCCTCGTCTTTGCGGGTGAACGTATTTTGTGCATCTGAATTTGATCGGAGGCCAGCTCCATCCTACAACAAGGCATGTGCGCGCCCATATCCACTCTGACATACCATCTGAATACGTACCCGAGCAACGATAACTTGTCGCCCAACTCGATCGATGATCAAACCACAGCGCGCGGGATCCAGTCCATTGCATATTTGCATGGGATGAATGAAACCGCAGAGCGCCATACAATTCTCCAAACACTGCTAGAAAATGTACTGGCACGAGTGAGCAAACCTTTTCAAATCTGACTATCAATAACAGAGACTATGCAGATGCCACCATACGAGCAGAGTCGACGTAACATTGATGGAACGACGCTGACATGGATCAAACAGCGTGGCGTTCGCTTTGAAACCATCGTTTCGAATTTCGACCGGCTGCCCCTAGGGTGGCCACACGCTGTCGGGGGAGCACCATAATATCGGCCAGGATCTGCACAAACTCCATCTGTCCGACGGCCCATACGGGACTCACACGCCACCAGGTCGATACTCGATCGCCAAAAGTACCTACTCCAAATTAATATCCCGAGATTGATCGATCTCTGTCTGTCTGTCTCTCGTTTGTTCGTTCTCTCCCTCGCCCTGCCATGATCGATGCATGGCCGTACGTACACCAAAGTAGAAACGGCAGTTGCCTCGAGGGACAGAGTGGAAGATGTCAGTTGTATCATAGTACTTCTCTTTATAGGTAGGTTGCTGCACGCTCTCATGGATGATCTGGAGAAAGATGGAATGATTATGCACGCAAGAGCTAGGCGCTCCTACATATGGCCCTCGTCAATTTCTTTGGCACCAAGTCTGTATGCATGGCTGGTCGACCGAGAAAGAAAACCGGTCCTGTTTAATTTGACAACGGTAATTTCAGATGACATTACAGTATTGTTCATGCAGTTAGCCGGGCTGCCCGCAGGAAGGACGAATGCTGAATCGACCTTGAAATACTCCAAACATATATGAAATCATTTTCTGGGTGTTAACTAGCTACTACTAGTAGCACATATTCCAATTCCCGGCCGTTTGACACCCAACGCAAGCTTGCAGGTCGATCGAGTGAAGCGGACTAGTGGAGTGGGCGCCGCCAAGGACGGGACGTACGGCGACCCATGATTGTGTCGAGTTCCACGATCGATGCATGGGTCGCGCGCGCGTTCCTCGAGCTAACGTACTGCCCATCCCCATGCACCACCATGCATGCATGCATCTCCCCCACCGCGCAGCTCCCGGCTCAATTATCACGAGTACTCCATCCGTTACACAATATGTAATATGAATACTTATTTTAGCCATTTTTACATTCTATCTAAACATATTTTAATATATATGTTCAATCATTTTGATTCAAATTTAAACAATATGTGTTACAACTAAAATATCTTATATTACAGAAGAGGCGCTGACCAGGCCCCTATGTCAGAGCATCCCCACGGGCACCCCGAGGGAGGTGCGGTGAACGGCAAGAAACGCTCACATCAACACCCTTATTTCCAACACCTTCCAAATGGGTGATCATAATTGAGAACTCTCTCGGGGCTGTTGCATAGCCTCTATATACACTACTGGGTCGGTTGAGCCGCATGTTATTCACTCTTACGCGGGATGATCGTCTCAGTGGAAGGATTTTATGTAGCTAAGCACACATGTGTGTTACGTTTTATTTATTTATTTGGTCACAAAAATCCCGTGAGTGAATCGTGTGATGGGCCTAAAGTGATCCTCTACGGCTAAGCACATTCTTTGTGTATATGGCCACAAAATTATGTGTGAGTGGTGAACGACAGTTGACCACCTAGAGGGGGGGTGAATAGGTGGTGACCAATTTTTATGTCTTTTTCAGTTTTAGGCTAGCGGAAAGTAAGTTGTCTAGATGTGCAACTAGGTGACACAAGTGACAAACAACAAGGAAGCTAATCAGGTACAGGAAATAACGATGCGGTAAAGGAGAGTGGAACGAAACAACCGTAGGAACTCGAAGACCAAGATTTTATCCCGAGTTCAACCACATAGGTGTACGTCTCGTTGGAGAGGTGTGAGCTACCACAAAGGTTTGCTCAACGCCACAAAGGCATCACCCTATTCTCCTGTGAATTCGACCACAAAGGTGCGAATCCACGCTTCCACTAAGGACTCCTTTAAGGGCGGAGAAAGTCCCGTACAAATTCGTGAGGCACACACCCACAACTGAATTGAGGGCTCTCACAATGACCACAACAGGTCACTTCCACAAAGAAATCCACAAAGGATCAAAACATATAAGGTTGAACCTAGCTATCCACAAAGGAACCCTAGATTCGTTGCCCCTCAAGAAATAGAGGGGGAAGTCAAATCGCTTCGGTGGAGATGTAGATCGGTGGCTTCTCCCTCAGATCCCCAAGTATCAACGGATTTGAGTGGCTAGATTGGGAGATCCGGGAGAAACGAGCTTCAGCACCAATGGAGGAGAGAGAAAATCTGGAAGCTTAGAATGCTGGAGGTAGGTGGAGGGGTATTTATACTCCTCCCCAAAATCTGCCCGTTGTACAGCCGCCAGCCCGGAAATCTCCGGGTTGAGGACCGGAGATCTCCGGACCCCGAAAATTTCCGGAGCAATTTCCGGCTGAGCTTGAATCTGGATCAGTACTGGTTGGGCTTCTTGACTTGGTCGAAATCCCTCTGTCACTCGGAGATCTCCGGATTGGGACCTGGAAATCTCCGGGAGGATTTCCGGCTAAAACTGTTTTGGAGTCAGTACGCAATCTAAGTTCTGGACTTGGTCGAAATCCCTCTGTCACTCGGAGATCTCCGGACTGGGGCTCGGAAATCTCCGAGCGCCGGAAATCTCCGGTAGGATTTCCGGCTCAGCTTGAGTTGGAGTCAGTACGCATTTCAAACCAGACTTAGTGAAAAATAAGGACGGCTCGGAAATCTCCGGTCTGGGGACCGGAAATCTCCGAGCCCCGGAAATTTCCTGACTGAAATCCTGAGGTAGAACCAAGTGTAGTTGAATTGAAACTTAGGCAAACTAAGTGTTCCTCTTTATCAGTCAACCTGTAAAAGAGCCTGCATGCTTCATCACAAACATTAGAATACTTTGTATGTTGTCATAGTCACCAAAATCTGGGAGTGCATAGAATGCACTTTCAATCTCCCCTTTTTGGCGAATGATGACAACACAAAAAAAATGGATTTGTAAAATATAGACGGAGCTCCCCCTAAGTGAGTGCACTATTAAGAATGTTTTTGGAATACAAAGTGCACATTTCTTAGGATCAACACTCCCCCTAGATTTTACAAAACACACACAAACATAATAGAAGCAACAAACTTAGATAAAGAGTTATTACAATAGAGAATTTAACAGTACTCATGTCTCACACACATGACGAACAAAAACAGTCACGAAATAAAGGAGCACCGAAGGAAACAAAACGAAAAGAAAGAAGTGCTCCTAGCCCATGCAAATCCCGAGAGTCCTAGAGATACTTCTCCCCCTTTGGCATCAAGATACCAAAAAGGGAGGAGGTTCCACTAACGTCCCATGACTCAAGAGTCGGAACCCTCGTCCTGATCATCTTCCTCCTCCTCCTTAGTGTCAGCATTCTCAAGATCGCTGTCCTCTGGCACAGCATCATCCCAATCAAATGTGAGACCATCTGCATTCCAATCTTTGAAAGGAACCCGAGGCTTCAAAGGGTGCTTCGGAGCAGGCATCTTCAAGTGAGCCATCATTGCTTCTTGGCGCTGCATAATGCGATGGTTCTGAGAGTAGATGGAGTAGTTCTCACTGTGAATGCAACAGTTCATGTTCATGATTTTCTCAATTGCTCGAACTACCCAGGGGCGACTTTTCTTGGCAGCTTTCTTGATGTTGGGATTGGAGGGAACCCGAGATGGACCACCAAAAATGTCATCCTCATTGATCTCATGCATGGTGGCTTGTTGTTGAACCTAGTGAGCAGATTTCTGGACAAGCAGGGCTGGCTTGTGAGGCTGAGTGGCAAAGGCTGCATCAAAGTCATCACCGTCTTGCTCAGAAAGCTTGTAGAGGCTCTTGATGAGCAACATTATATAAGGAGCATATGGAGGAACTTTCCTCTCAAAGACTGCTAGTGTCATCTCCTGGAAAATAAAGTCCATGACATCCACCTTATAGACCTCCTGCTCAACCGCATACTCCCCAAGATAGGCATCATGAGCTTTGGCCATCAAGTTTACTAGAGCCCCGGCAATATTATCTGCATTGCCGGCAATGGGAGCAATGGTCTAACGGAACATGCGAAGCAGGATATCATAAGTGGGGAGGAGGCCATTCTGAGAGCCAATCTTCCCTCCAGGCTGGTAAAGATCAGTCATGACGTGTTTGTTGTAAGACACGCCATGGACATGCATGCGGGCACCAGCTGCAGTAGAAAGACCACGGAAAGGACATCCAAGAATCTGAGCAAACTCTCTGAAAGAGGAAGTCAAGCGCTGCCTGCCAGACATCCAAGTCATCCCAATATCCTCTGAGGAGTCAAACACCACAGTGGCATAGAACTGATGGATAAGAGAGACGCTGTAGTTGCACTCAGTTCTCATCAAAGGCTCCAAACCCAGAAGTCCACAAACTTTCACAGCACCACCAAAATAATCGGCCTTCTTCATTAATTTGTCAAAGTCAATCCACTTCATGGGGCGGATTGGCTTGTCAATAGAGAACTTCTGATAGACTTCCCTGTAGATCCATGCCATCTCAGTGCAAAAGTCTGTGGGATCATTAGACTCCACATTATAGGAGAGATCACTTCGCCACTTGCGAAAACTGCCTTTGTTGAAGTCTTCAAGACGGAGCTCGGTCCTCTTCTTCTTGTTAGCACCAATAGGTTTCCTGAGGATGGCTGAGGTCTCAGTTTGTGAGTTGTCTTCACTTGAGGGCCCACTGGGAGGGCGTGGGTGAACTGGTTTGGCTCTTCCGCGAGTAGAAATTTGCTTGAAGCGGCCACGAGGGTTGGAACCTGCAGATACACAACATAGAGAGGATGGAAAGCATATGGGGTAAGCACTCATGTCCGAGATTGAAAATGGAACATACTAGAAAAGTTTTGACAAACACAGTTTCTGGACTTAGTTGTTTTGATTCTGAGCAGGCCGGAGATTTCCGGGTCTGACTCGGAGATTTCCGGGGTTCGGAGATTTCCGGGTCAGACTCAGAGATTTCCGGTCTGCACGAAATTTGGACAGATTTGAACAAAATCTATGGATGAAAAACAGATATGTGCATGTGGAAGGTAGAACATGCCAAGGGGAGCAATTCTACCAAAGGAAACAAACAACAACCTCCTAAATCGGCTAGGTTAAAAGAAAACAAGTTTCGTCCGAGATTTGAAATAAGAGGAGTTACCGGAAGACATTTCGAAAAGCGTGCGGATGGAAACGAAGCCCTTGACGAGGAGAAGCAGATCCCCGAAGCACGCAAGAAACCGTCGAACGATCCACCGGCAGCGAGGAAAGGAAAAACTGGAGATTTTCGGAGGAGAGAGAGAGTTAGGGCACGGGGTGGAAGAACTGGCCGAACCGGCCGGTCCACCCGTGCCCTTATATAGGCAGGAAAATTTTGAACCGGAAATTTCCGGACTGAGGCTCAGAGATTTCCGGGTGCCGAAGATTTCCGAGGCTATTTCCGGATAGGACTTAGCCCTGGAAATTTTTTGGCACACTCGGAGATTTCCGGACATCGGACCGGAGATTTCCGGACCCCGGAGATTTCCGGCTCTAATTCCGATTCAGCTTCGCCTGAGTTCAGTGCCGAAATTGAAAAAGGACTTAGGTGCTGAAAATCGCAGGGGCCGGAGATTTCCGAGTCTAGGCTCGGAAATGTCCGGACACCTGAAATTTCCGGGACTATTTCCGGTCAATAATCATCACAGGTTAGTGCTGATTTTTGAATGGACTTAGTCTCGAAATTTTCTGGTGGCCCGGAGATTTCCGAGTAAGGCTCGGAGATTTCCGTTCAAACCCAAAAACTCCAGGAACAAGAAACCAAAAGGGGACATGAGTGGGGAAAAGCATGTTTACAGGATAGTGAAAGGCTTAGGATAGACACTCAAACTGATTAAAGAAGACACAATCAAGTTGCAAGAACCATACAACACAAGAAAAGACATCCAAGAGTGTGTTTTCCCAAAAGAACCAAAAACAATGCAAGTGAGAATCAAAGAATAAAACCAAATAGAATCCAAAGAAAAAGAGTGTTGGTGGCCGAGGCCACCGTGTATGAGTTGTAGCATGGTACCGCGAAGATATATCTTGGGTCCATAACTACATCTCAACATTGAAGCTCACAAATTAGATTCAATTTGAAGTTTTAGCAATGATATGTCACTATATGCATAATAGGGGGAGGAAGAGTCCAATGTATTAGGAAAACACTCCCCCTAAGTCCATGCGTACCTCTAGGTCTTATAAAGCCTTAAACGTTGGAGTGTGTGTACGGAGTTCAAGCCAAGACCCGAGAATCTATGATATTGAGCTCATTTCTCAAGTAGCAAAAGCGGGCTTTATCAAGGGGTTTCGTGAAGATATCCGCCAATTGATCCCTTGTACCAACATATGATAGATCAATATCTCCTCGTGCCACGTGATCCCGGATGAAGTGATGACGAATCTCAATGTGCTTGGTCCTTGAATGTTGCACCGGATTGTATGCAATTTTGATGGCACTCTCATTGTCACATAAAAGCGGCACTTTGTCCAAGAGGACACCGTAATCCTTTAAAGTTTGCCGCATCCAAAGAAGTTGAGTACATCCGCTTGCGGCAGCGACATACTCGGCCTCCGCCGTGGATAATGAGATGCAATTTTGTTTCTTCGAGGACCAACTCACCAAAGATCTTCCAAGAAATTGACACGTTCCGGATGTGGACTTCCTATCATCAATGTCGCCCGCCCAATCGGAGTCAGTATATCCACAAAGAGACAAGGTGCCATCTTTGGGATACCACAACCCAAAGCAAGGGGTATGAACCAAATATCTGAAGATTCTCTTTACGGCCATCAAATGACTTTCCTTAGGCGCGGCTTGATACCGGGCACACACACCCACGCTTAAAACGATATCGGGCCTAGAGGCACACAAATAAAGAAGAGACCCAATCATAGAACGATACTCCTTTTGGTCTACCTCTTTACCGGCGGGGTTGAGTTGGAGGTGGCACTTGGTTTGCATAGGAGTCGTCACACCGTTAAGTCCAAGTAATTTGAATTTCTTGATCATCTCTTGAATATACTTGGCTTGACAAATGAAAGTCCCTTCCCTCAATTGCTTTATCTCAAAGCCAAGAAAGAACTTGAGTTCACCCATCATGGACATCTCGAACTTGTCGGTCATTAGCTTGGAAAACTCATCATTGAACACACGGTTAGTAGAACCGAAGATAATGTCATCGACATATAATTGAAAAATGAAGAGTTCACCATTAACCTTTTTAGTGAAAAGAGTGGGATCGATTACCCCAACCTCAAATCCACGGTCTACCAAGAACTCTCTCAAGTGCTCGTACCATGCACGGGGGGCTTGTTTAAGGCCATAGAGAGCTTTGTCCAAGACATAGACGTGGTGAGGATGGTTGGGGTTTTCAAATCCCGGGGGTTGTTTAACATAAACAAGTTCTTGCAATGGATCATTAAGAAAAGCAGATTTTACATCCATTTGTTGCAATTTGAAACCATGGTGAGAAGCAAAAGCGATGAGAATACGTATCGATTCGAGTCTTGCGACCGGCGCGAAAGTTTCTCCAAAATCGATGCCTTCAACTTGAGAAAAACCTTGAGCCACCAACCGCGCCTTGTTCCTCAGAACGATACCATGTTCATCTTGCTTGTTCTTGAAGATCCACTTAGTGCCAATAACGTTGCGGCAATCTTTAGGCTTCTCAACTAGACGCCACACTTTGTTGCGCTCGAAGTTGTTAAGTTGTTCATGCATAGCCCCTAGCAAATCGGGATCTTCAAGAGCATCAAAGAATTTCTTGGGCTCGACCATGGAAATGTGTGCTTGATGATCACTAAAGTGAGCTAATTGACTTCGTGTGGAGACCCTTGCTCGAATATCACCAATGACCTTATCGAGAGATAATGCTCTAAATTCCAAAGACTTTGCAAAGCAAGCTTGACGACGAGTTTCAATTGCCGCCCTTGTGGTGGGGACAATTTCTTGACCATCTTGATCCTTTGGATCCTCGTCTTGACCTTCTTGAGGGCCTTGATCATCATGAGAAGTCTCTTCATGAGGTGGAGAAGGATGATCTTGCCCTTGAGTAGAATTTGGAGAAGTGGAGTTGGCTTCGATAATCTTGGTGGAGGAGGCATGATCTTTTTGTTGATGAAGATCTTGTTGAAATTCATCATGAGCTTCAACTTGAGAAGAAATAACATGCCCTTGTTGAGGAGGATCTTGAGATTGATCTTGAAGGGAATCATCATTTTCTATGAGTGAGCCACCTTGAGGTTCTTGTGATGGTGAGGTTTTCTTGATGGGAGAACTTGAATCATCTTGAACAACTTCTTGATGGACTTCAATTGGGCGTAGAAATCCCACTCCCATCTTCTTAATAGCATCAAAAGGTTGTTCATCACCTACATCACAAACACCAACTTGCTCCACTTGGGAGCCATCATTTTCATCGAATTCCACACTACAAGACTCTGTGATAATCTGGGAGGATTTATCAAAGACTCTATAAGTGTGAGACTCGCTACCATAACCGACAAAAAACCCCTCAAGAGACTTAGAGTGAAACTTACCCAACCGGACACCCTTGACGAGATAATAGCACTTACATCCAAACACTCGGAAGTAGCCAATGTTGGGTTTATTGCCGGTGAGGATCTCATATGGAGTCTTCTTCAATCCCTTGCGGAAGTAGAGGCGATTTGATGAGTGACATGCGGTGGAAATAGCCTCCGCCCAAAAGTTGATGGGAGACTTGAACTCCGCCAACATAGATCTCGCCATGTCGATGAGAGTCCGGTTCTTTCTTTCGGCAACGCCATTTTGTTGAGGAGTGTAAGCAGCGGAATATTGATGACGAATGCCTTCTTCGCTAAGAAAGTCGTTAAGAGTGTAGTTCTTGAATTCCGACCCATTGTCACTCCGAATAACCAAAATGGGAAGGTCATGTTGGCGTTGAACTTCCTTTGAGAAGTCGATGAAGACTTGTTGAGTTTGATCCTTGGTCTTGAAGAAATAGACCCAAGTATACCTTGAATAGTCATCAACAATCACGAGGCAATATTTCTTGCCACCAAGACTTATCTCCGGAATTGGTCCAAATAGATCAACATGAAGGAGCTCCAAAATCCGGGATGACGATATGATGGTCTTGCTTGGATGAGGAATATCATGCATCTTGCCTTTCACACAAGCTCTACAAATTCGATCCCTTGAAAAGGAAACATGATCTTTTAGTCCAAGGATGTGGCCACCCTTGTGAAGACTTTGCAAAGTACAAATGTTTACGTGAGCTAGTCGGCGATGCCAAAGCCAACCCATGTCGGCTTTTCCGAAGAGACACATGGCTTGATAAGTGGTGGCTCCGGAGAAGTCCACCACATAGAGCTCATGCTCCACGTGTCCCACGAAAGCCACTCTTAGCGACTTGCTCCACAAGAGGACCACAATGTCCTTATCAAAGAAGGGAGAGATCCCCATCTTTGTTAAGGCACGAACCGATAACAAATTATAGCCAAGAGATTCAACAAGCATGACATTGACTAGAGAAATGTCGGGGGCAACTACCACTTTGCCAAACCCGGTTACCTTAGACCTTGATAAGTCACCAAAAGTTACGGTTACTTCGGTGGGCAACAATACTCGATCGAGCTGGGCACGCTGCAGGCGCCTCCGGAAGAGAGATAAAAGATATTAGTTGGAGCCCCTTGCTAGGGTTTGGGGTTACTTGATCTTCATTAGGTTTCAACTCCGTAACGAGTTCTTTGCTCCCGGTCATATGACTTGTACATCCACTATCAATTATCCATTTTGAACCACCGGGAGCAAGATCCTACAAGAGATTAATTCTTGCATTTAGCAACCCATTGCTTCACAATGGGTGCTTTATGGTTAGCGACAAGAGATTTAGGAACCCAAATAGCATATGAAATAAAACCATAGTAGGGTCCAATGTAACGAGCACAAACATTCCCATAATAATCGACATATAAAGCATAGTTAGGGTTGTTGTCCCCGGCGTGATCTTTACGAGTAGGCTTTCCCCTTGTGACATTCCTACTCGCAAGACCTTCCTTGGATTGAATGGAGTCGGCCTTCTTGGTTTGGATGGGGTTGATGCTCTTGGGAATGCCCTTCTTGGCATTCATCTTGATGGGAGGCACATATCCAAGACCTTCCTTTCCTTGTCGAGTGTGAGGCTCCACGATGGGAGTCTCAACAACTTGTTTACCTTTAATAAGGATGATCTTGGATGTGGCGGCCTTAGTCATCTCACTCTTCAACCTAGCATTCTCCTTCACAAGATTAGCATTATCACAAGAACACTTAGAGGTAGAGATGCTAAGAGAATCAAGGTTAGTTAGCCGAGTTTGGAGTTGGGCATACGACTCTTTTAGAAGAGCATGTTCACTCTCTAAAGCCTTGTGAGCTATGACGAGCTTCTCCATGTCCTCAATGAGTCGAACATGCCCAACCACAAATTCAGCTTTATCTTGGTGAGCCATCTTAAATTTAGCAAAGTACATATCACGATCCTTAATGAGCTTAGCATGTGAGGAGTTATGAGTTTCCTCAATAGTTTCAAGTTGCTCCTCAAGACGAGCATGAGACTCTTCAATCTCCTCAAGAGAGGACTTCAAATAATATAGAAAAATAGCGTCTTCTCTTTCTATCTTACCCTTCTCTTCATTTAGATGCTCTAGCTCACCAATTCGAACCATGAGGGTACCAACATGTTTCTTGCTATCACCTTGCAAGTTAGTGATAAAGGAGTCGAATGCCACAAGCTCTTGCTTGATTTGAAAGCTAGAGGCATCATCAAGCTCATTCATTTCATTCATGAGAGAGGAAGATGATGAAGGTACCTCCGATGCCTTTGCCATAAGACACTTTGAGCTCTTGGTGATGGAGTTCTCATTAGGCGATGTGAATAGAGACGATGAAGAGCTAGTCGTAGTTGAAGGAGTTCTTGTCGTTGATGGAGAGATGGTAGTTGTCAAGGTGGTGGCAAGGGCCGACACTTCATTTGGCGTTTCTTCCTCCGACTCTTCATCATCGGTGGGATACTCCTCTTGAGTCAACAACATGATGCGAGGCTTCTTGTAAAAAGGCCTCTTCTTTCCATAGGCCTTCTTGGGAGGCATCTTGGTTTTGTCCTTGAGCACTAGACGTCCACCATGCTCTTCTCTTTTCTCATAAGGGCACTCGGCAACGAAATGGAACTTGTCTTGACAATTGTAACATGTCCTTGACTTGGAGGGTGAGACCCTATCGGCTTGAGGTGCATTCTTGTCAAAACGCATCTTGCCTCTTGAGGGATTGTTCCAAAAGGTGCGGGCCGCAAGAGCGAGATGGTCATTGTAAGCAATCTTGAGTGCTTCCTCGGACATGGCGGCAAAGTTTCCAAGATCATCATCATTGCTGTATTATTCAACGGTAGCCTTCAAAGCGAGGTTGGTTGTGCCTCTTTGCATTCCAAGAGCCCTTCCCCTTGCATCTTGAGCATTCTTAGTGGCCACCTTGTATGCGGCCATCTCTTGCATAACCTCATTAGACGTCATGAGATGATAGTTGTGTCTTCCTTGAAGACTCTTGACGTCGGTAGGCTCACAAGCCATCATAGAGCTAACATACTTCCTCTTGATCCAAGCATCATCAATACGAGAGGCACCCACTTCTCGAAAGCTTGTGGCTATGGTCACCAATCTTTGATACATCATCTCATGGTCTTCACCATCAAGCTTGAAAAAGCCCTCGGCTTCATTGCTCAAAGAGTCATAGCGGTTCCTTCTCATGCTATCATTTCCAACGAACAACTCGGATAGACCATCCCATGTCTCCTTGGCGGTGGTGAGATGTTGGATGCGAGGCATGTCCTTGTTCCCAACCGCCTTTTGGATCATGTAGAGAGCGGTGGCATCAAGTTGAGCCTCCACCACTTCTCTTCTTGTTAGGTTGGTCGGATCATGCGGCTTGTATCAAACTTGAATGATGCGCCACAACTCGATTGAAGAGCTGCAAACATGAGACTTCATCATGTATTGCCATTGAGAAAAGGTATAGTCTTTAAGCATCGGGGGGTCACCCCTATGAGAAACTTGCGGGTGAGGAATAATGGGATCGGGGGTATGGTATTGGGATGGGGGAGGAGTGGCGTTGTAGCCTTTAGGCACTTCATCATTGGATGATGGAGTGTTTTGATGGGTTGAGGAACTACTAGCATCACCCTTCCCATCCAAAGGCAATTGCTTTCCCTTTATCAATTCGGGGTCCACATCAAGAGTAATGCCCGGAAGCACCGAAGGCTTTGAGGGCAATGCAAGAGAGGTTTCCTTAGATGTCTTGAGAGACTCAAGCATATCATGAAACTTCTTGAACTCGGTTTGTATGGACGATGTCAACTTTGTTTCGAAAGAGTTGATATCGGCCATAGTGGCACCTTTCTCTTGCATTGCCGCCAAAGTCGCGGCGTCCGTTTCGGAACCCTCTTTTGGGCCAACTTGCATTGTCCAAGGTTGGTCTCAAGCGGTGAAGCTTTTAAGAGACAACCTGGCTCTGATACCAATTGAACGACAGTTGACCACCTAGAGGGGGGGGGGTGAATAGGTGTTGACCAATTTTTATGTCTTTTTCAGTTTTAGGCTAGCGGAAAGTAAGTTGTCTAGATGTGCAACTAGGTGACACAAGTGACAAACAACAAGGAAGCTAAGCAGGTACAGGAAATAACGATGCGGTAAAGGAGAGTGGAACGAAACAACCGTAGGAACTCGAAGACCAAGATTTTATCCCGAGTTCCACCACATAGGTGTACGTCTCGTTGGAGAGGTGTGAGCTACCACAAAGGTTTGCTCAACGCCACAAAGGCCTCACCCTATTCTCCTGTGAATTCGACCACAAAGGTGCGAATCCACGCTTCCACTAAGGACTCCTTTAAGGGCGGAGAAAGTCCCGTACAAATTCGTGAGGCACACACCCACAACTGAATTGGGGGCTCTCACAATGACCACAACAGGTCACTTCCACAAAGGAATCCACAAAGGATCAAAACATATAAGGTTGAACCTAGCTATCCACAAAGGAACCCTAGATTCGTTGCCCCTCAAGAAATAGAGGGGGAAGTCAAATCGCTTCGGTGGAGATGTAGATCGGTGGCTTCTCCCTCAGATCCCCAAGTATCAACGGATTTGAGTGGCTAGATTGGGAGATCCGGGAGAAACGAGCTTCAGCACGAATGGAGGAGAGACAAAATCTGGAAGCTTAGAATGCTGGAGGTAGGTGGAGGGGTATTTATACCCCTCCCCAAAATCTGCCCGTTGTACAGCCGCCAGCCCGGAAATCTCCGGGTTGAGGACCGGAGATCTCCGGACCCCGGAAATTTTAGGAGCAATTTCCGGCTGAGCTTGATTCTGGATCAGTACTGGTTGGGCTTCTTGACTTGGTCGAAATCCTCTGTCACTCGGAGATCTCCGGATTGGGACCCGGAAATCTCCGGGAGGATTTCCGGCTAAAACTGTTTTGGAGTCAGTACGCAATCTGAGTTCTGGACTTGGTCGAAATCCCTCTGTCACTCGGAGATCTCCGGACTGAGGCTCGGAAATCTCCGGTAGGATTTCCGGCTCAGCTTGAGTTGGAGTCAGTACGCATTTCAAACCAGACTTAGTGAAAAATAAGGACGGCTCGGAAATCTCCGGTCTGGGGACCGGAAATCTCCGAGCCCCGGAAATTTCCTGACTGAAATCCTGAGGTAGAACCAAGTGTAGTTGAATTGAAACTTAGGCAAACTAAGTGTTCCTCTTTATCAGTCAACCTGTAAAAGAGCTTGCATGCTTCATCACAAACATTAGAATACTTTTTGTGTTGTCATTAGTCACCAAAATCTGAGAGTGCATAGAATGCACTTTCAAGTGGCCCGCCATTCTTTAGCCATCTTTTGTGGCCTTTTATGTGTGTTTGTGCTATATATATCCACTGAACAGAAGATAACTCAAAATGAGTGTCCTATTTATGCAAGTGATCCATTCACTTCTTTTTTTCGGCTAGGCATGACCATATTGTTAAGTTTTCACCATCTACATATCAATTATTAAAAGTAAAGTTAACACAAAGCCCATAATCTGGTAATTATCCGGCCTATTTAAGGTGCCGATGTGAGTGTGACGATAAAAAATGGTCTGACAAGTGTTTTGACACCCCTAAAACTAGGGGTGTAAACGGATAGAATAATTTCCGTATCATATCCGATTTCGAAACCGTTTTCAACAATCCATATCCGGTTTTAAGGAATCCGGCGGATAAGGATATCCGAATCCGAAATTGACACCCGGATATGGTATAGGATATGGTATATAAAATAGCCTAAAATATGGATTATCCGAAATTTAAATAGGATTATCCGATGGTTTGGATCCGAATAATCTGATTTTCTTCCGAAAATGTCTAGTCTAATATAGCATAATTTGCAGCTAGTAAGTTGTCGAGTTCGTTAGTCGAACAACATCTTACTTAAAGTCATTGTAAAGACTATGAATTACAAGTTGGTTAGTTATTAGGTTATTGAACAATTATTTTTGTATGTATGGTTTGACAATTTTGTTACCGCTCTGAATTCGCTCCGCTTCCACCTTCGAATCCGCCATCACGGATATCCGCATCCGAATCCGCATCCGGTCATTATTCGATCCGCTTCGAATTCGATAAAAAATTATGGTATAGGGTATGGTAAAGGCAAAATTCGATCCGATCCGTTTACACCCTACCTAAAACAGACACAATTTAGAGTTCCGAACAAGTTTTAGATTAGCCCGGTAAATATTGTCTGGCCCACCGATAAGCTTGGTTTTATTTTGGTTGCGGTCGAGCTAAATCGCGCGCTCGTCTTAAGTTAATCTCGGGGATAATTGGCTGGGGCCAGTTGGTAGTACGGAGTGTCGGAGCATACACTCGTTCATGATAGGTGCAACAGAGGATTGATTGCCTAGTTGTACTACTTCTGTGGATTTTACGATAAATAACGTGTGGTTCGGTAGTGGGTCGACGTGTTTTTGCGCCGGCCGTATGCCATCATGCATGCATGGGACGTGGTACTGCTACTGAGTACTGACGGCGGGGCTGGAATAATCAAACTCCTTGCCATCCTTCATATTTCGCTTTTCAGGTCATTCCAGGCTGTTTCACGAATATTAGAAGGGGAATGTAGGTTGCTCAATAAATAATATGTTGGGCTGGGTAAATATTAGTGTCTCATACATAATCAGGTAAAAATTCATACCTATTTAGGAAAATATTGTACGTATTGTTTCTAGCAACTTATAAACTATATATAATATAAAAGCAACAACTTTAAATTTGTTAATCTCTTAACGAGACGATCCCGGCAACTGGTTTGTAGAGGCGGAGTAGTCATGCTAGGAAGGGATAGTAGAGGTGTAGCCGAAGGTACAGTTATTGTATGTCGACCGTGCTCGTGCTTGCAGGGAAGAATGAGACACAATGAAAAGGGAAAGGTAGGAGGGTTGCTAGGGTGACTCGTTAGTCAGAGTGACAAAAGGGAGTCACTGGTAGTCGTGCACGGCAGGAGAGTAAGAACAACACTCATGTTGAATCCTCCCGATTGGTGGTGCCCTTGAGCAGTGGTGGTGAATTTGCGGTCAAGTCGGTCGAGTTACGGCGGAGTTGCCGGATTCGAGGCCAAATCGATGGAAGAAGAGACAGTTGTGGTCATCGGAGGAGATACGTGACGGCAACATGAAAATTCTGATTGGTAGTTCCTCAAGGTTGAAACCCTCCCTATTTGTAGTGTTTGTACAGTGATGGTGGATTCGCCGAATCGGTCTGCGTTGTGACGGCACTACTAGAATCGAGCCAAAATCCATGTTAGAATAGACACGGTTGTAGGAGGTGTGAGGGCAATATAAAACTTCTGATTGGTAGTTAGCGTTGTGCATGTTCGTCTTTTTATTTAGCATCCGTCTAAATGTTTTATATCTGCAACACTTGGTGTTTTTTTATTATAAATGACAATAAAATTTGTATAGGTAGCTGCTGGAGCAAGATTTCGGCATCAAATTATCTAGAAAGAGTTATGACCTAAAATAGGAAAGCTATTAAAGATGCTCTAAGAGCATCTCTAACAGTAGTCCTATTTAAACCTCCGTGGCCTAAAAAACCTTTTTTTAGGGCACGAGAGGGAAAAAACAGCCTCCAACAGCTGCCCTATCACGTGCCCTATTTTGTGGCAGCTCTAAATTTTGGTTCTCTCTGCCCCATATTTGGGGCACCGAGTGCCGTGCGGATGCGTGCCCTATCATTTCCCTTTTCACTCGCGCGTGACAACCGCCACGCTGAAACCGCGTTTCGCCCGCGCCACAGCTGCTCCTGCGACAGAATCCACCGCCATGCCACCGAAGAAGACGAAGGCCGCCTCCGGCTTCAAGGGCGTGCGGGCGAGGCCGAGCGGCCGCTGGAGCGCCGAGCTGCAGCACGAGGGCATGAGGTACTACCTCGGCACCTACGACAGCCCCGATTTGGCGGCTCGGGCGTACGATGCCGCCGGGTGGCGTCTCGGCGTTCCCCGGGAGCAGCTCAACGACCCGAGCATCACCTCCCTACAGGACGCCATATTTCTCGCGCCTCCGATGCAGTCGAAGATGAAGACCCGGCTGGTGAAGAAGGAGGAGCCGACTCGGGTGCTCGAGACCGACGACGAGTCGATGGCTCGATTCGCACGGGAGCATCCTGAGTACGTGCAGTACAAGTGGGAGTTCTTCTGAAAGCGCGAGCAGGAGATGAAGAAGAAGAAGGTCGACGATGAGGCTGGACCGTCGACGGTAAAGGTGATCGAGTTGAGCTCTTCCTCCTCCTTCGACTGGGACGATTGATCCTCCTCCTTCGATTGGGACAGTTAGAGTAGTATCATAGTCTCTAGTAGTTGAATATGGTTCCAAAATATTGTTCATAGTTCAAATTTGTGATGAAACTATGGTTCCTAGTTTAAATCATGTTCAAATTATGGTTCGTAGTTCAAATTATGTTCAAATGTTCATGAAATATGTCTACAACAGGGCATGGGATAGGGCAGCTGTTGGAGAGGTAGTGCTCTAAAATAGGGCGGCTGGAAAAGTGGAAAACTGCTCCTATATGCGATAAAACATGTGCCCTATATGTGCTGAAACACCAGATAAGATAGGGCAACTGTTAGAGATGCTCTAAGAGAGGGGCAATACCGTAGTTTTGTATGCAGTAGATAGAAAAAAGTTTTATATTAACTTCAGTGGACACATCTTATTTTTTTGTTTATCTTGGTCTAAACTATTTGAAGGTTGAGACGTGGCTGACCTCTATTTTTTGGGATACTTTTTGTGTTAATCTGGATGGACAATTAATATTATTTTAATCATGATTTAAATCAATAGGATGTTGACACGTAGATCAATAAGGGAGGCCTATTTCTAGTGAGTTTAGTTCTTTGAAGGATACAGCTTTTGGATTGGATAACTGAACACCGTCGGTGAAGAATTTGCGCAATACAGTTAATCATATGCTTCTGCACATGATCACTTACACATTTTTTTGAGATAGTAGTTCTGATTTATTTTTTGAGAATAAGGTCTGATTTATATGGCACTGGAAAAAGAATCAAGATTCCGGCCTACGTGCCAAGTTGGATACTGGTCCATTTCTTATACGACTGTGATAGCTGGGCCATTAAATCTCGGACATTAGGACATGGGCCTCAAGAAGTTCTTGGACATGAGTACATCCTTTCTTGCTTATATTAATCATTAGTGTCATTGGATCCGTTATACTCTAAAAGATCCTATATTAACCATGCATGAGAAACTCCTATTGACATATTTGTTAGATTCTACTATTTACATATCTTTAACATCATTATGCATAAATTGCATAGATTATGCACCGTAGAAAAAATAACTAGAACATAATTTGTTACAAATATGTATTAATATATTTCAATATATTCACTCCAAATAAAAACCACACCAAATAATAATTAGTAATATGTCAATTATGTTATTAAACTATGTGAGCAAATATAAATATATATTTGTAATACTATAACATTATAAAAGTAATACTAGAGAGAAGTATAAAATTTTAGTATAAATTATATCCATTTTGTCCATCTCGGAGATGCGCTAATGTGACTTGGGGATACCCAACGGGTACTCCACAGTTAGTATACCAGCTAGAGCGACTAGGCCAAGGGTCTAACAAGAAGCCCACCTCGTAGATTACACATCAAAATATCGTCATTTAGTGTTTCCACCCGCCATGTAACCTACCGGTCTCGGACGCCTGAGACCTAGCCTACTATATAAAGGCTAGGACAGGCTAATAGAATCTAAGGCACTTCACGTTCCTGTGGGTCATCTGATTTTGGTATGGCTTTGTCCATCCCCGCCACATGAAAACCTATGACGGAAAGTCTTCTCTTCTGGTAGTGGTCCAAACGCTCGGCACTCGGAGACCCCGGGAATCTTGATGCCTACAGTAGCATCACGCAACGGTGGTCTAAGGTTGCTGGGGGTGTGCCGAGAAAAGGACGCGTCGATCTCGGCCATGGCAGGCTAGATAACGTAGGACATTTTGGCAGCGGCTTTACATTCAGAGAAACAAATATCATCACCGTTCAATCCTCTTGTAACCACTGACGGAACCATGAATGAACTGACATGTGCCACGGCCCGCCTAGGATTTAGCTCATCTTTCATTATTCTTGTTGGGCCGGCCCATATTTCCGAAAATATTAGTGATTTTGTGCATCTGATCCTCACAATAATTTGACCGTAGCTCCGCCACTAGTTGTAACCAATTTTAAGACAGGATCCGACGGTTTCCCATACATGTTTTTTTTATAGAACCCCATACATGTGTGATCTTTTTCTAAATACTAACTCCCTGGGATTGGTGTCCTCTCCTTCACCCACATGTCCACATCATGGTGGACCCCACTAAATTATATTTATTTATTTTCACAGTTTTAAATATAGTTTCATATAAAATCTATTGGATACATACAAGTGTTTGTACTTAAATGCTAGTTTTTTATAAAATAAGAAGGATTCCCATCTATAAAAAAAGAAAATTGTGGTTGTAACAAACGATAAGTAGCTCTATTTCACCTTACTCTTTTTGTGTAGATTAAAATAAAAAAAAGTTTCTATTGTGCGTACAATACGTATATCTCCATTTCACCTTAAAATTACTCATTTTGTGTAGATTAAAATACAAAAAAGGTTCTATAATGCGTACAATACATACACGTAGTTGTACGTTTTGTTTCAAAAAAGGTTAAACTTGAATGGTCGTTTTGTTATTTTAACAAATGAGATGCAGTAAGTTTGGAGTGTTGGCTCTATCTGAGAACTCCCTATCTCTTATCTCTGCTATCAGCGTCCACCAAAGCGTTGCGCAACCAACTTATGTCACGCGACACCATTTCTCTCACTCCGCCTCACTCGAAAATTCTACCAAAAACAACCATCTTTACGCAAACTTTGCCCGTCTCTTTGCACACACCTCTGGTTCCTCAAGCACCTGGGAGGCTGGAACAACAGGGTACCTCCATCTCTGATGTCGCGTCTCAAGTCCATTATTAATTTGCACGCCACATGCGCTCCTTTTTGGTGGCCACCCACCGTTGGTGACCTGAAAGACTTCCTACACCACTCGCAGTAGTTGCGCATGAACACCAACGTGGCCTCTCGCATCGACAACCATTGTCACCGTTGCTGTTAGTAGCGCTCGACCCTGTGCTGGTGGCAGATGCGGTTGAAACCGTGAACGACAAATCGAAGATGCCTACGGGTGGAAGGGTGAGTTATATGTCTTGTTGTTGGATGCCATCTATTACTGCTGAAAAGGACGTGGGTATTTATTTGTGAATTTTTTACGTATATCTCACTTTTATTCAGAGAACAAGTCAGATTATGTAAGAAAATGCATGCGTTTTATTTTAGATAGTTTGAATGCATACACTAAAAAAGAACCTATATTTGTCTAGCCTCAGTTGCAATTATTAGAGTGTAGAAAAGTAATGACCATGAAGGTACGCAATTTAACTTTCATGATATTTCATAATTGTCGATGTATCATGATCGTCTAACCGAGTTTTGTGCCAGTTTTGTGCCGCTTATGTACTTCTCTATGTTTAATTAACCGTGTTGTATTTTTTTTTAAAAACAGTTAATCGTGTTGTAAAATAGTGAGTCGATGGTAATATTTTCTCTTTCATTGCTACTGTTTTTATATATGTTTCGCCATCTATCATTGTTCCTATTAAGACAGACGCCCGCAAGACGGCGTCTTTTGCTTCTAGTTTGTTACATGCACACTAGTTACTGAAATCACTCCACGCATGCAGTATCTCCGGCCAGCCAAGAAGAACCGGCCGTCCGGCGACACGTTACGAGGATGCGCGCAACGCGTGGCCGGTGGCACTCACTCACTCATGCGCGCCGCATGCATGACGGCATCCGGGCGAAACTTGCTCTCGTCGGCCGCGTCTTGTAGCTAGCGCCTCCTGGCGAGATGACGGCACCTAGCTTATCTTTACGCTCCAGTGCTGCATGCGATGTACTCTCTAGGCCTGTACGCAGAGGACGACGAATTCGGAGACTCCGAGCCCATTTTCCTCCGAGAGTTAGACGACATGGCCGCCGATGCTGCAGAGGCTGTGGTGGGAGCGGGAGGTCGGGTATCAGCGAGGGACGTCGGCGGCGGCCGGAGGAGGAAGAAGAAGCCGCGGGGATGGAAGACCATGCCCTTCATCATAGGTATGGTTTGGTTCACGAGGGAAATGTTAATCGCCTCTCTGGATTTCCTTCTTGTTACTCCGTCCATCTTCCTTTTTCTTGTTGGCAATGAAGGGGACGTTTCTTTGGTCAAGGTAAACGAGAGAATCAATCAGACCACAGCCTGCACCTCGGCCGGACCTAGTACAGGAGCTAGCGCGCGCGGCTGATGCACTGCAATCCAGCGAGCTGATCATGCATGGCTCTTGAACATTGGGCTGTCCCTACGCGCGCCAGGCAGATACTGTGTGCATGCTTGGTCAATCTCTTCGACTGGACCTGAGCCTGACCATCTTTTTCCGAGGGAAAACACCTGACCATCAAAATTTCCACATGTTCTAGCTAGCAGAGCATTGGGTAACAGTTCTTGCTAGCCCCGATCATACGGCGAGAGATTTAGATTTACTGCTGATGATTAGATAGCGCGAGTGACAGACTTGCAAACAGTATTGTACGTCTACTATCAGACAGTACATTAACACAGACAGCACACTGATAACCCCCCCTCCTCCATAAACCCCGGGTCCAAAGCCAGTACGTACCCGGAGAGAGAGACCTTACGATCAGGAGCCAGATCGAGCCCACTTCCACTGATGCGCGCCGCATGTCCATCGATCGTCGACGTGCCGAAACCGGCGGAAACGAAACGGCGGGATTATTTCCAGGAGTAGCTATAAGAAGACGTACGTCGTGTAGCCCGGGCCTTCTGGCCAGATTACGCGCGCCAGCTCCTCTCGTGTCTATGTGTACGACGTACACGACGACGACGTCTACGGTGCCACGCACGGCGTCGTCGGTGCATTTAATCTGGAGATCGATATATTGCTCACGGAGTGGTTAGCACCGACCAGTTTTCTCAGAGGGACAGACAGACAGACAGACAGACAGACATGGCCGCCGCCGCTGGTACAGTGGAGACACTGGAGGAGGCGGTGGTGGTGGATCGGGACGGCGGCCGCGGCGGCGGCGGCGGGAGGACGAGGAAGCCCCAGGGATGGAAGACCATGCCCTTCATCATAGGTACGCCAGTACAGTACGTGTGGCTCATGTCATGGCTGGATTTGCTCCCCGTCTCTCCGACTCCGACCATCTCCCTCCCCGCTTCTTGTTTCGGATACAGAGTCATTGCTGTGCTGGGTCCTGACCACGCTATCTCAGCCGGGCGTACGTACAGGACGCGATCCGGCCGTGCCGTCGAGCTCGAGCTATATCTACAGTTGCTAATGTCCAGCGAGCTCATGCGTATGCTTTGGTTAACTAGCTTCGTCCACTAGACTTGACAGTGATGATCCCCTTGATTTGACTTGCATATGCACCAATGCACCACATCAGCGCGTTTTATTTTCAGTAATTAGTCTGCTACTCTGCTTCGGGCTTGCGAATTGGACTCGTATAGAATTTTGTACTTCGTAAAACCGTAAAAGGTTGTCTTAGGTCAGAAACACTAGAATAGGTTTCTTAATGTTTTGCCTTTTGGGGGATGATAGTAGATGAGACCCATCACCCATGATTGGAAAAAAACTGGATCGACAATTAATACAAAATGGTTAGGCCAAGGTGAGGATAATTTGATGATTGGATAACATTTATGATCAGATACAAGAACAGGTTACAGGTATTGCTTGGGTTTTGCCAGGTTTTACAGAGTGATATATACTGGAAGAGAGCGGTATATGTATCATCTGGTCTCGTCAGGGGCACCCAGTAACAAACAGAGGCCATGCACACTATAAGTCTGGCGTACCAAAACGAATATAAAGTCAGAATAAAAAACGGCATGTTAACATTCTTCTTCACACGAATAAACTCAAAATTAACAACCCATCGTAGGCGGGTACAGTACCGAGTGACTTGTCATTTTGTTTCTATGCAGCAACCGAGACATTTGAGAAGGTTGGGTCAATTGGGGTGGCAGCAAATCTGACGGTCTATCTTGTGAAGCGCTTCAATGTTGGGCAGCTCACGGCAGTAAACATTACCAACATCTTCTACGGCACTCTAAACTTTGCGCCGTTGCTGGGGGCCTTCATCTCCGATGCCTACCTGGGAAGGTTCAGAACCCTAGCCTATGGATCATTCTTTAGCCTCCTGGTATGTCCATGCCACAGCCACTTCTCTTTATTTCACCTGCTTGTGTTGACAAAAAGAAATGCAGGATCAGTCAACATTGTCGAAGTAAGTCTAAGAGATGAAGATGAATCGAAATAACCAGCAATATTGATCAATACATGAAACGGCATGTGCAATGAACCCTAGTGATGATTAACATTTATCTGTCCATTTACCAAAAAACTCAATGCCTCAGTAAATGATATTTATTTACTGCCTTAACTGGTTCCAAGGAATTCTATCCGCAGATAGCCAGATTTGAGATTTCCCACCAAGATCAATGGTGATACCACGCCAGATTTGAGATTTCCCACCAAGATCAATGGTGATACCACTATATACAAGCTATTAGGCATCAAGTACAAATACAAAGCACATGAAAGATACCATGCACTTCATTTACATGAAAGATATATATTCTAGTAAGATTGCACTTGCCCAATGTCGATGGCGACAACCTTACAAGAACTACAAAACATGAATAACGTAACTGTAGTAAAATTTCTACAGTCTTCTGTCAAGTATCAACTAATTTTTTTTGCACTGCCCGAATCTAATATGCGTGTTTATTTTCTGTAAAAACAGGGGATGCTGGGATTGACTTTATCTGCATCAGTTCCAGCTCTCAAACCACCGGGCTGCAATCAAACAACACAATTAGATGAACACTGCAATGGTCCATCAACACTCCAGTTGGGTGTGCTATACCTTTCTCTTGGGTTCTTAACCATCGGTGGTGGAGCAATCCGACCATGCAGCCTGCCCTTTGGAGTAGACCAGTTTGATATGACTGATGAAAAAAGCCGAAGGGGCCTGGGCAGCTATTATAACTGGTACTATGGCACAACTACTGTTGCCCTGGTGTTCTCTTTGACTATTCTCGTATACATCCAGAATGATATCAGCTGGGCAATAGGATTCAGCATACCCACAATCTTCATGGTTATGGCAATTATAGTCTTATTTATGGGTACCAGACTCTATGTGCATGTACAACCAGATGGAAGCATCTTCACTGGAATTGCCCAAGTTTTTGCAGCGTCGTTTAAAAAGAGAAAAATCAAGCTTCCATATCCTCACGATATGAATCAACAGGAGTTAGTGCTCTACAACCCTCCCACAATGGGAAACCGTATTTTCAGACTCCCGCTTACTTCCCAGTTCAGGTAAAATAAAGATAAAACCACAGTGGAAGTGTGAACTATCACAACACATCCACAAAAATGACACTTGATACTGCCCCATTCCCAAAAGCATCATGCTTTTTCCAAAGCAAAAAATACTATTCCTACGGAGAATAAGGTTTTGTTGTTAAATTTGTTTGTTATGTATTAACAAGTTGGAAGACTTGTAACATATAGGTGTAAAGACAATAGATGTATATCCAACCTTGCAAGATAGGGTTAACAACACCGGCACATATCTATTTACAAGGTAGCTACATTCAATGCACTTGCTAGAAAAATGCAGAAATTCATGTGATGAATGTAAGCCCTTGTTCAGCAAGTAAACTGAATATAATGTCCCACATGCCTCAATAAAAGTGAAAAAAACATAAGGAACATGCCGATCATGTCAAACAAAGATACCGATCATTTAAAATAATTATATGTAAATGCTAATGTATACCCGCTTTTTATTGTGATTCATCCTCAGGTTTCTGAACAAAGGTGCATTTGTAAGGGATGGTGATATAAATGATGATGGTTCAGTAAGAAACTCGTGGGAGCTTTGCACTATCCAGCAGATAGAAGAGGTTAAATGTTTGATGAGAATTGTGCCTATTTGTATTTCTGGCATCATATGCTTCGTCGCGTTGGCTCAACAATTCACGTATGTAATCTTGCAAACACTAACAATGGACAGTCACCTTGGGCCACACTTCGAAATTCCAGCAGGCACTGTTATATCCATATCCTTTATCGCCCTAACTTTGTTCATCCCAATTTATGACCGACTTTTAGTGCCTATGGCTAGAAGATTCACCGGGGTCGAAAGTGGAATTACACTTCTTCAGAGACAGGGGGTAGGATTGGTGATTTCTCCCATTTCAATGGTGGTAGCAGGACTTGTTGAACGTAAAAGGAGGAACTCAGCTTTGTCTAATGGAGGAATATCACCAATGTCAGTCTTTTGGCTTGCCCCTCAGTTGGTTTTAATGGGCATTGCTGAGGCCTTCAATGCAGTTGGACAAATTGAATTCTACAATAAGCAGTTCCCAGAGCACATGCTAACCCTAGCAGGATCCCTGTTTTTCATTACTTTAGCTGGAGCAAACTACTTGAGTACTGCTCTGGTAAACATCACAAGAAAGGTGACCACCAGAGATGGCCACGCAAGCTGGTTGACAGAGGATATTAATCACAGCAAGCTTGACTATTACTTCTATTTCATTGCCCTCATGGGAGTACTGAACCTTTTATACTTCCTTATATGCTCACACTACTATCAATATAAACCCATGTCACTCCATGCCGAAGAGTCCATCAAAATACGCACCAACGTAGAAGCAGATGCAGAGTGTGACAATGACAGAGAAGCACATAACAAGTAAGCATTGCAAGGGAAATTTGTTCTGCACAGAGTATATACTTTGGACAAATATGTCACACAGATTTTCTTATTATCTTTTGAGTGTGACGAAAAGCAATTCTACTGTAGTTTTGGCAGGACGGATGACTATTATCCAAAGAGCTAAAAGGCCTGTTGTATTCGAATTTGATGAAGTGTGAGCTTCTAGAACTTAATGAAGCCAGCCATACTTCTCTGGAACTTAATTAAGTCCATAGTATATCTGCAGCAAGTACACAGAGGGCGCACTTGCTAGTACAGTTTTTGATTCCTACAAAGTTTATATTTCATTTATTTCAAATGCATTCATACAATCTTTAGATTACTTTCATGTTGTTAGACTATGGCTCGTAAAACTAATGGCAACTAGTCAGCTAGATCAAACGAATCAGGTTCGTGCTTCCATTCATAGGTGAGCTATAGGTAAGGTGTTAAGCATGTAAAGAATAAACTGCCAAGTTAAACAAGATTTCAAATACAATTTCAGGCGAGTTCAAACAGCATGGGTATCAGGTGATCCTTCATATATTAATAAACTGTTTCAAACAAATACTTCCCAAAAAGTAAATCCAGTCCATACAATTTGTAGAGCTTAGAATTGATATATTCGAATTAGAATAGGATGTTAAGGATATGCACAACTGTACATTCAAAACGAGTCTACAGAAATCAAATTGCAGCAAAGTTATGCGCAGTTAGTGTTTACAGTAGCCAAAAACAACTTTTTCAGGGAATGGGTGCTGACTGTTAAAATTACACACCGTGGGAAGTCGTGGAACAATAACTGGACCACCACGAACTTTGCCAAGAGCAAAACTTATCCTCAATGGCCGTCCTAGCATTACCTGCAGAATTTAAAAAATCCAGTTCATTTGTTTGATCATTTTCTGAACTGACTATTTAACAATAACAATCTGTAAGGTCACTCTTGAGCCTTGACATAAATAACCTTTCCATCCATAGCATCCATGGCACACTTGGCGTCATAATCATTTGAGAACTGGACAAAACCGAAGCCTCTTGACCGTCCAGAGGTTTTGTCATACATTATTCTCACTGAAAGAAGAAATAGTATGCATATGAGTTCACTAAATTAAGATAAGTCTAACACATGCACAAATATCAACATTAATTATATGGGAATGAATAGAATAATAATAATGAAGTTGAGTATGGCTACACAATCTTACACCAGGCAAACAATGATATAGCTCAGCCAGAAGGTTCCATGGTATATGTTATTACTCAAAGTAAGCCCCGGTGTTACATGAAAAATAACCACATGTCATGGCTAAACTTTACGTAAAAAAGATAAGATGGTCATTAACAGAAACCCATGCACATGAACCAGACTACATGCAGGCATGGTAAGATAGACCTGAGAGGTCCGCTACCTATCTATCACATAAAACTAATAAAAAGTGAATGATTCCCTCTTAGTGTCAACATCCGAGAAGTATGGGATCTGACGGTAGTGGGAAAACAATATGCATGAATGTTATTGTCTTGAAGGAAGAAAGACGACCATACAACTAGATTCACGAACAAACACCCAATTAAAGTTAAACCCTTATACAGCTGATATATAGGGACTGCCAAAAAAGCAGAAATACTTAAATCTTAACCTGGTCCATGGACACAGGTACAAGAAACATAAATTGTCAAATATACATTTTTTTTATTGTCTAAGTGCTGATTCTATATCCACCAATTACATGATGATGTGCACCCAGCCGCATTGCTCAAGAACTAGATACTACACAGCATACACAGCTGGTATTTGCAGCTTCATCTACAAATATACTATACTACTATCAGTGTATGATGTTGCTGCAATTCAGCACATGCGCATTCAGGACCAGTTCAGAGTGATTGATATCGGTGCCAATCAGGCCAATCAGAGGTTATTACTGTTGGGCCTCCAAATTCTAATCAGCTATCCTAGGGCAAATGTAAAAGAACGGGAAGATGCACAAAAACAGAAGAAAATAATGAAACATGAAAGCGTACTTGACAACTCTTTCAACTGGGTCAGAATATTGTCTGCTAAACTCCCCATTCACGTGCACAAGGCTCCTCAAGTGATTGTGCTAGAGTGGAGATGAAATATGGTTAGTCACAAGACTCAAGACCCATTGGCCAAGGGTCTGATGCAATCCTGTATTGCTACTGCTCCTTTTGGAACATAATGTCGATGCTCATCCATTGTTCACAATAGACTCAACCATTTGACAAAGTAAAATTCTATCGCTCATGCCTAAAACAGATTCAAATAGGTTGAGACTAATGTAGTCCTGCTGCGATATATCATTCCCCTTCCGCAGGGAAGTACAGTTCAATCATCTTGCACTGGAGGCACGACCTAAACAGAACTCAGCCCCAAAGTTTTCTTCGCAGTCTCTTTTGTATAACTGGATCTGACAGATTCAGCAGCGCTATATTTCCCAATTGATGCATAGGTGTTAGAAAGTAACACCACATGTCCATAATCAAATGATTCCATTGCAAGCACCTTCTCTGCAGCAACCTTAGTGAACTTCACGTTACTGTGCAAACGCCCCCCTCCCATCAAGGCCTTCCAAGCATTTGGTTCCAATTTACTGTCAGTAAAACTAGCCATTCCTGCTGCTTCGTCCAAACGGCCAGCTCTTGCTAACAAATCCACGATGCATCCAATGTGCTCCTGACATGGATTGATGTCATTCTCGTTAATCATTTTTCTAAAGATGGTCAACCCATCATCCACAAGTCCAGAATGGCTGCATGCTAAAAATGTGTTCAAGTATGTTACACTGTCTAGAGCCTCGCTAGATTTCTCCATCTCATTAAAAAGTGCTACCGCTTCCTCTCCGTGGCCGCTTACACCATAGGATAATATCATAGTATTCCATGAGACAGTGTCTCGAGAAATCATCTCATCAAACAGTTTTCGGGCTAGAGTCACATCTCCACACTTACCATAAACTGCCATAAGGGTATTAAGAACAGGTTTATACAGACACAAACCTGACTTGTAGCTATACCCATGAAGCTGAACACAGAGGTCAAACTTATTGATCACATAGCAAGCAAGCAATAAGGTAACTAGTGTTACGGAATCAATCACAAACAAACCTTCATGCCTCATCTTAGTAAAGAGATTCAACCCTTCTAGGGCATTTCCATTTTCTACACATCCTGCCACCATCGCTGTCCATGAGACCAAGCTCTTATCCCTTGTGCCATCAAACAATTTTCTTGCAGAACTTAAATCCCCACATTTGGAGTACATTGTGATTACTGAATTAACTGCAGGAAGCTCTCTACTGAACCCACGAGTTACAATTTGGTTATGAACTGACTTTCCTCTCCTTCCATCACCCACAAGTGTACAAGCTTGGACCAAACTAACCATTGCTACCATGTCAGGCACTATACCATTTGACCTCATCTTGACAAACATAGATATAACTTCACCGGCATGCCCTTTCTCAAGAAGGGAGCCCATCATCATCGTCCAACTAACAACATTGCTGACAGGAATCTTCCTGAAAATATCTCTTCCAATCTCAAGACTGGCAAAACTCAGGTACATCCCCAGAATCGAGTTTGTCACTGCTACATCCAAATCAAGCCCCATCTTGACCGCGTAACCATGTGCAGTCCCACACAGTCCAACGCCGCCACAGCCAGCGCAAGCTTGAGTAGTGCTAATCATAGTCACAACATTATGAACTGGCCCCAACGAACAAAGCAACCCTTTAAACACCAACAATGCCTCCTCGAACAAATCATTGTGCACTAACCCAGAGATCATCGCATTCCAGGTGACTATACCTGGATCCCTCATTTCACTAAATAGAGCCCGCGCCTTGATGGGGCAACCACATTTGGCGTATGAATTAAGCAGCGCAGTTCGAACAAAAGGATTGGAATCCAACCGACACCTCACAGCCCAACCATGGAGGCACTCGGTGAGCACGGTGTCACCCAGCCCAGCCGCTGCAAGCGCTGCACCAACTAAGGTGAACGAGTTTGGGCACAGCCCTGCCCTCACCATACCGAGAAACATCCCAATCGCCTCGTCGAACGACCCCCTCCTCGCATTTTGGTAGATTGCCGTCGAGCAGGTGACCACGTCCCTAACAGGCATTTTGTCAAATAGTTGGCGAGGCTGGGTGGAACCAAGACGTCCAGTAGTGCCTTGGATTCGTTTCGGCGAACACCTACGATGCCCACCATCTGAGCCCGCCCACCACCCACCACTCAAGAGGTTATGTTGCTACCGACTGAACGAAGAATGACTGCAGTATGTGGGTTGGTATTTTACCTTCGGTGACGACGCCGAACGAGGAGAAGGCGTCCATCAGCGACCGCTCGTCCGCGGACCACGACAGCCCTGCCCATGGTCGTAAGGAGAAGAGACAAGCTGAGGTGAGAGATGATAAACGAATTGGGGAAGAAGGATACGAGAACAGTAGAGCAGAGTGGTACCGGCGACGAAGAGCTTGGGGTTGGAGGGCGGCTGTGGCGGCGCGGGAGGATAAGGAGGGGGCGGTTCGTCTGGAGGAGGGGTGGCGGCGGTGGAGAGGGCGCGGCTCAGGTGATGGCGGAGAGGTGCGAGGCGCAGGCGCGCGAGCAGTTCCGGAAGCGCCATGCCGGCGGCGGCGACGGCTGGCCAAGAGAGATGCGAGGCGCGACCACGGGAGGAATTGTACATCGTCAAGTCATGTAGGCTGTTCCCTCAACAACAAAAAAGGCATGTAGGTATAGCGCTTATTTTGAGTTTTTGACCATTCGAAAAGCAAATTTTAAAGTTTCAAAAATCTAAAAAATAATACTTCTAGCCAGCGATATATCCTAATAGTGTGTAAAAAGTCAATCCGATATACACTATCGTAACTAAACAAAAAACTGTAAATTTGTGTGTGTGTGTGAACCGTGCCATCCAAATATTACTAGATTCTTTTTACGTAGTGCACAGTATCTCATTAATTTGTTCGAGTACTCCACGGTTATTTATCATTTTGTAGTTGTGAAAGCTCTACATGTTATACAGTTCTCTGTTGCATCGGTTGCACCGAAATTTAGCAGCCAGTGGCTCCCAAAGCTCTCTGCCGTCTTTTATAATCACAAAGGTGACCGTTACAGAGACCTGCTCCCTCGTTCGTTGGTGCAAGCCGGTGCTCGTGATGGAATAGATTATGGTGATGGCACAAGACATGAGATTGACAAAATCTAAATTGTTTCGGTGTATTATGGCGCACGTAGTGCAAGACAGTATATAGTGTGACTAGGAAAACACTAATCGTGTACAATGTGGGTTAACTCCTTTCCAGAACTGAAAAAATAAAGCTCGACTCGAGACTCAATTCTCCAAACCGCAGCGCAAGTGTCGTGACGAGCGGATGAAGGAGGTGATACACGCGAGTGAGAGAGCTTCATATTCTCACACGCTTACAAAGTAGAACAACACTCCACCTTATAAGGTGGTTCCAATCCCCCCAGCCAGCAATGTGGGACTAAATTTTAGTTTACCTCTTGGACTTGAGTTGCCAAGATAATGGAGTTTCAGATTCAGGAATTGCCTATTTGGGTTATAGACTATTGGGTCCAAATTTTAATAGCCGACACGTCAACCCCCACATTAGCTCCACAACATGTTCTTTACTTTTATAGTTTTCTACTACACTTAACTAATTGAACAACATAATAGTTAAAAATGATATGGTGTTGTTTATTTTCAAATTTACCATTTGCTGTTGCAAATATGGTTTAATCAATCTAACACTATATTTCATCAAAATTTACGTTGGTATTTTCCAGCAGGATACATTTGCTCTAAAAAAGTTTTTATTCAATCGATCGCATCTAGATCCGAGAGAAAATTAGGCAAAATTGCATGCCTTCATATATTAATTTGTGGTACTCAAGTTTCATCATAGTGATATGCATATCTTATGGTGTATTGGTGTTCTTAAATGTTGCATGCTCCATAGAATAATTGTTCGTGCTCAAGTGACTCATAGTGTATATGGTATTTGTATGTCTTATGGTCTTAAGTGCTCGACAAAGATCTTTAATCCTATTATCTAACAAATATCTTGATATTTTTTAAGTGTATGTTTGTTTAAGACATCTTAGGGTACACCTATATAAATCTCGAACATGTGCCTGTCTATCTAATTAGGGTAAACACTAAATTATTTTTGTATAAGCCCTTTTATATTAATTAGAAAAGAAATTCTCATAATGTATAACATGTCTACAATATTTTCTTATCATATGTTTGACATCGCTACTTTATTGTGTTTTCATGGTAATATATCCATGTTTTTGTAAGTTTAGTTAGTAAGTAGCAATGTGTGCATGATTTGTTCTTGGTATGAAAGAAGACCGCTCACAAAACCTTTGATACATAAAACTAGGATTGTTTAGTGATGTTAGCTGCTCTTTCTACGAGACAGATTGGTGAACAATTTCCTATTTCTCTAACCAAGAGCACCACTCCTGTGAGACAGCTAAGTCCCGGCCCCGATACATTCTTTAGAGTCAACCAAAGAACTTGTTGGTTTGGAGCGGAGGGTAATCGGTTTATTAGAACATACTTTCAAACACAACACCCAAATGAATGGTGGATCTGTACATAGTTGCAAGATATTGTTACAAATGTGTCGGTGTTGAAGCTCCGGCTTATCTGTTTAGGAATTGGGGGTACACACTTTCTGGTGAAAATAGCATGATTCACTCCGTTTTTGCTTCTAGAATTTCTCTTCGAGTTGGCTCGCCCGTCAACCTGGGCCTTGGCCATTTGCCTTGACTACTCATGCACCAACTTCTTATAAACCACTAAAGGTTGAAAGACTTTGAACAAAGTACAAATGTCATTAAAGTGCAACTTCAGCCCAGATAATTCTTAACTTACTTAAAAATCCAATTCAACTCATCAAAATATTATGCATTCTTGTATTGGTCTAGAAGTCGATCTAATATTAAAAACAATGGATGCCTAGTTCTATACTAGTTTTTAGACTTAATATAACAAGATTTTCCCATATGCTCTAGATTAACGATCCATATAAGAGTTATCCTGCTTGTCTTTGGCCGACTCTAGTCGTCTCTACTGCAATACAATATTTTTTGTCTCTACGAGACTACGAGTAATCATCCACAACTTCTGGCATTTTGTGCATGCATCACGGTGCCTATGGGTGTCGTGTCGTGTTGTGCAACTCATTGTATACCTGATGTGACTCATTGTATACCTGATGTGGTGGTCAGAGTGTTCAGACCTACTCCCTCCGTTCTGAATTAATTGACTCAGATTTAGTTTAGGTTATACTAAATCTGAGTCAATTAATTTAGAACGGAGCGAATACGTAATAGACTATAATTTCGAGTTTACAGAGTTCTTCACATCTACTCCCTCCGTTCTAAATTAATTGACTTAGATTTAGTTTAAAGTCAATTAATTAGAACGGAGGGGGTACAACGCACAATGATTATGTTTTACCTCATTTCCTATATCTATTCACACATACACGACACTGACTTGCTAACCTTTCCAGTCTAACCACACAACACTTCCTGGTACGTTGGATATCGCTGGAACTACAAGAAATGAACTAAGGGATGATGGCGCAAGTCAAGTCTCGAGGCGCAGGCTTCAAGCCTCATCTTGCTACTAGTGCCGATTCATTGCTTATCGTGCGTGTGAGGCGGTGAAGCACACCGACGTTGGCACTCCGCCTAAGCTTTGCTTTCATCCACCTCAAGAAAATGGCATTGCAGCAAACCACCTAACCTACTGCGATAATTACCCTACGGCAACATCCATCCATCGTAGCAACGCCAGGCGTAGTAAACGACTTGAAAGGCACGCGAGATCTTAAGACCTGGCAACCAGACACGACCATTCATCATATTATTACTACAAAAGAGGAAAGCAAGGTACAAACGAGTAGAGATTTCAATCTCCTGGGCTCCAGTGATCCACTCCCTCTGTTTCTAAATGTAAGATTTTTCAGTATTTTTTGATCCACATGTACTGATGTACATATAGTTAGACATGTTTTAGTGTAACATTCACGTGAATCTTGTACTAAAACATGTTTACATATATTTAGATAAAAAAGCTAGAAATACTTACGTTTAACGGTCTAAGAACGAAGGACTGTTTAACTAAAAATCCTAATTTATATTTAAAAGTTTTAAAAAATCTTGCATATATTGTCAATGATGTATCTCACAAACTTATTTAAAATACTTTATATTCTAAGCTACACAAATATTATGAATGTGTGGATCTGAGTGTACACACTTTCAAATCTCCAAAATATACAATATTTTACTCCCTCCGATCCGTTTTAAGGTTCGTCAGCTCTTCACAAGTTTGTATAGGTGTAGGTCATATTTTGCGTCAGTTAATCCGGATCAGAGGGAGTATCATATTTGTGTTGTTTGCACGTTTGTGGGATATATCATTAAAACATGCATGTTTTTCTAGTTTTTTAACAAAACATGAAATATGATTTTTTTTGAATTTTTAATAGAGGTAATAGTGGACCTCGGAAGTCAAAATTATTTTCAGGCTACCAACACAATAAAGAAGCAGTGAGCTCTGAAATTAATTGCCCGATGGACAGGAATTACATGAAAAAAAGCATGTGTGTTTCAGACAGACAAGCAACAAGTCGATCAGTTACATGAATATCACAGTGTCTCCACAGAGAACCGATTATATATAATAAGTTTTCAAATGAACATTATGCGAAACGAAAAAAAAGAGTGGAATCAATTAAGCTCGAAAGAACATAAAAAGGCGGTTGACGACGACGGCAATCGTAAGGAATAATTGTTTCTAGAAGTGACAGCACAATCTGCCTTTGGCTTAGCTATGAGCTAACATTCATGGTGGTGCTTTGTTCTCACATCATTGGATGGTTGGCCAGTCCTTCCTAATCTCGAAGTAGTAACTCATCTCCAAGTAGCTCTTGCCATCATCATCAACAAACTGAAAATAAGAAGGAACACATTAGCTACAGAAGTAACTGCTAGGAAATTGCAAGCCTTTGCTTTTGCAAAATATGGTGAATATATACATAGGCCAGAGCTAAGAGATGAAGAGAAGTGATTAGTAGAGGAATATTTGACTTAAGCTTGATAAGTGTGTGTATTACCTTTAATTTAGCAGAATATGAGCCTCTCGCAAATATGCCAGCAGGGGTGGTCTCTTCTTCACCCACATATGTGTAGGGTTCTGCCTGGGGACTGAATGTCCCCAGCATCATCTTCTGGTTCTCCACTGCAACAATAGACTAGTTCAAAAGAAATACTTGTACCAAGAAAAATAGCTCATAGCATAGAGATCCATCTACCAGATGGTCTTGACTAGAAATCAGACATATACCACATACATACATGATTAGGGAAAGAATTTTAGTTAGCATTTTATTGGTAGTTGGGGAAACAATTTTCATCAACTCTTCTGCAGTTATGCACAGTATTATCGAGGTAACTGTGGCAACTACAACCTCCTGCACAGATTATTTTAGATCCATTGCGTTATCTGAAAATGTCTTAGATATGATCTAGGCACACCGCATTACTGAAGAACATCGCAGGAAATTTAACAGAACAGGGCCTTTTTTTGCGGTTAAGAGAATATGGCCTTAAATATCACCATCAATGAAACTTGACGAATAATGCAAGTAGGGAAAGGCCAGATGTAATAACATTATTGCAAGAAAATAAGGATTCAGAGGAGCCATCAAGTTGGTGTGTATATGTGGTGTCACCTCTTACTCCAGTCTTCCAGACGGTGTTGGTGTACTTGAGGCCAGACACGATGTTGTTGGAGACGCGGAAAGAGAAACGGAAGCTGTAGGTGCTGCCGTCCTTGAGGGCGAAGGCGTAGCCCTTCTCGTCGGCGACGAAGGGGATGGGAAGGACCAGGTCGGGCCGATCCGGCGACAGGATGGTCAGGTTCAGCACCTTCACCTCCGGCTCCGCAGTCTCTGCGACCATCAAGAAAGTTCAGAGCCGATCAGATTTAGATGGATGGTCGATGTGAGGTGGGGAGATCGGTGAGGTGAGGAGGATGGATGTTGGAATGGTGATGTTTACCTCCAAGCTTCTCTGTGTCAACCTGCCCGAGGAGTTGCTCCTTCCACCTCCTCAGGCTCTCATCATCCTGCATTGATCAACCAATCAGTGCAGATCAGAGGAACATCACATGAATCAATCAATTTAATGCAAAGACAGATCAGATTTCACAGGTCCATCCAGAGTAAGTATCACTCAGCATTTAAGTTTTCCCCGGAAGAACGGAAGGAAACGAACCAAAGAAAAGTTAATGAATGAATGTGTGATTGGCAGTTACCTTGTCGAGCTCGAGCTGCTCCTTGAGCGGCACCTGGGGGCCGAGCAGGACGGCGCGCTTGGCCTCCTCGTCCTCCTCCTCCTCCTCGTTGACCTCGGGGTGGCCGCCGGTGTGCTCCTTCTCCTTGTGCTCCTTGTGGTCGTCCATGGCAAGGCAAGAAGAGGCCACGGCGCACGCGCGCACCGCACACTCGTCTCCCAAGAAGGCGAATGAGGCTCCTCCTGTCTCTAGAGTCTGGACGGGGAGGCAATGCGCGAGCGGGAGGGGTGGTTAACGGCGGCGATCGGAGCGGGAAGGAGGAAGCGGGCGCCCTGCGCTGCGCTCTCTATCTTTTAATCTCCTCCGCCACCTCCTCCCTATTGCTATTTCAACAAGGCCAGGCGTGATCGGTGGCGACGTGATGTTTCGCGAGAGGAACGCGCGGCGCCAGCCATTTCCAAACCTGCGACGCGCTGATCTCGGTGGGCCGCATGGCCCGCGGAAGACCAGGCAACACGCACGCTTATGGGCCACCGTGGATGAGTTGGGCCGGGCGGGCCGGGCCGGGCTGGGCCAACAAGTTTGTCATAGCATTCGTAGTGGAGCCAGTGCCGTAGCGGGGAAATGAGGGGAGGCACGCCGGTGAGGTGGCCGCGGGTGCTGGCGCCGGCGCACCTGGCCGGAGCCATCCGCCGCCAGAAGGACCCTTTCGAGGCCGCGCGCCTGTACGACGACGCGCCCCGCTGGTACCCGCGCTCCTCCTACCGCCACAGCGACGCCGTCCACGCCTCGCTCCTCGCCGCCGCCTCGTCCTCGCCAGCCCTCCTCCTCCCCTGCCTCCTCCGCCGCGTCCTGCGCCGCTCGCCCTCCGCGGACGCCCTCCTCGCAGCCTCCATCCCGCGCCTCCCTCCCGCGACGGCCGTCTCCATATTCCGCGCCTCGCTCCCGGCCTCCCCGGCCCCGTCCTGGTCGCTCTCCTTCTCGGCGCTCCTCCGCCGCCTCCTCTCCCGCGGCCTCCTCCCTGAGGCCGCCAGGCTCCTCGAGGACTTCCAGGGGCGGCCCGAGGTGTCCGTGGCGTCAGAGGACATCACGCTGCTGATCTCGGAGATGTGCCGCGTGAAGCGGCCCGACCTCGCGCTTCAGGTGCTCGAGGAAATGCCGAACCAGTGCCTCGCGCCGGAGAGGGGCGCCTACCGCGCGATCGTTCCTGCGCTCTGTGATGCGGGCATGCTCGACGAGGCGACACACCTCGTCTACTCCATGCTGTGGCGCGTGTCGCAGCGAGGCTGCGACGGGGATGTCGTCGTGTTCCGGGCACTGCTCGTCGCGCTCTGCGCGGCTGGCCGAGGTGAGCTGGCGGAGCAGGTGCTGGATAAGATTATCAGGAAGGGGCTGAGGACGCCTGGTAGTAGGCGGTCTCTTCGTGTGCCGATGCTTGCTGTGCTTAACATCGACGATGCCCGAGAAGCCATTGACCGGGCGTTGGTTGTACGAGGTGGACGTACTGTCGCGAGCTTCGAATCTTTGATTCTTGACCTCTATGACGAGGGTCGCTTGAATAAGGCGGACAATTTGTTTCGGGACATGGGTAAAAAGGGGTTCAAGCCGACATTATGCATGTATGAAGCCAAAATCACTGCCTTATGCAGGGACCAGAGGGTAGATGATGCAGTCAAGGTGTTGGAGGAAGAGTTGGCAAAGAATGGTCTTGTTCCCACTGTGAGTACATATAACTTGTTATTGAAGGGTTTCTGTGATAATATGCAATCAGCAAAGGCCCTTGAATACCTTAAAAGGATGGATAAGCAGCTTGGATGTGTTGCTGGAAAGGAGACTTTCTGTATCTTGGTCAGTGGGTTGTGTTCAGAAAGCTTGTTTGTTGATGCGGCAAGGGTTATGGAGAGGATGGTGAAGAACCGCCATCATCCTGACAGAAGCGAATTCAGCAATGTTATTGAAGGTTTATGTTCTGTTGGCCGGACATATGATGCTTTGCTGTGGCTAGAGGAGATGATTGACCATGGGGAAACACCGGACGTCCATGTTTGGTCTTGTTTGGTTTCATCAGCTTTAGGAGTAGGAGTATGTGATAATTAGGATTGAGACACCAATACTCTTGAAGCGCACAGAGACAAGAACAAAGATTTGCCTATGATGTTTCTAACACTGAAGAAAAGGAAAAGAAAGTGGGCCTGTGGATATTAGCTTCTATTCAACGCTACTTTTCTGAGTATGAAGAGAGGAATGGAGCTCACTACGTTGTGTCCACTAGCATGAGATTCAGAGAGCGCTGCTCTGTTTTTGCCTGAACATGTTTGATGAAGTGTGGAACTGCCATCATGACGAATTCGTGGTGCTGTTGTGGACGTGGTGCTGGCAGGTTAGAACCATATCAATGGTGCTGAAGGAAAAAAGAAGATTGGCCCGAGAGGTGTCTTTCTCTATACACCACTACATGTCTGAGTATGGATCCTCCACGAAGGAGCAGCCGACTAGCTTGCAGGTATCAAATCTGATTTCTGATGACATGGCTGCCATTGTGAAACTTGTTCTTGAGAGTGAACACCGATGCAGCTTTTGATCAAGGTACTGGCCTACTGGAAATAGTGCTGGGTTTTGTTTGGTATGGCACTGCCGTGAACTATTGGCAGCCACGCCGACCCTGTTCTATGGTTGAAATAACATGCATCCAGTGTACATAGTCTGAGGCCTTTCTCTGCTCGGTTGGTGTATTTTAGATGGATGCGATCACATTTCCTGCAAACCTCATGATAAATCTGAAGCTGGATGTTTTGGTTCTTTTTTCAGTTTAAGCTGGCGCATGTGCCCAGTAGTTGTAGTATCAGTAGTGTCACCCAACAATGGGCGAAGGATGTCGTTAATGTAGAGTTGGATGCTGTCATGTAGACATACCAAGTCCCATACTTTGTTTCGGATGTAGCACAATTTTTTTTGAGCAAGCTTAATAAAGGAGCAACTCGTACCAGTCACATTTTTTCTTGGTCTTATTTTTTGTGCAAACTGCAGAGTGATTTCTTGACATCAAATTTGTTTTAAATGGTACGCACAAATTAACAATAGCACAAACCACTTCTTTGGTGCCAAACTACTGTTGATTTTCACCATGTTGTTGTTTTACAGTTGTACAGATTAACTTGTCACTCTGATCTACCAGAAGTCGATTCAAATTGACTATGTTTTGGGGACAAGATGTAAAAAGGAGAGCAAACAAATAAAGAGTTGAAAAATAATACTGTATGACTTTGTACCCTAATACTTTTCATAATTGCCAGATAATCTCCAGGCATGGGTACAATTTTTCTTGGCAACAAAATTATTCAAGCATAGTTCACAAAATTATCCAGTGTAAAATTGCTGGATCAATCCAAAGAAAGCTACTACAATATTGCCTGATCTTTCCTGGCTATGTCACTTAAGCAGATAGGTGTACAAAATTGCTGGATCTTCTCCAAGCTGAGCTGCTAGGCTGACGACATTGCCCGGCAATCTTCTGCTGGCAAAGACAAACTTCTTACCTATAGTTAGCTCATGTCCCTTGCTCGTCGGCCGGGAAAATTGCTTAGGAACCATGGGCGGGGGTGGCAAACAACGGATCATGCCGGCGGCCGTCCACCATACAAAATTGACGGACTAATCATGATGCTGCTCATCTAACACGAACTGAATACGATAGTAGTAGAGTCTATACTATGTGGAAGTGAAGGGTTTAGTACGCAGAGCTAATCGTCGCTGCCGTACCCGAACAGCTCCCTGACGCATGAAGAACTCTGGCTGGCGGCGGAGTACTGGATCTGCAAGTCGTTGGACGAGCCCTGCGTCTCGTAGCCGCCCAGGTTGTTCATGCCGTTGCCAGGGGCGCCCATGTCCACGAACTCGGGCGTTGCGTTAGCGAAGCTGTTGTCGCCGGTGATCTGATCAGGGCACTCGGTCTCGGGTGCTGGTGGGTTGCCGCTGCTGGGCATGTGAGGGCACACGGTGATGGTGTTGCTGGACTCAGCGGGGCTCCATATGGCCGGGACGCCGTTGTTGAAGTTTCCATTGGTCGCCCCCTGCATCATCCAGGAGCTGCTCGTGCCCACGTGGCTGCTGCTGCCGTCGTTGTACTGGAAGCCGCCGTTCCATGGCTGCGCGATGGCATTGCGCGGCTGGAAGCTGGTGCCTGGTGAGAGCTGCGTGTGGTAGTTGCCGTTGCCGCCATTGCTCGGCATCTGCTGCTGGTATCCGCCTAGGTGCAGTGCCCAGTGGCATGGCTGCGCGATGGCATTGCGCGGCTGGATGTAGGCGTCCGGTGTGAGCTGCCTGTGGTAGTTGCCGCCATTGCTCAGCATCGGTGGCTGGTAGCCGCCCAGGTGCACCGCGCCGTTGCCGATATTGTACTGGGGCTGGGATCCGTACGCAGGCTGTTGCACCATGTTCACGCCGCCGTAGTAGTGCTCACGCGCAGGAATCATGCCGCCGCCGCGCGCCTGCACTCCTGGCGAAATCATCGGCTGATCGACGGCTTGCCCCTGCTGCATCGGCTGGAAGTTGCCGGCGTCGCTCTGGGACCCTCCTGTGGTCGTCGACGGGCCGGAATCCCCAACCGGCACCACGACCGCATCGTCGTCAGCGGGCGGTAACCCCAGCGCAATCCGCCTCTCCGCGGCGGCGGCGAGCGCCCTGTCGACGGACTGGAGCAGGTCGCGCAGCTGGTCCAGCGTCATCTCGCCCATCTCCCAGTGCGGCGGCGCGAGCGCAGGGGGCCCGGCCTGCCGCTTCCTGGCGAGCTTGGCCCTCTCCTTCTGCAGGAGGCCGTCGAGGTACTTGAGGTGCGTGTGCTCCGCGCGCGTCGCGTCCGGGAGCGCGCGGTACCTCTCGAAGACGCCCTCCTCCGTCTCCATCACCGTCGGCGCGCCGCCGTCCGGATCGGCGCAGACGACCGCGACGGGGACCCCGCAGAGCGCGGACAGGTCCTCCGCCTTCTTCAGGAGCCCCGCCCTCCGTGACTCTAAGGTCTTGCCGCGCCTCCTCCTGTCCTCGATGAAGCCGACGGGGGTCTTGCCGCGCCCCATGGCCGCCCCGCCGCGCTTGATCGCTTTCGCCCTCGGCTCCGGTTGGTGGTGGTGGTGGAAGACCTAGGGCAACGGCCGGCGGCGGGTGGTGGTTACGGTTCGGTTGGGTGGTTTGGTTACTGTAGCCGACCGGCCGGGCTGCCGGATTGGAGGGTTATATAGGCGGCGGCGATGGAGCCCCCACGTCCACCTGTTTGCACCGGATGAGGATTCGATCGCTGCAACCAGGATAGGCTCTTACCATAGTTGATCATCGTCGTTAATTAGTGGTGCTAATTGGGTGTTTACTTGGAACAGAATGCCTATGCCGCCGACGAGCGCCAATATCATGTCCCCTGTTAATTTGCGCTAAACACCCGGTCACTAATTATAAGTTTGGGCCCTTGCAGATTTGAGTTGTGTTTGCAAAATCAGGATCTTTGGCAATTAAAGCTAGACAGATCTCCAATTTCCTTTCCTTTTCTTTTTTCCGTTTCTTTCCTTCTTTCTTTCGATGTGCATATACAGTACATGGAAGTTTTTCGGGTTTTCATCTGATTGGTAATATCGGAAGGAGTAATTTACTTTTTTAGTGCTATAACTTGTACCATTTGGACATTTTAGTCCCACATCTTGGAGAACAGATTGTTTAGTCCTAGAAATTGCACATTTGAAACGTTTTAGTCCCTAGCCAATTCGATGATTACACTTGTGGTGCCAGCGTGGCCAATGGCACATATAGATTTATGAAAACCCTGACAAGATTAATGTATCACATATAGGTTCTGTAGTCACTGCGAAGGAAAATCCCCAATTTCGACCAGAAGCCTAGCGGCGACATTGGTGGCGACGGTGATCCGGCAGGGCGTTCAACATTGCGTCGTCGCAGATGAATTCGTTAGGAAGCGTGGGGCGGGTCCAATCAGAGCACACGGGTGGCAGCGGGGCAAGCGTCACGGAGACGGCTGGACGACGGTGACCGTGGAGGTCTACAAGATCTCGTCGCCGTCTATGACGCCAGCAAGAAGAACTGTTCTGCATATTGAGGTGAGTGGTCGATTTTGGTGTCTAATATGTACGACTCAACCCGCAAGCAACACAAAATCGAAGTTTCTGAAGGACAAATTCACTTACCGTATTTTGTGGATCCTCGTTATACTCACGATAACGCATCGCCGGCGGGAGCGAGCTCGCCGTCACGTTGTACCGGTCGAGGAGAGGTGTTCGTCGCCGCAGCTCTGCATCAGGATAAGGTATGGACAAGGAAAGGAAATAGCTATATTTCCGATACCCTACATGTTAAATTGCAACGCTGGACGCCCGGACCCATGCACGGAAGGACCTAAAACAAAATTCTAAACAACAAAAGGACCAAACATAAAAAATCCGCATACGAGCAAGTTGTAGGGGAACTCCACCGTGGCGTCTGACGTGGCAAGCTGTAGGACATGAGCAAGTTGTGGGATGATTTTTTCCAATTTACAAGATGTGGACTAAAACATTTAAACGGTGCAAGTTGTTGACTAGAAATGTACTCCCTCCCTCCTAAATTAGATGACTTTTATTTGGATAAAAGTGAATGTATCTAGATATGCTATAAGTCTAGATACATACACTTTTTGATAAAAGAGAGTCATCTAATATGGAACGGAACGAGTAGTACAGTATATAACTTTATTGGAAGGAATAAATTGTATTCTTCTGAACTCCATCGGTCCAAGAACACTGCCCACATCCCCCCCAGGAGGCCTTTTTGGCGTTGGCGTAAGGAAAAATCGTTGTTTTTCCACCAGCCGGCCCTAGAAGCCCAGTTAGCGCCGTTTCAGCGAAAAATAGCGTCGGCGCCCCCAGACGAAACCCAGCCCACAGGGTTCGGCCTGGGGGGGGGGGCGAAATGGCGCGAAACGCGACGCGGGCCAACGTTGTCAGCGACGCGGGAGAAAATGACGTGGAAGAAACCGCCCGTGCTCGTCGTCTCGGCTCCCGCGTCGGTCAAATGTTACCGGAGTAATGGCGTGGCGGGCGGCCAGTGAGCTCCCCCAGTCAAAGGCTGCCGGAGTTAATGGCGTGGCGCGCTCACGCGACACACAGTAATGGCCACCCACCGCTCGCCCCTTCGCCTGGCCGCGTGGCGTTATAAACCCCCCAGCCTCGCCGCCCATCGCCATTCCTCTCTCGCCGCCTCTCCTCACACCCACACTCTCCACCGTCTCAACCCTAGCAGCCGCCGAGAAGATGGACGCCGTCGCGAAGAACGGCTGGGGGCGCTGTTTCCTCCGAAAGGAGGAGGCATGGTCGCTCTACAGCGCCGGGTAGACATGCGCGTCCCCGGCACCTCCGCCGACTGTGGGCACTGAGCGCCGGAGGGGTGCTTGTGAAGGGGTTACGGTGCAGAAAACAATAATTTTCTAACGAGCGAAACCCTAACTAGCCAGGATCTATCTATCTAGTACATGCGATAAAGGTGGCGGAACGGGTTACATTACCTCCATGTAGACCGATAGCGGGGATTACGCTCCCGCACAAGCGTTGACGATGAAGTCGTACGTAGCCGACCTCGAGGTCGCGGAGAACTTGCCGCGATGTCAGAGTCGATGACGCCGGGGTGTCGACGATGATCTGCGTCGACGGGCGTCGGGCGGAAGAAGGCAGAGCGTCGGCAGCAGAGGTGGGAGGCGCGGCGGCTGCAGGGGGCGAGACGACGTCGCCCAAGCTCCTGAATAGAGTAGCCTCCGAGCACTCGCAAACATACGGAGCCTAGCGACAACTCCCGGTCATTCAGATCCAGCTGAAATCACAGGAGTAGATCTTATCTGGAACCCGCAGAGCAACGGCGCTCTGCGGTATGGCTTAGGTGGAGAGAGACCCCCTTCCTCAGCTCGGCGCGGCTCCGACTTGGGAACCACGAGATCGAGAGAGAAATTGGGAATTAACTGAATTTCCTATGAATTAAATCAATTAATATGCCTTGCTATATAAAGGGGGAAGGGGTGTGCCAACCCCCTTGGCTCCCCCATGTGGGACTAAAAGGAGGAGAGGGGAGGGGGGGTTCGGCCGAACCCCCCATGGGCTCTCCCACTCCTAGTCCGAGTTGGACTAGGAGGCCCAAGCCTTCCCTTCCTTGTGGGGTGCGGTTTCCCCCTCTTGGGCCCTCTTAGGGCCCATCTAGGTGGGAGCCCCTTTTTTCCTTTATTTAATTAATATTAAATTAATATAAAAATCTCATTAATTCATAATTAATATATTTATATATAATTCAATATCCCATGACTCCGAAACTATTTCGGAACCACACGAACAACTTTCGGACATTCCCGGAACCCTTCCATAGCTCCCCGGAACTCCTTCCGGACCACCAGAACTCTTTCCGGATCATTTCTTTCTCTCCAATAAAACCTATAAAATTCCAGAACCTATCTCCTAGCGTCGCTAAGACCTTAAGTTTGTTACGCTACGGTTCGGGAACACTCCATACATGGTCGAGACACTCCGCTCACCAATGATCGTCAGGGATACCTGGAAATATATGACGACCCCTGTGCATTCCACAAATATCGTCGTTGAACCATAAGTATGATATTCATTCCCTTTGTCTCTGCGATACTACCTTGTCCGAGATATGATCGTAGACACATCGATGCCTTTGCTGTATCTCGTTACCGACGAAGGTTATTAACTCGTCTGCGATGTTACATCTCCATGACCTAGTCATAAGCTGCGCAGCTTTATAGATGCAATATCACCGAGTGGGCCCAGAGTATCTTTCCATTACAAGAATGAACAAATCCCGCTCTTGATCCTTACGTCTCGATGCTCTTTCGGAATACCCAAGATGGACACCGTTATTGTCATGCTATATAAGACACAACGTTTGATGCTCTCAAAGCACTCCTACGAAGCAACAATAAGTACGGTCTCACGGTCTAAGGAATAAGCTATCAAACTCTTATCTATTGCAAATGACAAACATCGTAATACGATCTTATTGCAATACTTTGCGTTTGTCCACCACCTTATTTAACTAACAAGATGACCCCATTGTCAACCGACGTCATTGTCCTTGATCGGGAATCTCGATCAACTGTTGCCCAATGGACTAGCTCATATAGAGGCTTGCTAGGGACCTGGTTGTCTATGTATCACACGTGTATTAACAATTCCGATTAATACAGTTATAGCATAATACACAAAACTATTATAAACTTATGAGATAATGCAATAAATACTACTTATTTATTTTCCTCTAGGGCATATCTCCTTCAGTCTCCCACTTGCACTAGAGTACAAATAAACTAGCTGCATTTTACTTTATCAGAATCCCTTATCAAATAAGAATCATTTGCTAATGCTTGCTCGTGGAAAAGTGTTACTGCATAATCCATGATTGTACATGCTTTTGCGATTCACTGGTATCAACTTGTTTGATATCATCAGGTTGTCTAACAACATATATGCAAATACTGTAACTAAGTGAGACTTCTGCTTCCCAGTGCTTACTCTGATTATACTGACCAGATAACTGCCCTGAAAAACACACTCAGCCATACAGAGCCCCTTGTAACAATTACAAACTCGCGATATCTACAAACTTTCACACCTAATGTAGAAAACCATGACATTCAAACGTCAATCTCTTAACTAACGCACTTCTACTGCCAGTAAATTCCAAATTTACTTTCATAACTGTTCTTTATTCCAAGAACATCGGTTATATTTCATCGAGCAGATAATATGGTTTCTGTATGATGTCATAATAGACCCACATGTCATACAACCATTACTTTCACGCATCATTACTCTTAATGATCAATTGGATTCCAAAGAACCATCCTTTTGATTCTATTCTGACTCCTCAGATATAATCCAAAACAACTCGATTAACTATTTAAAATTCCCGTTCTATTTCAAAATAGACACTAACTTTTAAATAGTTTTACAACTTCATCCTATTCTATTGGTACAGTTTCACAATGTGTTAATTACACAAGATGAATTCGACTCCCACTCAAACTATGTCTCCACATATTTGACAACACATGCTCCCACTCAAAAACGTGTTATCCACATATTTGAGTTCCTGAGCTCCCACTCAAAAATATGTTCTTCACATATTTCTCCTGAATGAACTAACTATGACTCCCACTTAAATCGACATCTTGGTTAAACCAAAATCATTGATCTACTATCAATTCGAATTTAATACAAACTACAGTATTACATTAATACAAATCACTCGGACTTCAAGCATGTCTACATAAATGTAGTCAACAAATTTGATCTTGTCCAAGACACATTTCTCGACAAGACATGCTACCGCGTCTTTCTTATAGTCACATTTCTCATATAACACCTTATATGACGATTAAACAATCTTATTCCTCTAATAAGAATTGCAGCAACAATTACTCTCTTAATCCTTTCAAATGCAACTTTGGATTTCCAGGCTCAAAAAAGTCTTTGTTCGTATTCCGATATTTTCTCAACTTTCTTTGTATTCATAAAGTGCAACAAGATCTGAAATACTTAATACAGTGCTGTGACCTGACAGCAATATTAAATATAACAACACTTTATATAGAAGTTTCTTTTATGAAAATATTATGATCTTTATGAAGAGGATTGCAAGCAGAAAACAATTTTCTAGTCTCCCTCACTCTTAATCACTAAACTTTCATTAGCAGACATATACTCTTTGGAACATCTTCCAACATAAGTCTGACACTTTATTCCAAACTTCTAATTTCAATCCATAAACCATAATTCGAAAAGTCATCTTTTCTCGGAATTACACAGACAACAAACTGAACTTTGTTTCTTATTGATTTTGGAATACACTCTCATCTAATGCGAGCAATATACAAAGAACTACTCATGTATATTCCGAATTATCGCATAATCATATACATGTCGACACTACTGTCGATCCTACGAATTCTCGTTGAGAAAAATATCTATTTTCTAAAGTGGACATCGACTATAATGTTTCGAACGTATTAGGAGATTCTAAGACTGATTCTGACAGGCCACACTTTATTTAAAATAGAGCATGATTATAATCCCCCACATATCACTATATATGACATTATAATTTTGTGAAGCAAATTTCCACAAGCCTCTTGTGTTGAAAACATAATTCAAAAATACTGTCCTTTGATCGAATTCTGTGAATACAATGTTCACAAATCTTTCTTCTGAAAAACCCCATTTGATCTATTATCAAATTAATCTCAGACTTCACGATTTATCGGGCAAATACTCCTATTTGCCAAAGTCATGAAGGAATTCGGATCAATCAATAAACACCATTAATTAATCATTTTAAAAATGATACTCAATTAATTTCCGCTAGTATTGCAACTTCAATACTTGATTTCAAGCTTAATCAACTCAGCACTCGAAATACTTAAATGGACCAGAAACATCCATTACTTCTTTCATTGCTTTTATGACTAAACTCGACGGTGTTTATTCTAGCAATAGAACCTTTGTTCATGGGACAAGCTATTTTATCATATCTACAATTATGAATACTTATCATACAATCAATGTAACTGAGATGTGGAAACTTTATTCATAAGATAAAACAACTGACTTGTTCCATAACATAAAACTACTGAACTTGTCTTATTACATGAATAACTTCGTCTTGCAACAATCAAGACACACACACTCACTCACTATTACAAAAGATCGTATCAAAAACTATTAATGATAACTATGATAACTTGAGGACGTGAACACCAAAAGGCCATCAACTCCTTGACTACCAGCTTCAGCGCCAGGTCATATCAAACTGCGCCGCATATATGTGATAATCAGGACCTGTTTCACAAACAGAGCAATTATCAAAAATTTCATCATATTCCATGGGCGAATTCATAATTCTGCATATATCAAATATATACCTGTAGCATCGAAGATCTCTCCTTCGATGGAATCAACCTTCAGAGACTGGAACTCACGTATGAATACGTAGAAGTTCATATCGTCGGCTTTCAAAATGTACTTACGTACATGCTTCTCATAGCTGGGAGGTAGAGATATCAGGACAGTCCAAATGGCACAGGAATCTGCCATCCAGTAATCGAAGACCATCGTCAGCTGGAAGTAGATGTCATACAATCTCTTCAAATGTGTCTTCAGAAAGGTATGCTCCTCCATGTGAATGGTCTGGAACATTCTAAACTGCCTGAACTGCTCACGCTTTAATTCATCCCCGAAGTGCGTCTTTATCGCATCCATCATGACGCTTGGCTCCTTGCGTCGAAACATCTCTTTCAACTCGGGTGCCAAGCATACGGTCATGGTGATCTCCACTTCAATGAATATGTCTCGACGCCTACGGAAATCATCTTCCTCCTCTTCGCTAGCAGAATCTCCTGGTCCTTCTCCTACCGGTTCATCGAGAACATATAGAATGTTGTTGTGTTCGAGAATGTTTCTAAAACCCCTGTACCATCTGATGAAGTTGGACCCGTCGGATTCTAATGTAGCATCCGGGCTCTTGAGGAAGTAACCGAAGTATAGTTGCGTAGTCTACAGATGTGATCGCAAAAGAGGTAAGGTTAAGTTTATAATATGTAGGTGAGTTTTAGTCCTATAATCTCATTATCAAAAACACACCACACAAAGATTATTATCCCTAAAATAATAGTGGCGATGACACGACCCCCATCCACTACACCACCCCCGATCATCACAGCCGGCAGCACAGCTTCAAAGGTGGACATAAAATGTCGATCATAACAACTCTATGACTCGTGCTCGATCTTTCGATCTTCCCGTGTTCCGAGGCCATACCTCTGAGTATACTAGGCTCGCCAATCAAACCTCGAAGACCTGCGCGTGCAACATGGCTTACACCCACTGTATGCGAACGACGAGATGTGTGACACCCGATCATCACGGCCTGCCTCATAACGTAGAACTTTCTTGGTGGTGCGCAACGAGGGAGAACACAATTTTGGTATTTTGTTAGGGATCATCCTATTCATGATGCTACCGTTGTATATCTAGCATATAAGCAATCAATAAGATGCACACACAACAGCACACAATAATGATGCACTGAAGTGCGATGTGACATGGTCGATGCGCCTGGACCTTCATGGCGCCATGTGCCTGGCCCCCGGCGCCCCGGCATGACTCCGAGTCTACAGAGCCCTCCATTGCCTCCGACAGTACGAGTAATATCAAAACTTACCGTAACCATGTCACATAAAATAACGCCTCTGCAAAACAAAGTTAGACGCCTCTAGCTTTATCTAGTTTTGCAAGTTTTACGTGGCATATAGGCTTATTCGTAAGAGAATCGCTTCCCTACCTACGAACTTTGTACCACAACGTCGATCGTATAATTGCATGTTTAAGCATCCCTTTCGGGCCCTCCATTGAAAATGCTTTGCCGACTAGAGAGAGAGAAACAGGCACCCGCCAGCCACAGATACGGTGCAAGCCGTATGTCAGTAGTGGAACCAGTCTCGCGTAAGCGTACGCGTAAAGTTGGTCCGGGCCGCTTCATCAACTCAATACCGAAGGCATCGCAAGTGCACGCTAGAGGGTAGCAAATATAAGAAAGACGCCCTCATTCAACATGAGTTCTAACCGTACCAGCAGTACTACGCATAGATCGGCTTTGATACCACTGAAGGGGTTACGGTGCAGAAAACAATAATTTTCTAACGAGCGAAACCCTAACTAGCCAGGATCTATCTATCTAGTACATGCGATAACGGTGGCGGAACGGGTTACATTACCTCCATGTAGACCGATAGCGGGGATTACGCTCCCGCACAAGCGTTGACGATGAAGTCGTACGTAGTCGACCTCGAGGTCGCGGAGAACTTGCCGCGATGTCGGAGTCGATGACGCCGGGGTGTCGACGATGATCTGCGTCGACGGGCGTCGGGCGGAAGAAGGCAGAGCGCCAGCACCGGGGCTGGCGCGCCGGCAGCAGAGGGGGGAGGCGCGGCGGCTGCAGGGGGCGAGACGACGTCGCCCAAGCTCCTCAATAGAGTAGCCTCCGAGCACTCGCAAACATACGGAGCCTAGCGACAACTCCCGGTCATTCAGATCCAGCTGAAATCACAGGAGTAGATCTTATCTGGAATCCCGCAGAGCAACGGCGCTCTGCGGTATGGCTTAGGTGGAGAGAGACCCCCTTCCTCAGCTCGGCGCGGCTCCGACTTGGGAACCACGAGATCGAGAGAGAAATTGGGAATTAACTGAATTTCCTATGAATTAAATCAATTAATATGCCTTGCTATATAAAGGGGGAAGGGGTGTGCCAACCCCCTTGGCTCCCCCATGTGGGACTAAAAGGAGGAGAGGGGAGGGGGGGGGGTTCGGCCGAACCCCCCATGGGCTCTCCCACTCCTAGTCCGAGTTGGACTAGGAGGCCCAAGCCTTCCCTTCCTTGTGGGGTGCGGTTTCCCCCTCTTGGGCCCTCTTAGGGCCCATCTAGGTGGGAGCCCCTTTTTTCCTTTATTTAATTAATATTAAATTAATATAAAAATCCCATTAATTCATAATTAATATATTTATATATAATTCAATATCCCATGACTCCGAAACTATTTCGGAACCACCCGAACAACTTTCGGACATTCCCGGAACCCTTCCATAGCTCCCCGGAACTCCTTCCGAACCACCGGAACTCTTTCCGGATCATTTCTTTCTCTCCAATAAAACCTATAAAATTCCAGAACCTATCTCCTAGCGTCGCTAAGACCTTAAGTTTGTTACGCTACGGTTCGGGAACACTCCAGACATGGTCGAGAGACTCCGCTCACCAATGATCGTCAGGGATACCTGGAAATATATGACGACCCCTGTGCATTCCACGAATATCGTCGTTGAACCATAAGTATGATATTCATTCCCTTTGTCTCTGCGATACTACCTTGTCCGAGATATGATCGTAGACACACCGATGCCTTTGCTGTATCTCGTTACCGACGAAGGTTATTAACTCGTCTGCGATATTACATCTCCATGACCTAGTCATATTTGCGCAGCTATATAGATGCAATATCACCGAGTGGGCCCAGAGTATCTTTCCATTACAAGAATGAACAAATCCCGCTCTTGATCCTTACGTCTCGATGCTCTTTCGGAATACCCAAGATGGACACCGTTATTGTCATGCTATATAAGACACAACGTTTGATGCTCTCAAAGCACTCCTACGAAGCAACAATAAGTACGGTCTCACGGTCTAAGGAATAAGCTATCAAACTCTTATCTATTGCAAATGACAAACATCGTAATACGATCTTATTGCAATACTTTGCGTATGTCCACCACCTTATTTAACTAACAAGATGACCCCATTGTCAACCGACGTCATTGTCCTTGATCGGGAATCTCGATCAACTGTTGCCCAATGGACTAGCTCATATAGAGGCTTGCTAGGGACCTGGTTGTCTATGTATCACACGTGTATTAACAATTCCGATTAATACAGTTATAGCATAATACACAAACCTATTATAAACTTATGAGATAATGCAATAAATACTACTTATTTATTTGCCTCTAGGGCATATCTCCTTCAGCTTGTGCTATCCGTCCTCGTGGAGGTCGAGTGCGACTACGCCATCGCCGAGGTGCGGGCAAGCCTCACGCCGGCTGAGGCCGCGGACCCGCGCTGGAGGCCAGAAGGCAACAACGCCTTCTGGACGGCGTATTTCCAGCGCCTCCGCGAGGAGGAGCTCGCTGACCACGGCAGCAACGGCCCGGTGGAGGGCCGCTTCAACGCGCACGGCTGCATGCGGTGGTGGGATGGCGAGCACCGCACGTTGCAGTGGGTTCTCGACTACATCGCCGCCGGCAACGAGCCCCGGCTCACCATGCCGACCTGGGTGCCCCGGCGCATGGGCGGCAACAGCTCCTCCTCGGCGGCGCAGACGAACTCCTCCTCCTCCGGCACACGCTCGTCGCCTCTAGGTAAAAGAACGACGTCCTCCTCTTCGACCCCTCCGATCCTCAACTCCAGGCGCCCCGCCCTCGTGCGCAGCGGCGCCCTCCGCATCGGTGAGCCACGCCAGCGGAGCTCGGCGTCTCCGGCCGGCCTCTTCTCTCGGTTCGTCAAGCCCAAGCGTGAGCCGAAGTACGAGTCGGAGGAGGAGCAGGAGGAGGAGTGGTCGGGATTGAAGGAGGCCGAGGAGGCCTCCTTCAACACCGTCCAGCCGGCGGTGGAGGACTTCGCCGAGAGCTGGAGCCTGCGCGAGTTCACTGCGCAGGAGGTCGAGCAGCAGCGGCAGCTCCTCGCCGAGGCCGAGCGCCGCCGTGTAGAGCGCGAGCAGTGCGCCTCCCTCCCCCGCCGCATCCGAAGCCGATCCCGTACTTCATCCTCGACCCGAGCGACGAGGAGGAGGAGGACGCCGAGGAGGAGAAGTCCGTACGTACCTTACAAATGAGTAAGTGGTATGACGATGGCGACGCCGGCCCAAGCCACCGCAACCGCCGCAAGAAGGGCGACGACGGCTCGGACGCCGACGGCGGCGCCGACGACTACAGCCAGCGATCGCGGTGAGGCCGGGAATGCTCAATTAGTTTAATTTTAAGTTATTTAGTTCAACTAGTTTAATTTTAAGTTATTTAGTTTAATCGACTATGTAATCGCCTATGTTTACGCCTAAATTAATGAAATCATCAAATTTACGCCAAATTACACAGGTTTGCCTCTGTTTTACACCAAATTTAATTTTTACGTCATTTTTAAATTACATGGCCGAACGTACAACTGGGAGCTCACACCCTAAGTTTCAGATTAACGCCGTTGGACGCCACGGCGGGCAGTAAAAAAGCGGCTTTTCGCTGTGAAGCTCAACGACTGGAGATGCCCTAACGTAGTCGCCGAGAGAGAGTGGCGGGATCCCTAGAAAAAGAGCGGCGGGACAGAGACAGAGGACTGGAGCTGGAGGCGGCGTTCCGGCGAGTTCCATCGCCCTACATATCTCCGCCTCCCGCCGAGCCCTCCGCTGCTCCTTGTCGTCAAAAGCAAAGAGATCGAGGGAGCCATCCTCACGCCTCGCCGAGAAAGTGCGAGAGGGCGTATCTTCCTGCATCGTCAATGGTGGTAGCTAGGCTCTCCTCCTCTCCATTCCCCCATGTCGATTTCTTTTTCTATCTAGTGCCTACTGAATTCGGTAATCCTACAGAGCATGCTAGTGTCAGTCAGAAAGATTCACAAATTTACGAAAGCCAGGGCAGTACAGTAGAACAGGTGTGGTCTTGTCGGTGTACTGTAGAACCTGGAGATGCACCTATTTTGGGCATCGGCTTAATGTCTCGCCGTGGTAGGAGATGGAGGGGATCTGATGGTTTGTTAAATGAAAAAAAAACGATGGTCTTGTTTGTTCCTCTTCGTTACTTTCTAGGCTCCCTGCTGAGTTTTTTGGGGTAGAGATTTGGATGGCCATGGTCTCAGAGCATCTTCTTGGCTTGCGATGTAAAACTGATCCGCACCTGCTTAATTTTAACTCATGTCACAGGACTGGAGTAGCGATAGCGACGATGACGACGAGTTTGACTGGGAAAGCGAAGGCGAGGCCGAGCCCTTGTCAGCTTCGGCCTTGAGGGACCTCGACGCTCCCGAGGACCTGTCCACTCCGGTACTACCTGCTGCTAGAACATTCAGTATTTCAGCATATAAATCACCTTGTTTTATTACGATTACCATCTGGTACGTTTGCTTGTGCAACTTTCTACAACAGGATCCTGATGCGTGGGCCCACGGGGAGCCACCATCTTCTTCAAAGGTTTTCCCAAAGGAGATGGTCTTGAAGGCCATCAAGGCAATTGGTAATAATAAATGTACTAATCAGTTTCATTTCCTTCTCTCATTTTGTGTTTGCACCTTTTGTTTCAAGCGATGGTTTTCCTCTCTCAGGGATCCATGATGCAAATGCATTGCGTGACCTACTTCTTTTTTTTTCGAGAATAACGTGACCTACGGAGTTTATATTCTTTGATTCATTTGCTGCATGGTGGCAACACACGTGCTACATCAATTTGGTCATCTGAAAATTTAGGCACTAGGTGACTGCCTTTTGGTGGATAATTGCTCAGCTTCTGGCTGCACCCGCCACAATGTTGAAGATGACGACGATGATGATCTTGATTTTGTGAACTTTGATGATGACGGCGATGATGCTGGCAAGGGGGAAGCCAACTCAGATGGTTCGACAGCGGAGGTAGATAATATGTTTCATCAACTTGATAATTCAGTATTATTCTGTTAATATACGTGTAATGATATGTGACATGTTTGCCTTGTTTATCTGAATATTAGTTGATATGAAAGAGACATCAAGCATGATAGTTGTGATATGCTCCCATTTTCACAATTTTGTTATGTATCTTATAGAAATAAAAAGCTACTCTCTCCGTTCCAAATTACTTGACTTCCATTTGTCAGAAAGAGTATGTATCTAGACATCTAGATACATGCTCTTTTTGACAAATAGAAGTCATCTAATTTGGAACAGAGGGAGTACTTGTTAAGCCAACACACTAGATAATGAGGTATGTCGGGACTCTTAATTCAGAGCAGAAAGCATTGATGAGATCTTGCACATCGCTTGCTGAGTGAATTGTCTCTTGTTTAGGCTTATATCTGTATCTATTATGATTACTCTTGTGGGTGCCACTCAAACCATACTTACCGCTTCACATAATGTTTGATATTCTTTGTTTGTTTTGCTCTGAGCCTTTCATCGACGTAGTGTAGAGTTGTTTTGTGAGGTTTAGCACTTGATTTTGATTCACGTAGAATTCATGATAGGCTAAACTTTTGTCATGCAATGTTTGGTACGTGGAATTGACTAGTCTAAAACCAACACCTCCTGCAGTGTTATCAAACATACATGAAAATAGTAGCAAATGAACGTATAATTTTCCAGGCCTATCTTTGATCATGATGAATAAAACATACTCGTAATGTCCAGGCTGCACGCATTTTTTCTTCAGTTCTTATGTGTCTAAATATTAGTTGCAAGGGGCATATGCCTTATACTATGAGTAAATCATATTGATAATTTAGGTAGCTGTGTCATTTTTGCTCTCGTTTAATTTCGTTCTCAAACAACACTAGAGAATAACAAGCTGAGTTCCTAAATTATTTCATTGATTTGGTTCTTGGTAGTCTATATATATTTTGGGTAGTCTATGTTATTCATTTCTTGATCAGAGTTGTTCCCCAACTTTTCTTGTCCTAACATCGTAGAATTCACCGTGCATTTTTTTCACTACTACCATTTAACTTTCATCGAACAAACAGTAAGATGCAACGATTCTAGTTGATCTAAACCTTTTCTATGATTGAATGCAGGATTTCATACAAGAGATATTAGAGACGGACAAGAATATCAAAACATTAGTTGACTTCGGCTTTCCTGAAGATGAAGCCGATGTGATTATTACCAGATGTGGTAATGAATGTAGTTTTATGTAAATTTTCTTTGATAATCTTTGTTTTGATGCAGAATTCACCTTGTGTATCTATTTTTGTTAGCTTCCCTTGGTGTGAATGCTTCCTTTAATGTATTAGTTGATTCCAAGAACTTCTCTAACTGTGGGGTACGTTGTGGCTTGATTTTACAATGAACAATAAAACTCTCTCACCATTTTTTGAGTGCAACGGAAAATAAAGTTTATGTATAATTTTGCAGGTTCCGAACATGTTTGTTGGAAGGAAAAGGAAAGAAAGGAAAGAAAAATTAAGGGAAGAGAGCAAGAGAAAGAGGAAGTGTGACGTAGGTGGAGAACAAGGAAATCAACCCCCCATGGATGCATGGATGGTAGCCATGACGAGCCAATGTTTTTTCCAAATCCAATGGTTGGCTTTAACTTGCCTAATCACATCGGGAGTTCAGTTAACAGGGGACTTCCTAAACTAGCTATTGGACCACCTTTCTTCTACTATGAGAATGTGGCCCGAGCCCCTAAAGGTGTATGGATCACTATTTCAAAAAAACTATACGGTGTTGACCCAGAGGTTGTAGACTCCAAATACATGTGTGCTGCTGCCAGGAAAAGAGGTTACGTCCATAATCTCCCGATTGAGAATAGAAAAGCTCTCCATCCAGACCCTCCAAAGACTATATTTGAGGCCTTTTCGCATTATAAGAAGTGGTGTCCATCCTGGGACTTGAGAACGCAGCTCAACTGCTTGTCGACATGTGGGCGAAGCACAAAACTAACAGAACGTATTGAATGTGTTCTTGCAAGCGAGGACAACACACCATCTCTAAGTGTTCAGAAAGATGTTATCGATGAATGCACGAATTACAATCTTGTGTGGGTTGGGAAAAACAAGGTTGCTCCTTTGGAGCCTCATGAGATGGAATATGTACTTGGTTTTCCGAAGGACCACACGAGAGGATTCCCCATAACAGAGAGGTATAAATCTCTTGCCAACTCATTCCAAGTCGATACGGTTGCTTACCACTTGTCTGTGTTGAGGGACATGTTTCCTGATGGTATGAAGGTACTATCCTTGTTCTCCGGTACTGGAGGAGCAGAGGTAGCTCTACACAGGCTTGGAATTCACTTGAGGACAGTGGTTTCTGTAGAAATATCTGAAGTGAACAGGAGGATTTTGAGAGGTTGGTGGAATCAGACTCAGACAGGCGACCTGATTGAGGTTGGAGACGTGAAGAATCTAACCAATAAATTAGTGGAATCATGGACTAGAAAAATAGGTGGCTTTGACTTGGTTATTGGGGGCAGCCCATGCAACAATCTTGCTGGTCGGAACCGGTTCCACCGAAATGGTCTAGATGGTGAGCAGTCTGCTCTATTCTACGAGTACTCCAGAATATTGCATGTTGTCAAGTCAGTTATGACGAGGATGTAGCAACATCATTGTAATTTAAGTTAGTCCATTTTAAGTTCTTATCATTAGTAACTGAAACTTCAAGCCTAAACACTGTCAATTTGGAGGATTTATCTCAGAAAGATCACATTTTAGTTGTTTGAATTATAGCTGCTAACTACTTTTTTTTCTGAAAAATGCTAACTACTAACTCTGTTTAAGACGTTTTGGTAGGCTATTATAATTCAGTGGAGTCAAACTTTCTTCCTTAACTACTATGGTCAGTAAATGATCCGTTTTACTGATCATGCACGGGTGGATGTATTGTTCCAACTTGCACACACTACTAAAAGAAAATGAAAATGAAGGCGGTGTCTGCCCCCTCATTGAGCTATGTTAATGCTATTTGCGCCTAAATGTACGAACGAAAATGAAATTGTGTTCTGTAAACTAAGACTATTCATAGTGGAGTATCATATATATTAGTATCATTAATATGATATATTCTATGTTACTATCTTTGTATCGTAACATATGTATAATATCATATAATCATGCATTTATTAGATTATAAATTCATCATATTTTAAAATCCGTTATGTTACGGTATCTACATGTCTAATACTACCATCACCTTTCTCTTTATTAAATCAAATAATCTATCTAACGTTCGTGTCCTACAGAACTCCTCAATCCGGCGGATGCATGTTAGGAATCTCTCCCTATAAGTGCGTGAGATCAACGCCATGTATACATGAAAGGAATTTTTTCCATAACTGAAAATTCAAAATAAATTATCTCTTCAACCGTAAATCCGATTGACGATTCCTTTTCTCCGTTGGGTTCGGATCGACGAGAACTTCAAAACAAGATCCCATCTTAATATGTTTTGACAAACTTTTTTTTCATCATTAGTTGCCAGATTATATTGTCGTAGTTGCCATATTACTAGTTAACACTTACCACCCAAATAATACCTCGTTACCAGGTAAATTTTATGTGTTTTTTGACATATCCATGATTTACACATAAAATAGTGAGTATTTGAGTCATTCAAAAACACGTAAAATATGGAATACCATCATGAAACGATTTACGTTGGTGAGTAAAGAAGTTCAAATAACCAGGCAACCATTTGATTTTAATCTTGCAACCAACTTGACAATACCTGTTGACTAAGTGACTATAATCTGGTAACTTGGGTCAAAATATTGTCAAAACATATCAAGATGGGATTTAGTTTTGAAGATCTCGTCACGACAAAGTCAACCATGAAAGCGGATTTTCAATTTGATTTATGGCTTGAGAAATAAAACATTTTAAACTCTAATATCCAAAAAGCATCTACGTGGCAGCTGCATGCAATACTCGGTTGCCATACTATTTCCGTGCCCACGAAAAGCTAATCTGGGACACATGCCCTTAATAGCAAGGTCCTTATTAAATATTTACTAAATCACTATTTTCTACCTATGTGGCACTTCTATTATCACCCTTGTTACTCACATTTTGATTAGTCTAAATCACACCGTCACATTTAGCCATCACACACGATTACTATTTACGGGTGTGTGATGGGTGCAGAAAGTGTTTGACTAGCGATTGGATCCAAGGACAGGGGGCAAAGCACGGACGAGAACATTATCCTTTCACGTCAAATTCAGACCAAACTTGATACAGGTTTAATGCGAAACAGACATATCCACATCCACAAGACGTGATCCGTTTACGGTGAGCCGTTGGTGATTATATTGTTGAAGTAGTAAATTAAAATACTCCAAAGGACGCGATAGGGAGATTGTTTCATAACCTAAAACGTTAAAATAAGTGCCCTATACATCTAAAAACTATGTACTTCCTCCGATCCTTGTTAAGTGTCGGAAGCTGTAAGTTGTACACTAATTTGTATCAGCCTAGTAGTTTCTTTCGAACAGTTTTTTTTGGACTGGAGGTAGTATTATACTACCTCCGTTTTAATAAATAAGACTTATATTATTTTGAAAAAGTCAATTTATATAAAATTTGATCAAATTTTATGAAAAAATATTGACATGCAAAATGTAAAACTTATATCTTTAGAAACATCATGAACTATATGTTCATATGATATCTATATAATATCATATTTATTGATAGATTTTTCTAAAAATTTAATCAAACTGGCTTGACTTTTACAGAAAAATATAGGCTTATTTATTCATCGGAACGGAGGAACGGACAGAGGGAGTATATCATAGGATAGGGAGATGCTCTAATCTAGTTTGATTCTGTGTCGATACTCCATACGGAGGATCTCAATTCTCATCTCGATCGGAGACAAGCGGCATTACCCCTATATATTAAGAGGCCTCATTTTCTCGCCCTGTGAGCGATCCGGCCACTGTTCACGTGAACAGTTACAAACAGTGCTACCAACTGTTTGCTTCCTTGATTCTTCAATCTTGCTCCCTGCCGTCCATGCGTACGTGCCGCCCTCTCCTCCTTCCTTTCTTGCTTTTCCGATCGGGCCTGTCCGGACTTCTCGCTACTTCCATGCGTTCTGTTTTTCCCATCTGTTTCCCCGGCCTCTCCGCCTCATCAGTCCTATCGTATAAACTACCAACCGGTAACCCTAGATCCTCACGCTCGCCTCATCCTCTCTTCCTCCGGCCCCGACACAGCGGTGGCTGCGGCGGCCACGCTTGCAGTCCTCCTCCGCACCGAAGCGCTCCTCCCCTATGGCATCCCTCATCACCACCACTATGTCCTTGCCCGCGGTGCTGCCCGCCGGTACCGCCACCGCGGCCTCGGCTTCCTCCATCTCGCCCACCGTCGCCGCCTCCAAGCGGCTGCACTTCACCGACGACAACGCGCCACGACCCAGGCCTTGCGCAGCTCGAAGGCGAACAACAGAAGCGGGACCCTGGACTGCACGACGACGATTTGTACACTGAGGTCCTGCGCCCACCTCCCGTACATGGCGTCCAGCTGCGGCACGTCGCCGACGAGCTGTTGTTGAGCGAGGCGAGGAGCAACCCCGTGAGGACAACGAGCCGCCGCGCCGGCGGTATGTGTCGCGCGCCATCGTACGCCAGCCGCTGAATTTTCTTCTTTTGCTTTCCTCTGATATCGAAGGCAATCTATTTGTTCTCTTCGATCTGCGTCTTCGCTTTCGCTGGCGGCTGTCCTTGGTTTGTGTATGGGATGCCTCACCGTCTCATCTCCAGCCGCACGTTCTTGCCCAGCAACTCCGGCAGGCTCCTTTGTAGTTTTGTCCATGGATGCGTGGGGGAACACCTCTAGCAGCGGCCGTCCGTGCCTCTGACGAGCACAACTCCAGTGGCAGCTACGGGTGGAGCAGGCACCAGTGCAACCCGTCACACGCCTTCTTCTACCTCCACTTCGTCCTCACCGCCGAGCCCTTGCGAGTGCACCTGGCCGGCCGCTCAAACGTGCCACCGCCATAGAGGGACGCTCGCCTCGGAGGCGCCTCGCACGCCGCCCTCTGCAGCAGGTGCCATGTAGGTGATGCAGACGAGGTTGGACGCCTCGATCCCAAGCCACGACCATGGCATCAATGGCCGAGGCTGAACGCGGAAGTCATGCACTACAACTATTTGTATAAATGCGAGAGCCTATGGTCCAGCTGGGTACGATTATTCTTTTCACAGTTCTCCTATCTAGATCTTGATGCAAAATTGTCCTGATAGAAATGCATATACAGTTCCTTGAATTAATCGCAGAATCCTCAATGAATCAAACTGCTCACCAAGTTATAGGACGGAGGCCTGGAAGGAGCAAAGTAGCAACGACAAGTTTCTGTACAAGATTAGTCTCACGGACAACACCAAGAATTAAATCAGACATGGGTCATGGATAGGTTCTGGTACTTGGAAAAGTCTAAGGTTCCCGCTTCTAATCATTGTTCGTAATCATGTACATATTTGTGCTTAGTCTTTGTCCTACTTAGTGTATTTAACAGTGCACCTTCTTTTTCTTCGTTTTTTTCTTGAATGTGGTCAACGATCTATAGAGAAAGTATGAACAATATGGTCTGCAATTTTAACCTGACCTGGATGTGGGCCATCCAACAACAAAATATTGTCTACAAATTTCCAATCCTTCTTCCTTCCTCTGATTCTCATTATTTCTGAACATTGGGACAATTCACTCTAAAGTTACAAAAACATAGTGCAGTTTATAAAAAATTACCTCACAACTTGAAGTGTAAGTGTTTGTCAATGACTGTTTTAGGAAACCATTCACCATGCATTGTGTTATATATCTATACATATTTTAATCGCTCAGCCAAATGTATTCTGCATCTATCCTTCAATACTAATCATGCTAATTGTCCATTTTATTAAGAATTGTTGTTTTGCCATTTTATTTTAAGGTATCTAATTTTGGTTTATCAGTTAAGTTTTTCTTTTCTTTTGATGATGTATGAAGCGAGGATCTGTTTGGCATCTATACATGCAATTAGATTATGCAAGGTAGTTAATTTGATGTTTCCCAGTGTTTATCGTACCTGAAACATTGTACTCACTCTAGATATGTCCATCAGCTAAAGTGACATGCTGTTTTACAGCGACGTTGGGACTTATATATTTGCATGGAGCTACCATTCCTGGACCATACATTTGGTATTTATGTTTAGTATTTAGCAGCTCAAAATTTCTTTTGCAGCTGGATAATGCTCTTCTATTTGCATTGTCTAAAGTTTGGTGTTGAAACATCATGTACCTTAGAGAATAAATAAACAACTCAAAGCTTTATGAACGGTTGGCACCTTTGAAGCTGACTCATATGACCTTCTTCTTGCTACTGAAAAAATATCCCAGATCTTATTTTAAACCTGATGCCAACGCTGAGTAATTGTGGTACATCTTTAACACTATCAAAGGTACTAAAAGTTATTTGCATTAAATACAAGGTACGGGTATTACATGACTGACTTATATCTCGGAGGCGTGCTTCACGGTTATACTGATTTTTGTTCTGCTATGAACCTTTCTTCTATTATCGTTGCATCATTTTCTCCAGTCACTCTATCTGTCCTCCACGTTAACCATTATTTTTCTGTTTTAAGTGAGAGCTCTTTAATATTTTATTTAAAGTTGAGTTTGATCTTTTTTCGGTGGTGTATATGGTACTGTCGGCAAGAAAGTATTGATATGCTCAGGATATTGATCAACAACTTTTTTGCTCTTTTCCTGTTTTTACTGTAGTATGGTACGACGTGTTATTTACTTTTGTGCAATGACAATGTCATAAGGTGTGATGCTGAGCCATAGAAAGTGTCTGGAGCTAACAACATCTCATGTATTGCATATTTATCATTTTCTTCTCCCAAGCTACAGTGTGATGTGGCCACCATATTGGTCATTCCACTGCCTCTATGATGTTGATCTAGCAACTATGTTGTTCAAACCAGCAGTAAATTCTTATTTTTGAACATTTTGTAGATGAAATTACATGCAACAATGTGATGGCACATCAGCAAACCTACTGACAAGATTTATTATGCCACTAAAACAAATGAACGAACTAGACACAAAATATCTCATAAAGGACGCGACATGCGCCACGCCGAATTCAACTAGTATGAAATAAGGCCTGCTCAATTTCTACATCCGTGATCGCTGCCGTTAGCGCCGCATTCATATCATCAGATAGAAGCTGATCAAATGAACTAAGAATTTGCCCACTGTTGGTCGATCCTTCCGAAGAGTACAAATTATTATAAAAGGCTAGCGCCATATCACACATCCCTTCATTAGTATTACATAAAGATCCATCAGCACGACGCAGTCGTCGTACCGTATTCTTCCTTTTCCTATGCGAGGCTCGGTTCTGGAAGAATTTTGTATTCCTGTCGCCCGCTTTGAGCCACTCTTGCCTTGATCTCTGTTTATACATAATTTCTTCTTTCTCAAAAGCAACGTGAAGCTGTTGTTCCAGCGACTTGACCTCCTGTGAGGTACCAGAGAAGCGTGCTGCCATTTTTGCTTCGGCTAGTTTTGCTCGTGCATGCTTCACTTCTGCCCGGATAGACCCAAAAGTCTCGAAACTCCACTTGTTTATATCATGAGAGACCATGCGGAGCTGTCTCCACAGGTCATCCAGGCTGCACATTCCAACATCATGTGCAACCCAAGACGATTTAACCATCTCTTCATAGCCCTCATGCTTTAGCCACATCTCTTCAAACATGAAGTTCTTCTTTGGATTACGAAAGCTAAGAGGTGGGTCAGCCATCACCTTAATTAGCAGAGCCAAATGATCAGACTCCTCCGTGATAATGTGCTCAACATATGATAATGGAAACATATCTAGGAAAGACGATGTCGCCGTTCCACGATCTAGATGGACTTGTATGATATCCGGACCCTCTCTCCTGTTATTCCAGGTAAAATCATAGCCGACATAGTTTAGCTCCGAGAGACCACATGTGCTCAAGCAATCACTGAACGCCTCCATTTGCGCCTGGCTACGGGGTTTCCTCCTAGCTGCTCATCCTGTTTCAGAATTTCATTAAAATCTCCCGCGCACAGCCACGACAATTCGTCCTGTGCACGCAGATATCGGATCGCCTCCCAAGTTTTGTTTCTCAATTTTGTACGAGGTTCTCCATACATACCACTGAATCTCCACTCCTTCCCCTCAAAAGAAATCTTGGCGTCAATGTAATATTGGCACCAAGGTCTAACTGAAACATCTATTCCTTCCCTCCACCACAACGCCAAGCCTCCACTCTTCCCATTACAGGCCACCGCAACCCCATGAGGGAACCCTAAGCTCCACTTTATTCTTTCCATCGCCTTCTCTTTTTTCTTCGTCCCACTTAAGAACACCACCGCTGGGTTGTAAGATCTGCACAGGTTTCTTAATTCGCCTACCGCCGCGTCCGACCCCAAACCACGACAGTTAAGGCTTAGAATATTCATTGCTCACGGCGGCCCTGCCTCGCAGGGTCCGCCGCTGGATCTTCAAGTCTATCAAACACGCTCTGACTAGCCCCACTTGTAGCATGTTCCTCAAGTCTGTTAAACACAGAGTCTGTTCTCTGCCGTTTGCCCACCGACTCAGAGCTCCCTTCCCCACCACTTGCACTGTGACCGGCATCCAGACCTGTTTGGTTCCTCTTTTCTTTGACTGCCCACCCGGTGGCAATAAGGTCACATTTGTAGTAATATCTAAATCCTGGCGTTGTCTCCTTTTGTATGTTCCAGCTTTTGGTCTTGATCTGTCCACACCCTCCATGTCCCCTCCATTAGGGATTTCCTTTGGCACCGCCCTGTGGCGATTAGCATGACTCGTAACATCCCACACTCCTTCTTTCCTTGGGTCAAACTCGCCAGTGCGAGAGGACCCGGAGAACGCTTGCTGATTGTGTTGGTATCTCCTTGGGGGGAGGTCTCTAACAGAAATCCCACCGGCTGGTCGCTCGGATCCCTTTGACATGCTACCCCAGCTTAGAGAAGAGACATCAGGGCGAACATGTTGGGTTGGCTTCTTGTATTTCTTTGTCTCTGCACGTAGCCATTCACCCCATTGAGTTGTACTGTCTTTCTCCGCATCACATCCATCTGCCTGATGCACCATCCTACCACACGCAAAACAGAAGTGGGGCACTTTCTCATACTGAAGCTCAAACCATTTGCCCACTTCATCCTCCTCGGACTCTTTCAAGGTCACCCCCCTAAGCAGTGGTTGATCAACTTTGATGGTTACACGAATCCTCAACTCTTCTCCCCACGCCACCCCTTCCTCATCAACCTCCACAGATATAAACCTCCCAATCCAACCTCCAATAAGTTCACCGTAGGCCTTGTTCATCATATCCATTGGTCCTTAACATGGACCCAAATATCCATAGAATCAAACACCATATCCGAGGGTCTGATAGCTCCATCGTAATCCTTCAACAGAACTGCACAAAAATCAAACTGCCATGGCCCGTTCTTCAGGGCATGCCTTCAATCGCCTTCTGAAGCAAAGCGAACAACGAAACGATTGTCCCCTATCTCCTTAAACTGAGCCCGATGATGGAGGCCCCAAGCTCTCTCCATAGCCCTTTCCAGCGCTCCAATAATCAAGCTCCTCGATGAACAAACCTTGCCCACCGCCGCCCACTTCGGACAAGGAACGCTAGCCGGGTTCACACCCTTGATCACAAGCCCAGTGGCTTCTTTATCATTTAGCAGTAGATCACCCATCTTTGCCATCAAACTCGGGTCTAGATCTTCCGCTCTCGATTTCCCTGGTGACCTTGAGCTAACCCTAGTCGACTCGCTGCCTCTTGGAGAACCATGAGACGCCATGAGAACGATAGAAACCAACCACACACCCTCGAGCGCCACGTCCGCGAGCGAAACCACACCAGCATACGGAGAGAGACTCGCCGACGAGATCTCGCCGCCGCCGGAGAACCACCCTCAAAAAACCCTAGCCTAAAACGCGATCGCCTCCCGATCGCCCTAGAGAAACTTCCGCTGTATCTGGTGGACCCTCTCCTTGTGATCCTCTCATGTTGTCATTCCTTGAATAGAGAGCTCGATGAAACAGCTAGGTGACAAAGGACTCATTCTTTCAAGATTTTAAAGATGTGATCATAAAGAGTAAGTAGATGATTTTGTGGATCTGAGCGATTGGCATCCAAAGAACGTTGACTCTAAGTTGGAGATTTGGATTTTCCACTTTTGTGCTGGCAAGAAGTCTAACTTAAGATGAACACATCAACATGTAGCAGCTACGATAAATTTGGTCCTTCAGTGTGTGCTGCAATTGCAATTTATATTTCTTGATCCACTTTTCTATTTATTTATTTTTATCTTGGCACACTTCTTCAACTAGGAGTCATAGTTGGAGTAGGAGAAAAAAATGTAGTTGTAGTGGGTAGCTAGCTTTTGATTTGAAACTGCCAAAAGTTGAAAATAACTACTCCTCTGATGCATACCTGCCAAAACAACACATGAACTTTGATGCGCCAAATAACTTGAAATTGGTGTGTATAATTTTCTTATTCCTGCCATGCCTTTTTTTCTACTGAACATGCAGAATGTTACTCATCTCGCAAGTGCAAGTCGATTGAGAATCACTGTACGTAGAATCCAATAAGTACTTGCTTGAGAAATCATCGGGGTTTGACTTTGGAGGTGTGGCGCACCAACACATGAGGTTGGAGGAGGCAGACACCTGCAGTAGGAAGGATCTGTTCCACGCGATATTAGATACAATCACACATAGTATCGATGGATATATCACCTCAATAGTAGTTTTCACTTTTATAGTTTTATTATAGATTTCTTTACGGTGGAAGATTAATAAAGAGTAGTGAAGTATCACAACAAAGTGAAAGATCACGTGTGTATCATGCACAAATCCTGGAAATCATTAAGCAAAATATACCATTCATATGTTTTCATACCATTCATATTTTGAGAAATTCAACTGGGAGTTTTGGGAATGTTAAGAATTCAGCAAGCGTGACTGAATGGGTAAGAATTTCGCAGAAGTATGGCTCCTATATTGAAATCCAAAAGCAAAAAAAACTACGGGGGTGTTTGTTTGGGCTTTTGGCTTTGGTTTTGGAAGCCAAAAAGCACCTATTTAGGTGTTTTTTGGCTTTTAATTTTTGGAAGTCATTTGAATTTTGACTTCCAAAAATTAAAAGCCAAAAAACACCTAAATAGGTGCTTTTTGGCTTCCAAAAGCCAAAGCCAAAAGACCAAACAAACACCCCCGTAATTGGAGGAATCACCCTGTATTTTGTAGATTAATGTGGTGAGATGAGTGTAGGACCACCGGAGGCAACACCATGATAGCTGAACTTTGTACGGACATTTCGTCAACGCAAATCATTGAGCAAATGTTCATCGATTCTAATGATAATTTGTCATAATTTTAAAATATTATGTATATGGGTATGTATGCACATGTGAGAAGAAAATAAATTTGTATTCCTGTGGCAACGCCACATGTATTTAACTATCATTATTTAGATGCGGGTTATTGTACGACCGTTCACCGTTGAAGGCGATGCACGCGGATGCTATTTTAAGCTAAATAACTTGAGATATGCAGCAAAAAGGAAATCATGTTTTCATGAATCAACGTTATCAAATTTGTCATGAGTACAAGATATTTAGTACCTTTCCACACTACTTGCACCAGTCCAATCCAACTAAACTAATTTTCTCTGTTGCGCAGCAAGATCTACCAAAATAAGAAATTGCAAGGATGATGAAAGAGTCGTGATCAGATCCAAGATACCATCCATCACCGCTCAGAGGAAGAAGATGACCGACAAAACTTGCATATCAGTACCATCAAACTTCACAGAGAAAACAACAACATTGAGGCCTTCCCTATATCAGACGGGTATGGAAAATGTGGAAGAGATTGACGCGGAAGAAGTCCTCGTACAAGAGGCTGTTGAGAATAATGGGGATTGGCTGGTATACTCCTCACCCAGAACCCAGACCATGAAGCTGACTGAATCACACAATGAGTCATGCTTCCAAAATGTACAACATGAAGCTCTATCTGAAGACATCAACCATGGAAGCTTGGATTGTTTTTGTCTACTTAGTGCTTAGTTACCGCTTGCTAAATGGATCAGTGAACTATGTAATGGTGTGTACAGTGACTTCTTCATTTCAGTGTTGAAATAGCTCCTCTTTTGCAATTTGCGTATAATGTTTGCTGATAAATAGATGTATATAGTGTATACATATGTTTGGGTGTAGCACTGGTGACATGTAAATCTATTGTTGACATTCGGTGTTTTCTAACTTAATGATTTGATTTGTGTAAATTTAATAGACTATATAATATTTAAATATATTGGTCTAAATTTGATCCAAATTGTAGACGTGTACCTGCCGGAGCTGGTAATCTCTCAGGTCAACTATACGGCGTTATCCAGAGCCACCACAAAAAGAAACATGGGGATTCTCGCCATCAAGAACAACGAAAAGGACAAATCCAACAATTCAAACAAGAGAAGAAGAACCGAATCCTAAATAACGACCACAAAGAACATAGTCTATAAGAAATTCCTTACCATTTGAACTCGCTAAACCAGATATGAGCAGATTATTTCACGATTATTATATCTTTCCAATGTGATTATGCATCTCAATCGATTTAAGAGTAAAATTTGGATTGTGCTGACATTTATTTTATAAAAAAATAATTTTCAGCCATAGCAACGCCCAATCATTTTACTAGTCGTAACAATACAGTTAATCGATACGGAAAAGCAGGGAGGAAAAAAAAATGAGCACAAAATCCGGTCACCGCCTTGCGGCGTCGCCTCTTTCTCTGTTCGTGCGGCGTTGCGTCATTCGTCTTCTCCCCACTCCATGCTGCTCTCGATTCAGCTCAAGTAACCAACCAGCCAGCAGGAAGACGTCACGGAGCAGTGTGATATAAAGAAGGCCGCAAGAGAAGGGAGGGCGAACTGAGCTGGTGACCCGGCCGCTCGTCGCAGTGGAGATCCAGCGGCGGCGCCCGAATCGACAGCCATGAGGCAAAGAGCTCGCTCGACCCCGAGCTCCCCGCTCACCCCATCCACCAGCATGAGGTGACCTGTCCATTTCCTCCTTCCCTCATCTTATTCTTCTTTTTTTGGTCAGTTCTTGTACTGGATGTTCCAAGCAAAATCATGTGTGAAATCGCTAGAAGCTTTCACCGGAGCTGCAGTGATGGCACCCTGGTGATGCCCGGAGCAAGCTAAAGGAAATGTATGCGTTTACTTGCCAACTTGTTCTTCAGTTTTCGTTTGTTTGTAAAGCATTGCCCGAAAATCTGAGCTATATAGAACAAGGAATCTTGATGTCCTTTTCCGTACTTTATCTAGTAGTAAGACAAAACATATATAGGGAAATGCCTTTTAGAGCAAAAACGCATAAGAAGAAGAATGCCAGGTCAAGTAAAAGGTCGGGAATGTACTGCAAATGACGATCTTTGGCCGAACTGTTGCCGCAAAATCATCGCCGAAATCAGGGGCTATACAACAGATAGCGGAGCAGGATCTCGGAGCCCTGGTGGGTCTCAACATCGAGCACTACTGCTCGTGCACTTGGCGTTGACATTTCGCGCACGCGCACTATTTTTTAGCTTCTACCAGTGGCGCAGTTTCGGATATGAAAACCGTCTTAATGATGCGGTTCAGCACTTTAGCTTCCCTTTTTAGACTGTTTATGATATATGCCCAACACATCAGCTTGTCTATGAGTTCAGGTCATCACTTGGGCATATGGTGGCGTTGAGTGGATACCCACGTTCTTCTCACCGATGGACAAAAAGGGTGCAGGAATCTTTCTGGTTGCCATCGTTCCATTTTCCCTATAGCAAGAATCTTGCAGATTATAGCCATAGTATTCATTTCGGTATTCTGATTGCATGGTTGGTTAGTGTCAAGGGTTGCCTTCTTTAACATACATGAGTGACTCTAATCCCATTTTCCATAGAATGGGGAATTGAACGGTTTGAACAATCATGTTAATGAGAAACGACGTTAGTCATTTGTTAGAAAACCGTGATTTCCAAAGGGGCCTACTAGTGTTATTGTGTGGGTTGCTGTCATAGCACATTGATGACACTTATGTTGTGGCTTATGATAAATAAACGCTTCTTGACCTCTTTTGTTAGAAGAATCGTATTGCTCTCTGTAACTCTGCACATCTATTACTGAAGCTGAGGTTACACTTATATACAGCGCTGCACACAGATCGTGCAGTCGTGTGCAACGGCAGTGCCGGTAATCTAGGCTAGACCTGTTCCTACGCTAGACTTGGTCAGTTACAGAGCCGTTAAGGCATGTCTATCTGAACTAACTGAACCTATACTTCAACACCCCCCCTCAGTCTGAACATCTGAAGGAAAAATGTTCAGACTGGATCGAAAATCTGTGAATACCGTCGTCGGCAACCCCTTGGTGAAGATATCAGCGAATTGAGACGCTGTTGGAAGATGAAGAACTCTGGTCTCGCCCAGAGAACGCGATTCCGAACAAAGTGTAGATCAATCTCGACGTGCTTCGTGCGTTATCGCTGGACAAGGTTGGAGGAGAGGTACATGGCGCTGATGTTGTCGCAGTACACAATGGTGGCGCTCTTTGGGGGTCGATGAAGCTTGGTGAGTAGTTGTCGTAGCCAGCACGATTCGGTGACGCAGTTAGCTACTGCTCGTTACTCTGCTTCGGCGCTGGAGCGTGAGACGGTGGCCTGCCGCTTCGAAGACCAAGAAACAAGATTATCCCCCAAGAAAACACAGAAACCGGACGTGGACTTGCCTGGACAGCCCGCCCAATCGGCATCACTATGCAATGAGATCATGGCTGCTCGAGCGATAGAGCTGCAGGCTGTAATCAGTGGTGCCACATATGTATCGAAGCACACGCTTGATGAGCTGAAAGTGGGTGGCGGTGGGATCCGATCGGTGTGGATCCGATCGGTGTGGATCGCGGCGTAGATGCGGGTGCAGGCAGGGGGACAAAACGGATCCCGGAGGGGATCGGGGTGGATTTTCTGTGGTTGGCTGTGGTATGGGATCTGCTGCGACTGGGGTGATTGGTTTGTGCGGAAAATGGGCCTCGTCAAAAACTACATGCCGGGATACGATGACTTTGCGTGTTGTGAGATCAAAACACCTATAGCCTTTGTGCTCTCGTGGATATCCGATGAAAACTCAACGAGTGGATCTAGGTTGAAGTTTGTGGGTACTGGTGGCATAGAGGTTGGGGTAGCATAGGCATCCAAAGGTTCTAAGGTGCGTATAAGTGGGGTGTTGTCCAAAAAGGCGAAAGTGAGGAGTGGAATGGTTAATGGTGCGAGAAGGTCGTATGTTTAGAAGGTAATTGGATGTGTGTAGTGCTTCGACCCAAAATTGTGGTGGTAGGTTGGTGAACGGGAATCCGACACCTAGAGGGGGGGGGGGGGGGGGGGGGGGTGAATAGGTGCTATTACAAATTTTAGGTCTTTTCAAATTTAGGCTTAACACAAAGGTAAATTCTCTAAATATGCAACTACGGTGAATTTACCTAAATGACAATCTAAGCAATAATAAGAAAGACAAGGTAACAAGACAAGCAAGTAAGGGAGCGAAGATAAGGGGAACCAAGCGAAGCACGCGGAGACGAAGATGTAATCCCGAGTTCCACCCAAGGGTGTACGTCTCGTTAGGAGAGGTGTGCGCTACCACAACAGGTTAGCCGCAACGCCACAAAGGCTCACCTTCTTCTCCGATGAACTCAACCACAAAGGTTGCGAGTTCACCTTCCACTATTGATCCCTTTTTATGGCGGAGATCGAATCCCTTACAAACGCTTGAGGCACGCACCCACAACTTAATTGGGGGCTCTCAAGAAGACCACAAAAGGTCAAGGACCACAAAAGGTCAAGGCAACACCAAAATTACAACAGTAGTGAACTAGGTTTTCCTACCGGAAACCCTAGCCACGAAATCCCCAAGTGAATGGGGAGGAAATGCAAATCACTTCGGTGAAGATGTAGATCCGGGCCTTCTCCTCCAATCCTCCAAAGATCAACGAATTTGGGTGGAGGGATTGAGAGATCTTGTTGATTTGAGCTTTCAAAAATGGTAGGAGAGAGAATATCTGAGAGCTAGCTGTTCTTGAGTGAGTGAGGGGGTATTTATATCCCCTCTCAAAATCTGGCCGTTGGCTGCTTCGAGGACCCGGAAATTCCGGTATAAGTGACACCTGGAAATTCCGGTCACCCGGAATATCCGAGTCAATGAAATTTCCGAGTTGAATTTCCGGTTGAGGTCAGAACCACTTTCTGAACTTGACTTAGCCAGTTTTCTGAGGGTGACTCGGAATATCCGAGTAAGTGAAATTTCCGAGCTGAATTTCCGGTTGAAGTCAGAACCACTTTCTGAACTTGACTTAGCCAATTTTCTGAGGGTGACTCGGAATATCCGAGTCAGAGACCCGGAATATCCGATTCTGGGAAGAATTCCAGAAACTCTTTTTCTCTACATTTTGGCTTTGGGATATGTGATATGAAATTCACCCAAACTGAAATACTTAGCAATAGGATTAGTATATCATTGGTATTGTTAACTAACACACAAAACACTAGGGATTAAGAAATGTTCTTTCAATCTCCCCCTTTTTGGTGTTAGATGACAATACCAAGATTTGCAAAGAAACAAAATGCAATGTCATGTTTTTGACAGAAAATGGCTCCCCCTAAATAAGTGCATGTAAGTAACACAAAATGACAAAGGATAGGAGCAATTTATAACAACAAACATAAGATATCATAAAGGAGAAAAGAGACAAAATGTAAGGTTATGGTAGCATTTGAGACTAGATAGATTTTCATACCTTGTGTATATAGAATATGAAGAGAATACCAACACAATAAATTCGAAGTCTCAACCATAGGATACCATAGGATAATGATAGCAGCAAAACATTGTCTCAATACATAGTTATCACACATGGAAATTAAAAGAGTTCAACAAATAACTTCAAACAAGATAAATGGACACAAGCGCAAATAAATGGTAAACGCATATGCTTGTGCCCGACCCCTTGCAAATCCCCGAAGAAGTCCTACTAGAGCAACTTCTCCCCCTTTGGCATCGAAACGCCAAAAAGGAAGAAGAGCGATGCTACGTCCCATGGAGGTCTTTAATCCGAGGGGGTCTCCTCATCATCATCCTCAGCATCATCATCTTCGTCATCCTCATCATCCTCCTCATCATCCTCATACTCTGCCTCCTCATCCTCATCTTCCTCCTCATCATCATAGTCATGTCCTGTGGTGTATGAGCTGCCGCCAAGGTCATGGTCAATCAGAGTCCACGGAGCCAAGGAACCCTGATTCCACTGGGCAAAGGACAGGGGATCAGACAGTTCAGCAGGAGCAGGAGAGCCAGATGCATGGTGAAGGATCAAGTCTTGCTTGTAGGCCATCTGACGGCGATCCTTGTAGGCAGTGTATTGCTCCTTGCGGATGTCCACATTCATGCATAGGACATTGCGTTGGAACCAATTCAGCTTCTTGACCTTCGCATGAGTGGCTGGGACATGAGTGGGAGCCGCAGCCCTCCTAGCATCACCCATGAAGGATCCACCCTGAGCTGAGCTAGTAGAAGGCCTAGGAGGGGGCTTAACCACTGTCTTCTTCTCATACAGCTTCTTGAAGTCATGTGGCTCCAAATCAGCATTGCTGAAGTTATAGTCAGGGAATTTGAACTTGAGGAGCTTCATGATGTAAGGAGCATAGGGAATAGTGACCCTGGTGGTCATGGCTTCAAACATCTCATTGTAGATGTATTCCATCACATCTACACTCCAGTCAGCATCAGAACCAGTGTCCTCCACAATGCGGATGGCAAGAAGGAGCAGGTTGCATAGAGGAGTCACCATGTTGTCGTTGTTACCACCACTTGGTGCAATGTTCTCACGCAGGATGCGCACAAGAACATCGTACAGTGGAAGCAAGTCACGAGAATTACCAGGGGTGGCTCCCTCACCATATAAGTGCGATGTTTGCTTCTTGTTGAGCTTGTAGGGGTTGTGCATGCGAAAGCCTTGAGGATTGTCACCATCAAACCTGTAGCCCAACACCTTGGCAAACTCCTCAAAGTTGGACTCACAGTACGATTCCACAGTCATCCACTTCATAGTCTTCTTCGAGTCACCCTTGATCACTAGGGTGGCAAATAACTGCATAACAAGCTGGGCGTTGTAGGGACAACGGGTGAGCACCAGCCTCTCCAAACCCATGGTCTTGACAATATGAATAGCCTCAACAAATGAGGCTTTCTTCTGCAGAGTTGCCAGATCAAACGGATGCATAGGTCGAATGGGCTTCGATAGAGAGAGGTATAGATCCACGAGTATGTGCTCTTGCTCTTGGCACCAAAAGCTGCGATCAACCAGAGAGTTGTCCCTTGGCCTAAGGTACCAATCCCCCTGTCTAAGCTGAGAATAATCCACTGAGTTCATCTTGGTGTAGTTCTGACGTTGAGAAATAGGGGCATTCTTCCTTTTCTTGGAAGGTGGCTTGCTGACAACAGCTTTCTTCGGCCTTTGAATTGCAGAACCCTTTCCCTTGTTGACTGGGTTCTTGAGGACAGGTGGTCTTGCTGTGTTCCTTGATGCCCCAGCGGACGGACTCCCACTAGAACCTGTGAATTTGAGCATAGAGGGTAGCATAAGGTAAGTGCACACAAGTCAGGAGATTATACACACATTAGGTAGGCATTTGATGAATCAAATGTTGTTAAACATGAGTTAATCTTAAAACTGTAGTGTTTGACTCAGAAATTCCGGTTCAGACATGACCGGAAATTCTGGTGGACCGGAAATTCCGAGTCAGTCTGAGTCGGAAATTCCGAGTCAGACAGAGACTGCAGATCTGAGATTGACTCGGTCTAAAACTAGATCGATCCAACACAATGCAAAACTAATGTATGTAGATGGCAGGGAAAAGTGCTAGGAACAATCTCTACCAACCAACATTGAAACAAATAACTCCACATCAAGATCCAAGTGCAACCACATAAGGAAGAAGAAAAGTGAAGTTACCCATTGCTTGGAGGAGTGAGTTCCCGGGGCGGAGGAGGAGCAGATCCGGCCGAGAAAGAGGTTCCCCGGTGGTCGGAGTGCTCCGGAGGGACCTTGGAGCAGCAGGGGCGGCGGCTGGAAGAGAGGGAGGTCGGGGGTGGAAGAAGGGCACTAATGAGCCCTTCACCCCGAGCCTGCCCTTATATTTCTGGACAAACCGCCCGACCGGATATTCCGAGTGTAACTTACACCGGATATTCCGAGTGTAACTTACACCGGAAATTCCGAGTCACCGGATATTCCGATTCATAAATGAACCGGATATTCCGACCTGCTGAACCAAAATCCCAGTTTTCAAATGGATGACTTGTGTGCAATAGAGAGAAATGTTTTCAGTGGGAAGTAGGCTTGGGATAGATTTCCAAACTGTCATTGGTACACCATACTCAACTCACAACTACCAAATCGAAACATAAAGCGCCAAGTTGAGTAGGTTTCCCACATGCATGAAAAAGGAGGGCAAGTAACAACAATAAGCTCCAAATAAAATGAACTCTTCAAAGAGAAGAGGTCGGTGGCCGAGGCCACCATGTAGGAGTGTATGACATGTTACCGCGAAGATGTATCTTGGGTACATAACCAATACTCGTCGTTTTAGCTCATTAGTCATAAGAATGAATATAGAGATAAAAGAACACTTGCTATCGGCATAATGGGGGGAGGGATGGTCCAATGTATTAGGACCGCACTCCCCCTATTTCCATGCCTACATTTAAACAAGATAAGATGCAATTACGCCCTAGGTGAGTGTGCAAGCGATCAAGCTAAGGACCTCGAATCAATTATATTTAGCTCATTTCTCAAAAAGCAAAACCTTCCTTCCTCAAGGGGCTTCGTGAAGATATCCGCCAATTGATCCCTTGTGCCCACATATGATAAGTCAATGTCTCCTCGGGCCACATGATCTCTTATGAAATTATGACGGATCTCAATATGCTTGGTTCTTGAATGTTGCACCGGGTTGTAAGCAATCTTGATGGCACTTTCGTTGTCACATAGAAGAGGCACTTTGTCGCAATCGACTCCGTACTCCTTTAAAGTTTGCCTCATCCATAGCAACTGAGTGCAACAACTTGCGGTGGCAACATACTCGGCTTCGGCGGTGGAGAGAGATATACAATTTTGCTTCTTAGAAGACCAACTTATCAAGGACCTCCCAATAAATTGACAAGCGCCGGAGCTTGACTTCCTATCATCATGATCTCCCGCCCAATCGGAATCCGTGTACCCACATAATGAGAAATTTGCATCCTTGGAGTACCACAATCCATAGGTTGGGGTATAAGCCAAATATCTAAAGATCCTCTTGACCGCCATATCATGGCTTTCTTTAGGAGCCGCTTGATATCTTGCACACACTCGTACGGCTAGCACTATATCCGGTCTAGATGCACAAAGGTAGAGGAGAGATCCAATCATGGAGCGGTATACCTTTTGATCCACATCCTTACCCTTCGGGTTGAGCTCAAGGTGGCATTTGGTTTGCATTGGGGTAGAGGCACCCTTGAGATCAAGCAACTCGTACTTCTTGAGCATGTCTTGAATGTACTTTGCTTGGTTGATGAACGTTCCTTCCCTCAATTGTTTGATCTCAAATCCGAGGAAGAACTTCATCTCGCCCATCATAGACATCTCAAACCTGTCAGTCATAAGCTTAGAGAATTCTTCGTTAAATGCTTTGTTAGTCGATCCAAATATAATGTCATCCACATATAATTGACAAATGAAAAGCTCTCCATTAACTTTCTTAGTGAAAAGTGTGGGGTCGATTTCCCCAACTTGGAATCCACGGTCTACAAGTAGTTCTCTAAGGTGCTCGTACCACGCTCGTGGGGCTTGTTTAAGGCCATAGAGTGCCTTATCCAACTTGTAGACATGGTTCGGATACTTGAGTTCCTCGAACCCCGGTGGTTGCTTAACATAAACAAGTTCATTTAATGGACCATTTAGAAAAGCGGATTTAACATCCATTTGTTGCAACTTAAAGTTATGATGAGAGGCATAGGCAAGAAGAATACGGATTGACTCAAGTCGAGCCACGGGCGCGTAGGTTTATCCAAAGTCAATGCCTTCAATTTGGGAGTAACCTTGAGCCACCAATCTTGCCTTGTTCCTCACCACCATGCCATGTTCATCTTGCTTTTCTTGAAAATCCACTTGGTGCCGATAACATTGCGGCAATCTTTGGGTCTTTCCACCAACTTCCACACCTTGTTGCGCTCGAAGTTGTTGAGCTCTTCATGCATAGCATCAAGCCAATCTTTATCTTCAAGAGCTTCAAATACCTTCTTGGGTTCCACCATGGAGATGTGAGCTTGATGGTCACTAAAGCTTGCAAGTTGTCTTCGGGTAGAGACCTTGCTTCTCACATCACCAAGCACCTTGTCAAGAGATAGAGCTCTTAATTCTTGTGAGGTGCCAACCCTATTCAAGCGGCGGATCTCGATTTCCCTCCGAGTGGTGGGAGGAATCGCTTGATCATCTTGATCATTCATGTCTCCGCCTTGACAAATTTGATGGCCTTGATCAACCATTGGAGTGGTGTTCATCGGTGAAGGAGAGGTTTGATCTTGGCCTTGCGAGCTGCCACCGGGAATGTCAGCAGGACCGGATATTCCGGGTTCATGGACCGGAAATTCCAAACCACCGGAATTTCCGACTCCAGGTTGAACCGGATTTTCCGGTCCTCCGGAAATTCCAGGAGCAGTTGGAGAATCTTGTGCTTCTTCTTGGCTAGGCGTATTGGGCACGGTGTTGTCGATTGGTGTTTCTTGTGTTGGGGTGGTCACCACTTGTGAAGAAGTTGATCCTTGTTGAGCAACCTCATAATAGAGTTCAACGGGGCGGTGGACTCCTAACCCCATTCTTCGGATAGCATCTTGAGGTTGATCATCACCTGCAACGGAAACACCACTTTGCTCCACAAGGGAGCCGTCATTCTCCTCGAACACCACACTACAAGTTTCTATGATTATGCGCGAGGCCTTATCATAGACTCTATAAGTGTGCGATTCGGATCCGTAGCCCACAAATGTCCCTTCAAGAGACTTAGATTCAAACTTGCCTAAACGAACACCTTTGATGAGATAAAAACACTTACAACCAAAAACTCGGAAGTAAGAGATATTGGGCTTGTTCCCGGTGAGCACTTCATAGGGGGTCTTCATGAGTCCTTTGCGGAAGAAGAGTCGGTTGGATGAATGGCAAGCGGTGTTGACGGCTTCGGCCCAAAAGTTGTGAGGGGACTTAAACTCCGCCATCATCGACCTTACCATCTCAATAAGAGTGCGATTCTTCCTTTCGGCTACACCATTTTGTTGGGGAGTAGAAGCAGCGGAATATTGATGACGAATCCCTTCTTCACTAAGGAACTCGTTTAAGGTGTAGTTCTTGAACTCGGACCCGTTGTCACTTCTTATCACCAAGATAGGGGCATTGTGTTGACGTTGAGCCTCATTGGAGAAGTCGATGATAGTTTTTTGAGTCTCCATCTTCGTCTTGAAGAAGAAAACCCATGTGTATCTTGAATAGTCATCAATAATCACCAAGCAATATTTCTTGCCACCAAGACTAGCTTCCGGAATGGGACCAAAGAGGTCAACATGGAGAATCTCCAAAACCCTTTTTGAAGAAATGATGGTCTTGCTTGGATGGTAGATGTCATGCATTTTTCCTTCAACACACGTCCTACACATTCGATTCTTCGAGAAAGAAACATGGTCTTTTAGTCCTAGGATATGGCCACCCTTGTGGAGACTTTGCAAAGTTCTCATGTTGACATGGGCTAGTCGGCGATGTCATAGCCAACCCAAGTCCGTCTTTGCGAATAGGCACATTGTATGGGAAGTGGTGACTCCGAAGAAGTCAACCACATAGAGCCCATTCTCAATGTACCCAACGAAAGACACATTGAGAGACTTGCTCCGCAAGAGAATGACCATTTCCTTTTCGAAGACAACGGTATAACCCAAACAAGTTAAGGAATGGACGGAGATCAAGTTGAAACCTAGGGACTCGACAAGCAAGACATTCACAAGTGTGATGTCCGGTGCCACTACCACCTTGCCGAGCCCTATTACCTTAGATTTTGAATTGTCACCATATGTAACGGTCATTTGATCATCATTGGGCTTCAACTCCGTTACAATTTCCTTGCTTCCGGTCATATGACTAGTGCACCCACTATCAATTATCCATTTCGATCCTCCGGAAGCAAGGCCCTACACACAATCAATTCTTTGGTTTAGGTACCCATTTTGCAATGGGTGCCTTTTGGTTAGCAACAAGGGTCTTTGGAACCCAAATAGCATATTCAATATAACCATCAAAAGGACCAATGTATCTAGCATAGACATCCCCATAATAATCAACATATAAAGCATAGCTGGGGTTAGATATGCCCGCAAAGTCATCACGAGTGGGAGTGCCCCTTGTGGCATTTCCACTCGCAATGTCATCTTTCTTGGCTTGTGCGGTCTTGGTCTTCTTCTTGATCTTCTTCTTCTCCTTAGCAACATAACCTAGACCTTCCTTACCCTTGTGGGTCACTCGCTCATGAAGTGGAGTAGTGAGTGTCCCCTTACCTTTATCAAGGGAGGTCTTGGACTCGGTTACCATGGAGAGAACAAACAAGATCCTAGCTTTATCCTTGACAACATTTGCATTAATATTCAAAGGAGTAGAAGTACTAGGTTTCTAAAGAAGAGTTATCCGAGTTTGGAGTTGATCACGAGACTTGAGGGGACGTTCGTGATCACTTGTCAATACCTTGTGAGTATTTTCAAGTGACTCGAGGTCTTCGCAAAGTCTAGCATGAGCAACTACAAGCTCAGACTTCTCATTTTGCACAATTTTACATTTAGCAAAGTAGAGATCACGATCCTTAGTGATCTTAGCAAATTGCTCCTTGAGGAGAGCATGAGCTTCTTGTTCATCTTCGAGAGAGGATTGGAGGACACCTTAGCGTGTGCATCCTCTCTCTCAATCTCACATTTTAATTCAAGCTCATCCTCAAGCTCACCTATACGACTCATAATTGAGCCAAAGTGTTTCTTTCCTTCTCCTTGCAAGTTAGTCATGAATTTATCAAATGCAATAATTTCATCCTTGACTTTTAGGCTCATACCATCATCAATGTCATGGGATATGGAGGTGAGGGACAATTTTACCTCGGATGTCTTTGCCATGAGACATCTTGGATTCTTGATGATGGGGCTCTCGTTTGGTGAGGAGAAGAGTGACGGAGGTGTGGAAGAAATGGCTAGTGCGGCCACTTGCGTTGGAGTATCTTCCTTGTCACTATCTTCATCATCGGTGGGATATTGCTCTTGAGTCACCAAGACAATCTTTTGGTTCTTCTTGAAGAAGGGCTTCTTCATGGGCAAGGGCCCTTTGCCCTTCGTCTTGGCCACGAGCCTCCCACCATGATCCTCTCTTCTCTCCCATGGGCAATCTGCAACAAAGTGGCTTTTGTCATCACAGTTATAGCAAAACCTCACCTTGTTGAATGGCTTTCCTCCATTGGAGGGAAACTTCTTGTCAATCCTCGCTTTGGCCCTTCCGGGCTTCTTCCAAAACGTTCTTGCCGCAAGACCCATGTGTTGAGTAAGAGTACTTGAGAGGGTCTCACTAGATAGCTCGACTTGATCATCATACTCCTCTTCATCCTCTTCTTCAACGGTGGCCTTCAAAGCAATTGAGGCATGCTTGTGCATCCCTATGGCTCTAGCTCTTGCATCTTGTGCAATCTTGGAGGCCACCTTGTATGCGGTCATCTCTTGCATAACTTCATTGGATGTCATCTTTGCGAAGTCATGTCTCCCTTGGAGTGTCTTCAAATCCGTTTCCTCAAAGGCCAAGAGAGCGGTCACAAACTTCCTCTTGATCCAAGCATCATCAATGTACACCGCCCCGAGGTTCTTGAAGGAGTTGGCAACCAACACCAACCTCCGGTACATGTCCTCGTGGCTTTCTCCATCCAACTTGTAGAACCCTTCCACCTCATTGCATAAGGCATCATACCGGTTCTTCTTCATGCTCTCATTCCCGACGAAGATATCGGAAAGAGCACTCCAAACTTCTTTGGCGGTGGAGAATTGTTGGATGAGCGCCATGTCCTTCTCTCCAACGGCCATTTGGAGTTGATGAAGAGCGGTGGCGTTGAGTTGACTATCAACCACCTCTTCTTGTCAAGTTGGTTGGATCATGGGGCTTGTATCCTTCTTCAATGATGCGCCATAGCTCAATGGAGGCACTACATAGATGAGACTTCATTAGAAATTGCCATTGAGAGAAATGAGTAGGTTTAAGCTTAGGTGGATCACTTCTAAAGTTTACATGAGGGTGAGGGATAGGAGGGTTAGGAGAGTAATTATGGTTGACATTATGAAATTCCTCTCCTTTGAGGGTGTTAGAGGAGCTAGGTGATTCATCCTTTTCCGCCTTTCCGAGGGGAACACTTGAGGTAACATCTTTGGACCCATCCGAAGATGACTCCTTAGAGTTCTCCGCACGCTCCTTAGGAGGAGGAGAGGGAGAAGTAGCCTCGGGCTCCTTAGACTTCAAGAGTGCCATGAGCATCTCATTCATCTTGAGGAGTTGGGCCTCCAAGGACGATCTCATATCAATAAGATCGGCCATGGTTGTCCCTTTGGCTAACGCCTCCTTGTCCGCCTCTAATTTCTCACGGGCGGCCCTCTCGGCATCGGATTCCGTCATCGTTGCACTTAGGCGGTTAAGCCCTTAAAAGTGAACCTGGCTCTGATACCAATTGAACGGGAATCCGGCATCTAGAGGGGGGGGGGGGTGAATAGGTGCTATTACAAATTTTAGGTCTTTTCAAATTTAGGCTTAACACAAAGGTAAATTCTCTAGATATGCAACTACGGTGAATTTACCTAAATGACAATCTAAGCAATAATAAGAAAGACAAGGTAACAAGACAAGCAAGTAAGGGAGCGCAGATAAGGGGAACCAAGCGAAGCACGCGGAGACGAAGATGTAATCCCGAGTTCCACCCAAGGGTGTACGTCTCGTTAGGAGAGGTGTGCGCTACCACAACAGGTTAGCCGCAACGCCACAAAGGCTCACCTTCTTCTCCGATGAACTCAACCACAAAGGTTGCGAGTTCACCTTCCACTATTGATCCCCTTTTATGGCGGAGATCGAATCCCTTACAAACGCTTGAGGCACGCACCCACAACTTAATTGGGGGCTCTCAAGAAGACCACAAAAGGTCAATGACCACAAAAGGTCAAGGCAACACCAAGATTACAACAATGGTGAACTAGGTTTTCCCACCGGAAACCCTAGCCACGAAATCCCCAAGTGAATGGGGAGGAAATGCAAATCACTTCGGTGAAGATGTAGATCCGGGCCTTCTCCTCCAATCCTCCAAAGATCAACGAATTTGGGTGGAGGGATTGAGAGATCTTGTTGATTTGAGCTTTCAAGAATGGTAGGAGAGAGAATATCGGAGAGCTAGATGTTCTTGAGTGAGTGAGGGGGTATTTATATCCCCTCTCAAAATCTGGCCGTTGGCTGCTTCGAGGACCCGGAAATTCCGGTATAAGTGACATCCGGAAATTCCGGTCACCCGGAATATCCGAGTCAATGAAATTTCCGAGTTGAATTTCCGGTTGAGGTCAGAACCACTTTCTGAACTTGACTTAGCCAATTTTCTGAGGGTGACTCGGAATATCCGAGTCAGTGAAATTTCCGAGCTGAATTTCCGGTTGAAGTCAGAACCACTTTCTTAACTTGACTTAGCCAATTTTCATAGGGTGACTCGGAATATCCGAGTCAGTGAAATTTCCGAGCTGAATTTCTGGTTGAAGTCAGAACCACTTTCTGAACTTGACTTAGCCAATTTTCTGAGGGTGACTCGGAATATCCGAGTCAGTGAAATTTCCGAGCTGAATTTCCGGTTGAAGTCAGAACCACTTTCTGAACTTGACTTAGCCAATTTTCTGAGGGTGACTCGGAATATCCGAGTCAGTGAAATTTCCGAGCTGAATTTCTGGTTGAAGTCAGAACCACTTTCTGAACTTGACTTAGCCAATTTTCTGAGGGTGACTCGGAATATCCGAGTTAGTGAAATTTCCGAGCTGAATTTCCGGTTGAAGTCAGAACCACTTTGTGAACTTGACTTAGCCAATTTTCTGAGGGTGACTCGGAATATCCGAGTCAGAGACCCGGAATATCCGATTCTGGGAAGAATTCCAAAAACTCTTTTTCTCTACATTTTGGCTTTGGGATATGTGATATGAAATTCACCCAAACTGAAATACTTAGCAATAGGATTAGTATATCATTGGTATTGTTAACTAACACACAAAACATTAGGGATTAAGAAATGTTCTTTCAGTTGGCTTCCATGAGAAGGGTACGGACAATGTCATTTGTTGTGCGTAGCATTCGTTCGGCTTTGCCATTTTGGAGGGCAGGAGAAGCGAAAGGTGACACCGTTGGCTCCAAAAAACGATCGAAGTTCGTTGTTTAGGAATTCACCACCGTTATCGCATTGGACACACTGAATTATTTTATCGAATTGTGTTTTGATATAGACAAAGAAGCGTTGAAGGGTTGAGGTTGTGTCGGATTTGTTGCGTAGAGGAAAGGCCCAAGAGTAATGTGAGAAATCATCGACCACAATCAAATAATATGTATAACCAGTAAAACTAGGAATCGGAGAGGTCCATAGATCACAATGAATAAGTTGAAAGGGTAAAGTGGTATGACTAAAGGAGGTGGGAAAAGCTAGTCTAGGTTGTTTGCCTAATTGACATGCCTCACAGATGGGAGATTTATTACTAGAGGGAGTACATTCATCAGAGAGAGAAGGGGATATGCGGGAGAGGTTTGCGTCGGTAGGGTGGCCAAGCCGTCGATACCACAGGTCTCTGGATCTGGATATGGTGAGGGCAGTGTTGGAGGAGTGCAGATCGCCGAAGAAGGGGTACACGTCGCCGCTGCTCCTGGACCGAAGAAGAAGGGCCCGCGTTGCTAGATCCTTCACAGTGAAGCCATAAGGGTCAAATTCAAGAGAACAAAGACTTTTAATAACAGAGGGAGATACAAGAACGTTGTTGAGCTTGAATGGGCGAGTGGTGAGTGTGGTGGAGCCGACATAGTAGATGGGCATGGTGGTTCCGTTACCGACAAGGATGCTACGAGAATTAATGTTTGCAAAAGAAAGAGACGAGGTGAGATTACCCTGGTTGTTGGTGACGTGAGACGTCGCGCCGGAGTCCATCACCCAGTCAGCGCCGGGTTGGAAGCCATGGTTGTTGCTCGATGCAGCGTCGTATAGAAGTCCAAACTGATGGAATGGGCTAGGCATTATATTTATATTCAACACTCCCCCTCACGTCTAGGCTATTTTAGTCCTTAGCATGGGATAGAAGCGGGCCGCAGGATCTTTTTTTCCTTTTTTTTCAAATCCGCGTGAGCGGGGTCTCGAACTCGTGACCTCTTGGCTTGGATACCATGTGAAAAGGCTGGAACCGTGCCCTCTTCCTGGCCGGGGTACGTGTTAATATGGGGGAACATGGTGTTGTAGTCGAACGCAGCTGCCAGTGGAGAGTGTGCGCGTGGCTGGACGGCACGATGGTGTACGCCTGGGAGTGAGTGCCGGGGCTAGGTACGAGGATGCTGGCAGCGTTAGGAGGCACGAAGTGGGTGGGACGGCCGCCGCTGTGGTTGCTGCTGCTGCTGATGTCCATAGTCAGGATTGTATCCGCCGCGCCCACCGTTGTCGCCGCGGCCATGACCACGACCACGGCCACCGTGGTAGCCGTAGTTCTGGTTCCCGCCGTTGTAGCTGTAGTTCTGGCCGCCGCCGTGCCCCTGCCGATAGGATCCACCCCTGCGGCCGAAATGCTGCTGGCCACCTCCACGCCCGTGGTTCTGCTGCCCGCTGCCTCGCGGACAGTTGCGAGCCATGTGGCCCGGCTCCCCGTAACCGTAGCAGTTGCCGTGGAAGGAGTATGCCGGCGCCGTGTTGCCGGTGCTGCTGGCGTGGAGGATTTGCAGGGATGCCATGGCTTCGGCCTTCAGTTTTTCCTCGGCAAGCTGGAGCCGAGACTGAGCCTGCATGAAGGAGGGGAACGGCTTCCTGGTTTCCAGTATTTCCTGCTGTACCTTGTAGCGCTTGTCAAGGCTGGCGATGAGGCGCATGGTCAGCTTCTTGTCCGTCACAGGGGCGCCGACGTCACCCAACTGATCGGCGACCCCCTTGAGTTTGAGGCAGTACTCGACGACGCCCATGTCGCCCTGGACGGCGTTGATGAATTCCTTGTCGAGGTGGATCTCGCAGCCTTCAGCATTCTCCGTGAAGAAGTGATGGAGAGCGCGATAGGCGGTGTAGGCGGTGCTGTCGGCTTGCACGATGACGTCCTGCAGCTGATCGGAGATCGTGCCGTAGATCCAGAGGACGATGTCGACGTCGGCGGCGCGCCACGCCGCGTCTGCGAGGTGAGGATCCCTCTCTTCTTCGACGTGATCGCGGGCATTGTACTTGGAGAGGGCGATGAGGAAAAAGGTGCGTCACTTGTAGTTGCCGAGGGATGCGTCGAGCTTGAACTTGATGTACCGCGTGATGTCGACGCCATCGGTGATTGGAGGAGAAGGGAGCAGCTGCACGGAGGTGTTAGCGAGGGGGCCGACCAGATCGTCGCCCATGGTGAAGAAGAAAAAGGGAGAGAGGGCTCTGAAGAAGAAAAGGGAGATTAGCTCTGATACCAAGAAGAATCGTATTGCTCTCTGTAACTCTGCACATCTATTACTGAAGCTGAGGTTACACTTATATACAGCGCTGCACACAGATCGTGCAGTCATGTGAGTCGTGCGCAACGGCAGTGCCGGCAATCTAGGCTAAACCTGTTCCTACGCTAGACTTGGTCTGATCAGTTACAGAGCCGTTGAGGCATGTCTATTTGAACTAACTGAACTAACTGAACCTATACTTCAACATTGTTTGGTTCAAATGGCAAATGGCAAATAGCAAAGTAGATTATTAAAATGAAGTACGTGAGAAAAGTCCTGGCACACGGATTTTAAATATAGAAAGAAGGCTGAGTTGAACAATACATGATGGAGGAAGGTCCAAAGGTGGCTGCAGTTTTTTGTTTTAAATTGCGCTAGCCAGATCTTGAACTCAAGACCTCTTTTTGCTGCTTGCAGAGCAAAGAAGATATTTGGTTTCTCTGTGTCTCTCATCCTCATCAATTTGGCTTCCATTATGGAGCGTGCTGATGAGAATCTTCTTCCAGCAGTTTACAAAGAAGTCAGTGCAGCCTTCAACGTTGGCCCCACTGATCTGGGATACCTTAATTTTCTAATGAACTTTCTAAAGTCCATAGCATCCCCCTTGGCAGGCGTCCTTGCTCTTCACTATGATCGCCCAGCAGTGCTTGCAATTGGAACTGTCTTCTGGGCCTTATCAACAGGAGCTGTTGGTGTTAGCCAGCATTTTCAGCAGGTTGCATTTTGGAGAGCTATAAACGGCCTTGGACTTGCCATTGTGATACCAGCACTCCAGTCGTTCATTGCGGATAGCTACAAAGATGGTACACGTGGTGCTGGCTTTGGTTTGTTAAGCCTCATCGGTGCAGTAGGTGGTATAGGTGGTAGTATTTTGGCAACACTCATGGCTGGGAAGGACTACTGGGGGTTACCAGGATGGCGTCTTGCGTTTCTTGTGATTGCACTTGCCAGCTTGATAATTGGAATTCTTGTATACTTATATTCTACTGATCCAAGAAGAATCCCCAGCAATCATCTTCTTGATGACGATGACTACGAGAGGTATACCCCTTCTTCGTATTATTTTTTCAAATTTTGTGCTAGTTTGATTTATTTTATCTTACCCTGTTGTGGGGCTTCATTAATCAGAAATACTAAGAACGAGTCTAAAGAACATCCTTACAACTAAGTACAGTAATTTGGTGGTCGTGTCAACCTGTATTCCTATTGATTCTACCAGATAAGATGCTATCATGATTTTCATTTACATATAGGAATTGAATTTGGGTCGGATGTTTTTTTCGTCAGTTAACATGTGACGGGGTTGAAGTTGAGCCAATCCAGCAACGTGGAGGTTGGAAAGTGATGAATGAACATAACTTTTATCCTATCTTCCCAGGTTTCATCTGTCCAGCAAAGATGTTCTTCCTCCGCCCTCTATCTGGATTGATTCTTGGGTAGCAATGAGAAGTGTCATGAAAGTGAAGTCATTTCAGATCATTGTGTTGCAGGGGATAATCGGCTCATTGCCGTGGACCGCCATAGTTTTCTTCACAATGTGGTTTGAGCTCATTGGTAGGACAAAAAAAACACCTGATAGCAATTTTCTGCATCAAACTGATAGCAATTATCGGAAATTGAATACTGACGGTGTTATAACTCCTCTTAGGTTTTGACAATAGGAGTTCTGCAGCATTAAACAGCCTCTTCGCTATCGGGTGCGCCAGTGGATCTTTCCTTGGCGGTGTAATAGCAGATCGCCTATCACAGTGTTATCCCGACTCTGCGCGCATCATGTGCGCTCAGTTCAGTGCCTTCATGGGCATTCCATTCTCATGGATCCTCCTCACAGTGATCCCTCAGTCAACGGATTACTGGTTCGCCTACGCGGTCACACTCTTCTTCATGGGTATCACCATCAGCTGGTGTGCTACTGCAGCAAACAACCCCATATTCGCGGAGGTAGTACCTCCCAAGCACCGCACCATGATCTATGCCTTCGACCGAGCCTTAGAGGGCTCATTCGCCTCGCTGGCGGCTCCTGCGGTTGGGTTGGTCTCGGAGAAGATATATGGCTATGATGCTAAGACTGTAAACATCGCGAATGGATCAACGGAAGGGGCATACGCGCTGTCAAGAGGGCTACTAACCATGATGATTGTTCCTTTTGGTGTATGTGTCCTGTTCTATAGCCCCTTGTACCTTGTATTCAAGCGCGATAGAGACGGTGCGAAATTATCCAGTGTCAAGAACCAGGAGCTAGTATGAAGAAACAGTGTACCTACCCCTCAAGACTTCTTTAGTTGACAAATCAGAAAGTTTCGTTTGTTCTTCAGGTTGATAGATTCAGGCTAGTTTTATAATCGACTCGTTTTCTTACTATTTTGGGGTGGGTAAGCCACTCGTTTTCAAAGGTGGTAATTCATCTCAAGTGAAGTGAAGGCCAAAATATTCTCCAGATAATTTTTATGTGATTTTTAGTAGCTAGAAATGCCTGGCTACTCTGTAACAGATTCAATGAGAAAATAAGTTATCGATTGATTACATTTCGAACATTTGGAGGTGGTAGATTTTGGTGGTTGCTTTGGAAAGCACTGGTAAACGTATTGGTCTGCAAACATATCATGTTTCACTATTATCTTTAGCTAATTTTCGGATTCCGATGTTGTAATAGCTGATCAAATGAACTAGGCCCATCTTTGGCACATGGGAATGTTTTCCAAACAATACAGGAAACGAGCTACTTCTGTTGAAACTTCTTTGAGTTTTGTGTGAAGTGTGTCTAAAATATATTTTACTTTGCTAAAAGAGTTCTCCAATGCATCAATCGATGCATAGGCTAGGCCTGCCCTTTTTTTAAAAGAAAAAAGCTTACAATTGTCCATATTGGTCAACATGGAGTGATATGATTAAAGAATCCTGAAAATATAGAAAGAGAAAAACACAAGTTTAGCACATAAACTTGTCGAAAATATGCAGTTTGCATAACCTTAAAAGCGGGTCAGAAGGTAGCCACACATGAGCGATTTGGTCACTCTGTGATGACGGCCATTAGTTTGGCTACGTGGCAGAATGTTTTGACAAATCACCTTTAACTCTTTTTTCACCATGTCAGCAAACTAACGGCCGCCATCACGGATTGATCACATTTTTTCCGTTTCTTCGTGACCAAATCCCACTCTCCCGGCAAGAAACCTGCATTTTTCTCATCTTCAAACTACATAACCCATTTAGGCCCGGTCAGAATACTGGAAATTTACCTGATTAATCGAGCGATCTGATCTGTTTTACTACAAGTGACAACGTTTGCACTGCAGCCGACGAGCGTTGGATCCCCCCCTCCCCCCGTCTTACCGCGGCTGCTGGCACGGAGTTAGCCGGGGCTTCTTCCTCGTTATTAACCATCGGATTAACGAATCAGAAGGTCAAGTCTCTGTTCAGATTGGCCACGACGGCACCCGAGCCTGACACTACCATTGCGAGCTGGTGGTTAAGGGAGAGAGCGAAGATCATTGCAAAGGAGAAGAAATGGTTTGACACCCTTGTGTGCTTGGTTAGCTATGGTTTATGAAAGTATCGCAATCGTGTGGTGCTTCAACAAGTAAACCTAAAGGTTTTGGATACCGGTTCTAAAAAAATCTGAGAGGGGGCTGGGATTTCCGGTAACCATGGTTATCGTAAAAAATATCGTTTGGTTACCGGTCAAAATTTTCAAATAAAATTTGAAATTTGAACTTAAAACATCAAAAATAATTTCAAAAATGATTTTAAAAGATTATATCCGTCCAAATTCAAATGCTTTGAGATTTTTTGTCCGGTAAACATATTTACCGGGGCACCGAGAAATCCGGTTACCGGCGGTATTTCGACCGGTAACCAAATCCCTGTCAACAACCCCCAGCCCCAGCTTACTGCTCCGAGGCTTGTCACCAAATCACCGATGAGTTCGCAAACGTTCTATCTTTAGTTAGGCTTAGAGGCCAGGAGGGAGTTTAGTTAGGCCTAGAGGCCATGAGGGAGTTCATATACATGTAACGAGAGAGTATTAATTTTTTGGAGGTTGAGTTTGGTTTCCCTGGATGGAAGCCTTTGCTTGTAATTAAACATTCTCTCTTCTATAAAATTATAAAAGTACCTCTAAAAAAAGTCTCCCTCTCCTGTCTAGTTTACTGTAAAGGACTCGTCGGGTGCTACGCCAGCCTCGATTCACGAGGCATGTTTATCTACTCCTGTGAGAGCGTTGATCCTAGAGGGAAGCTGGAAGCTTTGATTCTTGCTGCTGCATCTGCATACACGCCATTCCGCTGCATATAGCCGGCCGTGCTTTCCTCTCCGAGGGAGTCCGAGGAATCCTCCTGCTTCTTCCACCTCTTCTTCGGTTCTTCCCAGTTCCACCCGACCATCATGGAGCAGCAGCAGAGCGACACCAAGGGGGAGGAGAAGAACGGGGAGCCGTATTTTGATGGGGATACTCTCTTAAGCCAGGGTATGCAAGACGTCGTTCCCCATGATGCAGCCGGAGGAGGAAACGGCCGCTCGTCGTCGTCCAGGCCGAGGGCGGTGGCCATCGTGGACCTGGACATCTCCTTGTTCAGCTGCCCCGTCTGCTCCACCTCCCTCACCCTTCCCGTCTTCCAGGTACTACGTGAACGTGTCTATATTTTCTCCCCTTGGGCTTTCGATTTAGCCTGCATCGATCAACGGATGCGCGTGCATGCACCATGCAGTGCAGCACGGGGCACCTGGCATGCTGCGGCTGCAGCGCCGGACGGTGCCGGAGGTGTGAGCGCCGCGGCAAAGATGGCAGCTTCGGCGCCCGGAGCGCGGTGATGGAGTACATCATCTCGGCCTGCAAGTTCAGCTGCCCGCACACCGGCTGCACGGCCTCCTTCGTCTACGGCGACCTCTGCAAGCACCGCGGGGACTGCCGCCACGCGCCGTGCTTCTGCACGGAGCCCGGCCGGTGCGCCTTCGCGGGGCCGCCGCACAGGCTCCTGCGGCACCTCGCAGCGGAGCATGGCTGGCCCGCGCACGGCGTCGCCTACGGCAAGGCCCTCCGCCTCCGCGCGCCCCTGTCGGAGCCGCGCCGGCTGCTCCTGGCCGAGGACGACGCCCGCCTGTTCGTGCTCGTCGTGCGCGATCTTGGCTCGTGCACCGCCGTGTCGGTGGTGTGCGTCAGGGCGGAGGACGGGGAGACGCGGTACGTGGCCAGGCTTCGCGCCGACGGCGCTCCCCCGATCATGGCGGGACCCATGACGGTGACGGGCAGCGACAGGCCCGGAGAGGTTGCCGTGGATAGCCTGCCGGGCTACTTCACTGTGCCGCCCACGCATCTGCTGCCCAGGGCTGATGGGGTGTCCAAGGAGTTGTCCCTGATGATCTGCATTAAAAAAATTAGCAGCGATTAGGAGGAGTAGTACTAGTAGTTTTAACCTAGTAACCGAGTAGTAAATCAAGTTGAGAGATCATAACATCCATCCATCAGCTACATATATATGTCAGCAAGTTGGTGTAGTCAAATCTTATTGTAGGACTTGTGATCTGTCTATCTGGGGCTACCAAATCTAGCACTGGTCAATTTAATCCTGATGGTTTTGGTTAACATATAATGTCTATTTAAATATTGGAGCTGTTGCTCTCCAAGTACATAGTACATGACATGGCTTGTTATGGGGGGTCCGCATCCCTTTTCTAAAAAAAACTTTTAACTAAATCCTAACGGCGACGCGATGCCAGGTGATGATCATTTCATTTGAATTCAATGGAATGGTACAATCTAAATTAGTTCAGGTATAAGCTAGTTCATGCTAAATATGTGAAGCTTGTTAAAATAAAGCTGAACCAATTCAGCTATCGACGAAGGAGTATCCGCTACAGTAGCATTGTTATTCTGTAAAATTAAGGTCCGACAACACAAACACTTGCAAGGTTGGGAGCAATTTCATACAACTACTTGCAAAGGTGATCTAACTCATACACATAGATATCATGTGGATTCAAATTGGTACAAGCCAGTTCCAGAGACGCCATGTGGCCGCCAGGGTGGAAATGGGTGTGTGCGTCGCGGCCTGGACTTTTTGCAACAAAACCTGAAATATGCGGATAAAGCAATGTCGTGGTCTTGCGGGAGTTCTTTTACTCTCGAATTCCGTCGAGTCAGCGGAAGGGGAGACTCTAAAGCTCAGTCGTCGGAATGATATCGGGAGGGCACCATGGCGTACGAGCCGTCGAGTTGGTGCCGCTGCAAACCTCAACGGAAGGCGAGATGGATCTCCTGGAGCCATCTGAACCTAAGCAGGACGTACTACACATGCGTGGATGCGATGGTGAGCTCCAATTTCTGCTATCTTGTTCCGCACATTTCTTCTCCTTCTCAATTAGTCTTATATTTATTTTATTATGGCATGGTGATTGTGGATTTGTTGAGTGGCAAGATGATCCACTGCCGATTTTTTATGTGAATAGATTGGAGATCTGAGAGATGAATTGTGAAGGCTTAGAGGTGCAGGAAATGCAACAATTGATCCAGCTGAATGTGAAGCAGGAACACACGTGTTGGTTCATGTACAAGAAAAATGCAGAGATAGATGGACCCAAAGAGAAAATATCACAATGTGTTGTTATCGTTTGTAGTATTTGTGGTAGGGAAGATGTTGTATCCAATGTAGTGTGCTACTAAATCTAACACTCCATACGAACAAAAAATAATAACAATGCTTATTTGCAGAAAATCATCCCCAAGATTTCACTTTTGTTTTGTCTTATCATGCTAAAAATGGCCGAAATAGGTGCTCCAAATCGTCGTTGCCCACTACGTCCAAAACCTAATTAGAACCATGTCTACACTAATACGCTAACCAAAACAATAAGAAGCTCTGAATCACCGCTTAATTACAACACACTAGCAGCGGGTGACGAACACAGCTAGACCAAAACCGATCAAAGCACGGAACTGAGCACATAGACGTGTGGGGAAAAGCTTAACAACGCACTAACATTGCAAATCCCACCGTTTTTTCGATCTAATACTGGACCAATCAAAGTGCAGCACAACCCTCGTCGACCTCTTCTTTGTTCCTTGTCCTTTCTCGTATCGCTCCAGAAACAGAGAAACAGAGGAACCGGCGGTGACGCTGGCAACGGTCGAGACGCACTCCCCCTACCGGCTCCCTACCTCCCGCACCCAAGCCTCGAGTCTGACCACCGTCGGGCAGCCGCCATGGAGATTGGGGAAGATGCAGACGACGGGCAGCTGGTTTAGGTACCTCGGGGACGGCGAGCTTGTGCTTGCGGAGCTAGCTCGGAGGTTGCCACCTCGTACATGCGACGCTCGGGAGCCGCCGTCGACCTCGCTCGTGGATGGAGGCGAGCCGGCGACCTCGCATAGCATGGCGTGGGCGTGTCGTGTCTGTCACCACCCGACCCTCGACATGCACCACTGGCTTGGCCACATCTTCCCAAGCAAGCGATGTGGGAAAACAAAAATAGAAAAGAAATCGTACGTTGCGGAACGATAATGGGCCGGCCCACTTCGCGTGCTTCACCCTACCGCGGCCTATATACCTGCGTATACGTACTACTGAGTTAAATCGATGGGTTCGGAAGCTAACTTTTTTTTTTGAAATTAGGTTCGGAAGCTAATTAGTCCCACATCGCTTCAACAAAAGAGACGGGATCAGCTTATAAACAGCCCCTCCATGCTGTGTAATCAGCAAGCGCACCAGGCGGCAAGCCTGCGGTGAGCAAATTAGATTAGACCAACAACGGCATGCAAGTGGTCTTGTTCGGCTTTAGCTAACCTGATCGAAGCCGGACAGATAGCTTCAACAACATGCCATTAGGTTAGGTACAAGGCCACACCGAAATGGTGTGTGAGCAATTTTTTATTTCCTAGTCCATTAATCTAGCGCTATTTTCATTCCCTACTGGAACGGCCTGGATCCCTCCTCTTAGGTTTGGCCGTTGTCGTGCCTGTTAAGAATAGACTTGTTGTATTCCAGGAGGCTAAAGGCCACAATATAAAGGACATGTACATGTGTGAATATGCAGTAAACCCCCTAATAGTGGGGAGTTACAATTAGACTACAATTAGACTATTATACTTCTAACACCCCCCTCAAACTCATGTTGGGTCAACAACACTGAGTTTGGAGAGAAAGAAAACATGCTGCGCTCTAGTCTGTGCCTTGGTGAAGAAATCCGCTATTTGCAACTCTGAAGGCACATAATGGAGGGTAACAACCCGATCCTGCACATTTGCACGTGTGTAGAAAGCATCAACACCAATATGCTTGGTCAGCTCATGCTTGACCGGATCACGTGCAATACTGATAGCACCTGTACTGTCAGACAAAAGTGGAGTGGGTGTCGTAACAGAGACCCCAAAATCTGCAAGTAACCACCGTAACCAGGTCACCTCCGCAATCAACGAGGCCATAGCGCGCAGCTCAGCCTCAACACTCGAGCGAGAAACTGCTTTCTGTTTCTTCGTCTTCCAAGCAACCAGCGAACCACCAAGAAAAACACAGTAAGCAGAAAGAGACGAACGATCCGTGGGATCACTCGCCCACGTAGCGTCCGAGTAGCACTGGAGCTGGAGAGAACTGGAGCTAGGGAAGAAAAGACGACGAGTACTCGTACCACGAAGGTAACAAAGAACACGAAGAAGATGACCGTAGTGAACCGTGGTAGGAGCTGAGACAAACTGACTCAGAATATGAACATGATAGGAAATATCCGGACGAGTGACGGCGAGATAGACAAGACTCCCAACGAGATGACGATAGTGCGTCGGATCAGAAATGGGCTCACCATCAGTAGGACGGAGCTTAACATTAAGCTCCATAGGAGTCTCAACAGTGCGCTCATCCCCAAGAGCAGCACGAGCAAGAAGGTCCTGAATATACCTTTCTTGGGAGATGGAAAAACCATCAGAAGTAGAAGAAATCTCAATCCCAAGGAAGTATCGAAGAGGACCAAGATCAGTCATAAGAAACTGATCACGAAGACGAGCCTTAACAAAGGCGATATACTCAGGGTCATCTCCAGTGATGATCATGTCATCAACATAGAGAAGAAGAAGAGTGCGACCACGAGAAGAAGTGTGGATAAAAAGTGCAGCATCATGTGCGCTAGGAGAGAAGCCGGCGGCGGTCACCACAGAGGCGAAACGCTCAAACCAAGCTCGAGGGGCCTGTTTCAGCCCATAGAGAGAACGCCGAAGACGACAAACCATCCCATCAGGAACATAATACCCAGGAGGAGGCTGCATGTAAACCTCCTCACGTAACTCGCCATTAAGGAATGCATTCTGCACATCAAGCTGAGACACGGACCAACGGCGAACAGAGGCAACAGCAAGAAGAGTGCGCACAGTGGTCATATGAGCCACGGGCGCAAAGGTCTCATCGTAGTCACGGCCGTGCTCCTGCTGGAAACCACGAGCTACAAGACGAGCTTTATATCGCTCAAGAGATCCATCAGAGCGGGTCTTAATTTTATAGACCCACTTACACGTGATAGGACGAACACCGGGAGGAGGAGAAACAAGCTCCCAGGTGCCAGTGCACTCTAGCGCAGCAATCTCCTCGGCCATGGCAAGCTGCCAATGCGGATGACGCTCGGCATCCCTATAAGAAGTCGGCTCGGAGGTAATAGAGAGACCATACTGACTAGGAGAGTAATGGTCTGGAGCACGTCGCAGACGAACAGGTCGTGAAGAGGAAGGCTCATCGGCAGAAAACGACTCATCGGAAGAATAGGAAGAAGAAACAGGAGAGGAAGAATCCGAAACCGGAGAACGAGGAGAACTAGGGGAACTAGACGGAGGAGTACTAGGAGAGGACGGCGCCGAGGTAGAAGGTGGCCCCGAGGTCGAAGGTGGCGCCGAGATCGAAGGTGGCGCCAAAGTCGAAGGGGGCGCCGCGGTCGAAGAAGACACCGAGGACGAGGGGATAGTGGGAGGCGTATCCGGAAAAAGAAGAAAGGATATATCACCCACCGGGTAGGTACCCGAGGTGGGGCAAGGATAGAAGGGACGCGTCTCATCAAACGTGACATCACGAGAGATGCGCAGCCTACGACCAACGGGATCCCAACAACGATAGCCCTTATGCTCATCACTGTATCCGAGAAAAACACACTCAACCGACTGAGCAGTCAGTTTGGTGCGTTCGCGAGGAGGGAGAAGGACATAGCAAACACAACCAAATAAACGAAGAGTCGAGTAGTCTGGAGAACTACCAGAGAGACGCTCGAGAGGAATACCACCCTGAATGGCAGCAGAAGGCTGAATGTTAATGAGATGAGTCGCCGTAGCAACAGTCTCAGCCCAGAAATGCGGCGGAAGGGAGGAAGCAATCATCATGGCACGGGTAGTCTCAAGAATATGACGATGCTTACGCTCGGCGACACCATTTTGAGCATGGGCGCCGGGACACGAGAACTGAGCAAGGGTGCCCTGCTCAGCAAGAACACCACGCAGATGCTGGGAGATGTACTCACCTGTAGAATCAGCACGAAAAACACGAATAGGCGTGGAATACTGAGTGTGTACCATGGCCACAAAACGCTGATAAATAGAGAGGACCTCACTGCGAGAGCGCATAAAATATAACCAGGTGTACCGGGAAAAATCATCAATGAATAAAATATAGTAGCGATGACCCCCTTTTGAAGCAAAGGGAGCCGGACCCCAAACATCTGAATGAACTAAATCAAACGGTCGCTGAGATGAAGACACACTAGTAGGATAGGGAAGCTGAATCTGTTTGCCTAACTTACAACCTTGACAATGTAAAGACGCATCTCCTGAGACAGACCCCAGAAGACCACTACGAACTAAAGACGATAAGCGGGAATCACAAAGGTGACCCAGACGATGATGCCACTGCTGAAAAGAGCTGGAGGCGGAAGCAGCAACCGCAGAAGAACTGGTCGATGAAGAAGCAAAAGGTGGAACGCGAAGCCAGTCTAACTCCCAGAGCCCCGGGGACTCACGGCTACGAGGGCCAGCTCCAACCAGGGCCTGAGTGTGGCGGTCCTGAACAGAACAAGAATCAGCGTCAAGGATGATGCGACAACCAGAATCAGTGAGCTGACTAGCAGAGAAAAGATTCATCTTAAGACTAGGAACATGAGACACATCAGGAACATAGAAAAAGGAGGTAGAAAGGGAACCTCGACTGGAAACAGGAAGAGAGGTACCATCGGCTGTGATAACACGGACAGGAGAAATAAGAGAACGGAGAGCAGAAAGAATAGAAGACGCAGAAGTCATATGAAAAGAAGCTTCAGAATCCAGATACCACGGGGACGACATACCTGACTGTGTAGAAGATGGTGGGCGCGCAGTGTCAGAAGAGGTAGGCACAGAACCAGCAGTGCCCGACGAGGAAGATCCTGTAGCAGCGAGCAGACCACGAAGACCACGAATAATATCCTGCTCAGAGAGTGTAACTGCAGAAGATCCTGACGAAACAACCTGCTGACGAGCAACTGCAGAAGATCCTGACGAACCAGACTGCTGACGAGCAAGGTACTGCAGACGTAAACTGGGATCCCTCTTCCAGCAGCCAGAGAAATCGTGGCCAGTCCGGCCACAGTAGGAGCAGGGAGGACGAGTGGGGCGGGACTGACCACGAGACTGCTGAGTCTGACCCTGACCCTGGACCGGAGGACTGGAGAGGAGCGGCGGTGCTGAAGACCGCAACGATGGTGCCGGCGCAGGGGGGCCACGAGTGGCAAGAACAGAGGAAACCTCAAGAAGTCCAGCACTGCGAAGGCGAGTCTCCTCAGCGTGAAGCTCAGACAGGACCTCAGAGAGCGGTACACGACCGCGAGCAAGCAGCTGGGCACGACGGGGCTCAAACTCCTTGCGGAGCCGAGATAGGAACTCATAGACGCGCTGAAACTCCAGATCCGCGCGCACAGTCAGACAGCAGGGACATATGCCACACACAGCTGTACGAAGGGAATCAAGCTGACGCCAAATAGCAGCACTCTGAGTATAAAACTCGTCAATGGTGGAATCACCCTGCTGAAGAGAATGCTCCTGGCGAACCACAGATAGGTAAAGAGCATCCCCAGACGGTTGATAACGCTGGCGAAGAAAAGCCCACTGAGCAGCAACAGTGGGAAGACTCATGAACTCGGCAGCATACTGAGGCAGAACGCTGGAAGTGAGAACAGCTGCAGCACGGGCATCCTCATCCATCCACTGAGTGAAGTCAGTCAGATCCAGCCGGTAGGTCGAAAGAGCGTCCGAATACTCCTGTACCTGCCGGTCATAAGCCGCCATAGCAGAATCATCAGCACTCCTGGCTGCATCCTTGACCGTCTGAGTAGCGTCAGACGCAAAGGAGACGGGCGTCGGTGGAATAGGCGCCGTGGGAGCAGTGGGGCGCGGCGGACAGGGGACCTCGCCAGACAGCACACCCCAAAGACGAAGACCGCGCATGTGGACGCGCATAAAGGCAGCGAAATCAGGATAATTCGCGCCATCAAAAATCACCGGGCAGCGAGGGATTGCAACGTAGCCCGAGGATGACATAACTCTCTTTCTGTGACGGGCGGGGCGGGCCGGGGCGGGTCCGGAGCTGGCGACGACGGGGCGGCCGGGGCGCGGCGGTGGCGTCCGGGGCGGCCGGACGACGGCGGGGCGGCCGGGGCGCGGCGGTGGCGGCCGGAGGGCGGCGGCGACCGGGGCGCAGCGGCGGCGACGTCGGAGAAGCTGGCGACGGCGGGGCGGCCGGGGTGCGGCGGAGGCGGCCGGACGCTGGCGACGGCGGGGCGGCCGGACGACGGCGGGGCGGCCGGGGCGCGGCGGTGGCGGCCGGAGGGCGGCGACGTCGGAGAAAAAAAAAATTACGATGGCGGCAAGATCTAAAACCGCTCTGATACCATGTTAGGAATAGACTTGTTTTATTGCAGGAGGCCAAAGGCCACAATATAAAGGACATGTACAGGTGTGAATATACAGGAAACCCCCTAATAGTGGGGAGTTATAATTAGACTACAATTAGACTATTATACTTCTAACAGTGCCATACTACCGACCTACATCCATTGTGCTCCCAACCTCCCCCATCTTGCGAAGTGGCCGAGCCGCATGACCAATAATCGCGCTAGGGAGGAGTTATCGTCGTCATAAGTGAGCCAAGACCACGACACTGAAGGACTAGGCTGTCGCGCTGCTTGATAGTAAAGTTAGGAGAGTCGTCAACTGACTGTGTGATGGCATACAAAGAGGAGCTACCGCAACCACAGGTACGCTTAGGCTACACCACCAAAGGACCACGCTATGACGCCTCACATTTAGCGCCGCTCGAAACAGTGTTAGGAGAATTGTCGACAACCCGATGGCGTACATGAGTTTTTCTCACAAGCTGTTTGTCATGAGCTTTCCCGACCCACAGTTGGTCGTCGAAAGTGACTATTGCTGACATACATCTATAGGGAATGCATTTTCGTAGTGTAAAAAGTGGTCTCGTCGCGCCAACGCCTCTTGAGCTTTTCCCAGTGAAGCAGTCCGGAGGCGGCAAGGAGGAGAAGGGGTGCGGACTATGGAGGGACTAGAAAGAGGTGCCACTAGGATCGTGGAGCGACACGACAACAAGTTGTTCCTTAAGTAAAAAGATTATTTGCTCATTAGTTCTGGTGTTGTGGCCACTCGCCATCCATCTTCACCGGCTAAAGATATTTAGGTGTGGAATACATAAGGAGGTGATCTTCAGTGGTCTTCCGGTGCGATAATATCAAGCCGTGAGTTCTTTGTTTTATGTTTTTGTGCACACAGTATTGTGTGGTAGAAAGTTGAGTTCATACTTGTCACGACCCTTAGTTTTTTGCACGTTAGGCATGGATTTCAGGTTCGTTGAGGTTAGCCATATAATATTTTTATGACCTACTAAACATGTTTATATATATGCTAAACATAAAATAAATAAAATAGTTAAATATATGGAAAATAATAAGGCAATAAAAAGTAAAAATAAACAAAAGAAAACTCAAAAGCAAGAAAGTCATATGCAGAAAAGATGGAGGATAAAATAATAATAAGAAAAAAACCATTGTAGCAAAATTCAGTCCACGTTGTAGACTCCGCCGGGCGGACATGCTGACGCCATTTCACATTTGGTGAGATTCGGGTGAAAACCATTTCACATTTGGTGAGATTTGGGTGAACACTCTGCACTTGCCTCGGTTGATGCCATCGAATGGTGGCACTCTTGATCGTTGCACCCCTCGTAGTGATGTAGATTTTAACTACGGTGGATGCGTGTTCTTATAGAAAGAAAATCGCCTAGTGCATTACAAAAAAAATGGCGGTGGTATATATTTTAATTAACCTATTTAAAGGTCGAGATGTATTTAGCTCTCCACTTTATCAATGACGGATAGAAAGAAAATAGCATGGGTGCTAATGTCTAGATCAATGGGCGCCACATGGAGATATATTGCAACTTTTTTTTTCATGTAGTCGACCTAGTTGCAGTAGTAGCAGACGATGTACATACATAAACACACGACTCGATCGATCTTGATTTCCCTAACACCCAAACTCGGGATGAAACAATGTCTCGGTTATTTGTATCTTCAGGCGATGCAGTTGATTCCCAGGCACCCTCCTAGCAGGTTCCTCAGCAACTTCTTCTGCAAGAGCAACGCACAAGATATATATCAGGATTAGGATATCGCTCCAATCTAAACCCAGGCTAGCTAGTTAATCAACCACACTTTTGCCAAAGTAAATCTAAGAAAGTAAGAAAAGACGTTTGTAAAAAGTTCAGTTTATCTTTTCCGGAAAGGAAAAGAATTCCAGACTATCTTATCCCGCTCTAAGCAAGCAAAAGGTTTGCGTCAATGACATGACGGGAAACTAGCAAAAGTAAATCCACATTTTTCGTTTTGACATCCAAAGCAAATCCACTTGGTTGCACACTACACATGCATGCGCCTAGAAAAAAAATCCACTAATCACGGAACAATCGTAGGTAAAGTATAGTGCTTGCCTTCTGCACCTTGCAGATCACGTTGGGGGAGATCTTGTAGAGGTCCTCGTCAACCGCCGCCGCCGACTTGGGCTTCCTCCTCTGCTGCTCCTTATCCTTCCCTTGCTGCTGCTTCTGCCTCCTGCTAACCTTCTTCCTCGCCGGCACATGCGCCGCGTCATCCTTGACCTTCTCCTCACCCTTCTTCACTCGAACAACGCACTGCATTTGTAATTGTAACCGGCCGTCAGTTGCTGAAAACTAGAGCTGCCTGAAATGGTCTGGAATGTTAACATCCATCGAGAGTTTGAGACAATGACTGACCTTCTTGTAGTTGTAGGGGTTGGCGGCGAAGTGTGGCACCTTGAAGAGGTCGACGTCGTCCTCCCCTGCCTGCGCCGTGAAGAAGAAGGTGGCCGCCGTGTCGAAGTACTGGGTGACGGGCATGTCGACGTCCCACAGCTGGTTCCAGTCGCCGAACGCCGGGATTTGGCGCCACTTGCCGCAGTCGTCCTGCGCCTGGCATCACAACAGAAATAATTAGTTTTAACCGCTTCATCAGTATTGGTTGGAACAGAGGAACCATGAACACTCTGGGAAGAAGCATCTGAACAGAATAGTGGTCGTATATGAACTATGAAGGATCTGTAACTTTTTATCTCGTTGGGCAAGTGAGACTTTCAGGTGTTCTGAACAGTAGTTCCGATGTACGTACAACATCTGAACATGTACTTGTTGCAAGAACATAGGAAAGCTACTGCTACGAGCATAGTATGTATGCGTAGCGCAGCAGAGGAACATATCCTCAAGTGGCAAGTGGCAAGGCTACGAGCACAGCGTGCTACAGTATAGAACGCATCCTCCCAGCGCACAATGAATGGCAGGAAGAGCTGCAACAAAGCGTCGCCTAAATCTACTAACTGCAACAGATTTGCACTCCAAAACCTCATTAAGGAACCGCTAGGATGGAGAAAATGGGTTGAGATTCAGCTACAAGAGACGTTCACTTTGCGAGGTAAAACTCAAAAACAGCAGCGGAGACGCAATGCATCTCCATGGGTAGCTGGTGGCTCACCTCCATCTCTCGCCGCCGAAGAAGGGAAGAAGAAGAGGAGGGGGAGAGCAGGAAGCAGGGACAGTCAAAGCACTAGTGGAGCTGGGAACACGGAAGGGGAGCAGGAAGCAGGGGGTGTATACATAGCCATCCAAAAGCCTCGGGCGCGCGGGTTAAAGATGAGAGGGGAATGTGGGGGCACGCACGGTACATAAACTTTACGAAAAGCCGGCGAGAAAGCAAAGCGGAGCAGGGCCGTGCTGCTGCTACCCTACCGCCATTGCTATACTGAGCCGAGGCAGCAGCAGGCGTTCAGGCATCGAGTACCACTGTGTACTCCTGCCTCACGCATCATACGTGTTTGACTCATTGCTCGGGTAACACAACACAACACGCACGACACGCACCGCCATCGCTTTCCGAGCCGCTGTCCCTAGTGCTCGCACTCATCATGCTGTTTTACTCACTCTCACTCTCACTTGAAGAGAGAAGAAAACTTTGCAGGGTCTCTCTGGAGCGTGGCAGTAAAGGTGGGCGCTTTTGGCAACCGGGTGTTGCGAGTGTGATGATAGGCGATGAGTGTGCGCCTGCGTCGCATGCTCCTGTCTTTGTCACCCCCGTCCGTCCACTCCAGGCAGCCGCTGCCGGCCGGCCTAACCCAAAAGCGGCACCAAAAGTGGCCGCTTTTCCTTTGGAACCACGGCCAAAATCGCTATGATTCTCGGGCCGGAGGGGCTCCGCGAGGCATGCACACGCCGCTTTCTTTCTCCGGCCGGCGGGTGGCTCGATCGCGGTTAACGGGCGGGGAAAGGAGGACTAATTAACCGCTGTACTTGTGCCTGTCGTCAGACTTTTTAAAAGAAAATTGCACATCGTAATTGAGCGGGAATGATATTAATTTACCGTGGCCTGTGGCCAGTTGGTTGGCATCAGCACGTCCATCATCGCGCTCGGTCGTCGACTGAGTGACGGAGTGAGTACGTGGTGAGCCCTTTTGCTGCGTGCCTAGCTCCTTCTGCAAGCCATCGATAACAAGGAACAATGGTGCTGGGCTGCTGGTACGTGCAAAGCTTGCATTTGCCGTGATCTCACTAATTAAGCACGTTCCTGAGCAACCTGTTTACGGAAAGGACCAACAGATAATGGCGCTCTCGGTTGGTAACGCTCTCTAACGGCAGTGGCCAGTACGGCCCTCTGTTGGTGACTCTGTGTGTGAATCATTATGCTCTCTAACGAAATAACAAGTGACGTGAGGTTTTGTTTGGAGATGCACGGCCAATGAAATGAAAGCTTTTCCGCTAGCAACCTGAAAACTGGCTTTTCGGTTTGCAGTCTCAATAACGGCACAACTCAAATATTTTTTTAGAAACTTTGACGACAATGATACATGTACTAAAATACTAAAGATTCAAACTTATATCTGGCAGAAAGCGTATTGATTTCAATAGGTTACATGCGCATAATTGTTCTAAGAGCCGAGCTCAAATCCATTTACTAAGCTCAACAATGTACACAACAAACTTTTGATTACAAAGAGCAATCCGTGAATAATAATGAAATTATCCGAGGACATTAAGAGAGTGCCATGCAGCCTACCATCCTCGGTTACTATATGCAACAATTATCCGAGGACATTATTAGAAATCCATGAATAATAATGAAATTGTAAGATTGTAGAGCACATTAAACTTATGATCTATCTACTGTATTCTATACGATAAATATGTAGGGTCTAGGTTTTCTTGCTTCACACGTTTTAAAATCCTAGACATTAATTTTAGATCAAACTATCAAAAAAATTCTGATTATGTGTGTTAACGTGGGGGTTTTATTAGACAACCACATATTACTAATAATATAAATAGATAGAAAAGACACTGCGCACAACCAACTCTAAACTCGATAGATAAAATAGACACTGTGCACAACCAACTCTGAACCAATACATGGACTAATTCGAGTCCACTCATAAGTAAACTCTTTTCTTTGCTCTTTGCATGTCGAAACCAACACAACAAAGATGCAACCTAATGGCGGAACGACAATGATCTGAAAAAAAATGTGTGGTGCAATTTCATGAAGAACGGTGACGCGGATAGTGTGGTCGTAGCATGGCCAACTACCTGACTCGGGAGCGGCATATTAGCGTGGCTGGAGTAGGTGCAATGTTGTCAGCGTGTCATCGACGCTGAACTCCTTAATATGCATCAATGACGCTTTCACTGAACTGGCTGAGCAAGATAGGATAGTTTTTGCCGAGCCAGCAATCATGCACGATTTTGAGCTTGGCCAAGTAACTTGTGAGAAAAACCATGGATAGACCGGAAAAACTTCCTTGTAAATTGCCTTATTTGGAACACCTTGTGCTCAAGATTCTGAATGAGGAGGATCTTAATTTCCTCATGCTTGAAAGTATTTTGTGTTAGATTTTTTTCCGAAGATTTACTGAATGTACAACGATGCTTCGTGTTTAACCTCCACGGGCTTTCCTTGCTGGGCCAGCTAAGAACATTTTGGAATCTACTTTGACAAACAAACCCCGACCTGCAGAGGGAACTTCTTTTCTGTGTTTGCGCCTTTATCTTTCCAGGTTTGTAACCTCCTTTTGATTAAAAGCACTGCCTGTGTGTGTTAGGCTTTCGATGTGTTTGCCTTAGCCCTTAGGTACAGGGACAGTGAAGTAGTTGTCTCAAAGCGACAGTATTTAGTCCTGCTTTTCATGCTGCACTCCGTGCAGCTCCTTCTGGTTCTTATCCTCATGTGTGCTACCTAAAAGAACAGTCAATTTGACTTTCTTATTACTCTAGGTAAGCATGGGATTGTAGAACACGGACTACAGTATAACATGGGAGACTGTAACATCTGGGACCACAATTCTGTGGTTTAGCTCTTGTTTTTGCTCTTTCCCTTTTGATGTTTGAACATACGTGGTTTCAAATAATTTTTAAATAGGTTTTACCGATTGAAGTGCAAACCGGAATCACCAATATTCAGTTTTTTTGGTGATTTTTGGTAGTGACCGAAATCTTTCCGGAACTATAAGTTTAAAACCATGCCTGTAGGTATAGTACCATGCAGCTATGAAAGTACTACCTTACTAGTAAACTACTTAATTCAGATTATCTTTACTATTAAATCAAAGTTCGTAGTTAGTGTCACACGCCTATCTAATTACTTGGAATGTCACCATGCTCCTATCCACGAACAAACTTTACAACGAACCCGTGCCGACTATCTAATTCCTCCCGCGCAAGCATCATCCTGATAAGCTCCCCCGTCTCAGACGCCAACTTTATTATTTTGAGAGTTTTTTTCGCATGTTAGCTCATGCCTTTACATGCTTCCCCAAAATCCTGACGCCTCTCTGTTTTGCTCTTAGCAAATACTCTTTCCAAAACCCTGGACTCGATTAAGCAATCATGCATCCAATCACCCTATCTAGAGTGAACCTCCTTCTCAACAACATGACATGCCCCAATCAAGATTGTCGTTGCCCCGGACCTAATCTCCAGCTCCATCTCCATTGCCCTACCGCCACTAGTTGTAATATCCGGGTTACTTGATGAATTTTATGTCGTGGTTCATTTTTAATAATTAGGTTTCCGTGAGCTTTTCCTGTGCATTTGTGAGCTGTGAAGCAATTGGGCTGCAATGAGGCCACGGCCCAAAGAAATTGCTGACATGTTTCAAAAGACCAGATTATTAAAATTCAAACATTTAAAAGAAATTGGATTTTAAAAGGCCAAAAGGCCCAAAAAGAAATAAACTGCTTGCAGGCAAGTGGCTAACAAGAAAGTAGATAGTAAATGGCTGCATCCAAAAAAAATAAATGGCTAAACTCTTGGATCAGAGTTGACAAAGAAAAGATGCTAAATTGCTGGACTAGGCCCATGTAAAACACTTGGGTGGACTGGTCTGAATCTGATAAATCTGATAAATGACCTTTTTATTTGGTCACAATAGTGACATGCCAGTCTTGCCACGTTAGATCTGACCTGAAGTGACAACATATATCAAATCTCTAGGACCATGACATAAGTGAGAAAAAATGTTAGAATTGACATTTATTGGGCATATGACCAATGATTTGTCTAATTACTTAGAGTTTTTAAATAAATCGCATACACATTGGTGTAGGGATAATTAAAGGGGTATTAATTACCCAAATTCTAGCTTATTCTTGGGAATTTTTGATATTGGCTATGTTGCTTATAAACCGGGATGGAGTGACTCATTTTCTTTCTGGTCGCTAGAACTGGTGTGGTGCACCAGCAATCCCAATTATGCTCAACGTTGATGATCCGTTTCCCAAGGTGAGATGTAATTGACTTGATTCAGCTTTCTGCCATCAGATTTGATAGACTTTGTGGTGAATGTATGTATCATTTGCTTGATTTAACAACAAGATTACTTAGTTTTCGTTTAAGTAGTGAACATCTCCACCGACTGATGTTGGTCAATTGCCTTGTCTTGTTGCTCGATTTCTTCATCTAGAGTTGTCAGTGTTATTTTCAATTGTGTACCCTCAGATTACATATTGATTTTAGTTATTTCTTGTGCTTCCTGCTTCCTCCTAACGTAGAGGTAGGGGGGCGAGCGATGACCGTGCGAGGAGCAGATACTTCGTGAGAGTATCGTTTTTCCGGAGGACCCACTAGTCGGTGTGGAGATCTGTTCGACGAAGGGGTTGGATGAAACGTGGACGAAAAACTACATTACCAACTTTGTTTTTTAATAGTAGTATATACAATAGAGATTTTAGATATTAGACATTGAGGTCAATTACAATGATTGATTGTTTGATGACCCAATATCTGCAAGAAAATGGACGCTCACCGAACTGAAAGAAACAAAAAAGGAAACAAAGCTATATGCAGCTAACTTCAGATCGATCGCCTCCACTTGATATGTTAAGCTGGCGCGTCTAAATTCATAAAAGAACCAATCGAGCATGGATTGACACACGTACACGTACTCTCTTCCTCATCACAGATTTGATTGGCACTAGCTCGCCTCTCGTCTATATATAAACACAGCGGGGCTGCTCGATCCTCAACAGAAACTATAATTAATCTATTATATCTATTATATATTCTATTATATATTAAAAGTAAAATGAGTTAGTTTTTCAATCCATCACTTTAAGCCACATCATTCAAATTATTTAGACGGTTAGATCTAAAATTTATGTCTCAGATTTAATCACATATTAACAGTTACGTAAACCTGTTATTTTTTTTAGATAAAGGGAGCTTTATTACTTAAAGATTTAAGTATTACACCCAGCCTCTGCATAACCAGGATGCACACAGCCGAAAAAAGTCTGAAGTACGAAACAAATAAATGAGGCGAATTACATATCATAAAGATAAAATGTAAAAATGCCTAAGGAGGTGGAGGGCCGATCCGCAAATTATGCTGCCATCCATGTCGGAAGACACACTGTTTACTTCCCAGTTGCGTTTTGCAAGGTTGTCTTTAGTAAGAATAACCCCTCGACGAAGATACCACGCGAAAACTTTGTTTTTCAGTGGAATCTTCATCTTCCAGATTTTCTTATTATTATCGACTGGTACATCTGGTTGGATGAGAGCTGTATACGTTAAGTCCACCGTGAATTTTCCACTCCTGTATAAATTTCACCGAAATTCATCAATCCCTTGTGTGTTATTTACTTGACACGGTCCATTTTGTAGATAGTTTGCCGTCTAACATACTAAATCGAAACAAAACTATGACTGCGGGCTGTGGCGGCCAGCCAAAAGCGTTCGATCGGAAAAAAATACTAACAGCTAGCTAGACTAATATTGTAATAACAAATTATGACGGTGGCGGCGGCGAAGCGATCGATCGGAAAAAAAGCTAACAGCTAGCTAGACTCAGTTGATCGTACAATTCATGCACAAAAAACAATTGATCGTACCATTGGCGAATCCACACCGTCGGCTTAGGGTGGGGCAGGTCTCTATTGGGCTGGGCCTTTTAATTTTTATCTCTCTTTTTATATATTTTATATGGGCTGGGTCAAATCTTAGGTGGGTCTCGCCCCACCCTTCCATCCTGCTGTAGCAGGATACGCCACTGTTGTACAGTAGTAGGGCGTGACTCTCAAGCGCCCGTAAAAAAATGCACGCCGTACTTATCTTGAATATCGTAAGAGAAGAGTGCGTTCACATATTTGTGTAAATATTTGAGACATATTTGTCTAAATACGAATATATCCACGCATCAATTTTTTTATATATAAATCTATATTTTGACAACCCTATATTAAGTATTTTTGAAGAGAGGTAGTTTATATCTTTACTATTAAGGTTGAGTTTTTAGATTTCATTATCATATATTTTGTTAAATCTGACCGTTTTCATGAACTAATAACACATCTGACCGCTTCCGGAAACTATTTCCAAATCTTACCCAGAGGTCGGCCCAACACGAATAGAACCAAATTTGTGTAGCTCGGCGCCATGAAAAAATTGCATTTTGATGTCTGATGGGTTCGGCGTCAAAGACATTGGCGTCCACCTAGCTTGGCTGAATATTTTTTGACGCCGAACTATACAAGTTTGACTCCGTTTACGCTGGCGCATATATCAATAGTTTTGTCAAATGGCCAGATTTGATAAAAAAAAATATACTACTACTGGTCCACTTTCGAATTTGTCTAAATACGATTGCATCTATGCATCAAAATCCATCTATATAAATCCATACTTAGACAAATTTGTATCAAGTATTTTGGAAGAGAGGTAGTATATGTCTTTACTATTAAAACCTTGGTTGAGACCCGTGTTCGTGCCATACTTCTAGCAAATTTAAGGTAATATTCACCATGCATGTTGCCACCATCTTATCTATCTGAAGCACGCTTACATATATCAACTAAAAATATGTCACCGTTCTCTCTCACCAACTCTTCTGGCTTCCTGTTAAAAATCGACCGAGTGACATGCAACAAAATCAGAGCAAATATACACAATATTAGCAACATAATGTGGTCATCGTACCTCTTGAATCTCCTTTCTTTCTGAAACTCTGATCTATGAAGATTGAATAGTGCTTAGTTGTTCGTTGCCACCATATGCATACTTTCTAAAAGTTTTAATAAACACAAGATAAATACAATTATTTGAAAAAATGAGTACAATGTATATATTCATGAGTACACTACAACCATATATATGAACATACTTACCTACATGGTCCATTGATAATCTGAGTCGAGTAGCTTCGAGATTGAAAAAAGCTATCACTATTGGCCCACTTTCGCCAAAAAGAACGACTGACAACCGAGTGACTAATTTTCCTTATTTATACACATATGGTACAAAGCAAAGGGTTTATTATAAACAAATAGTAAAAAGACAAGCCACAAGAACAATAGGTACCGAACTACTTCTCGATGAGCATTGATCCACTTGAAAACACTAAGCATGAGACAAATTTTATAAGATTTTATTCCCACCATCTCAACCAAATGACATGTTCAGAAAAACAAAGTAACCGAACATGCGTAAACTATATTTAGGAGGTCGATTAGTACGCCTCTCATAAAAACCAACATATCATCATAATTGTGACAACAAAAATCACAAGTCAACAGATTTTCGTAGTTTTATTAAGAAAATCATGATCAATATACCATCATACTTATACCGACAAATCGATCTTCCTTAAGTGTCTAAAATGAACATTATAACTTAATATCTTCACAACGATAAGTTTTTGTGGGTTTAATTTGACCTCATATGGTTTTCCTATGGTGTGATCAATTAAAGTTTTATGTCGCCTCGATGAGTTTTTATTTTGCGAGGAGCTTTATTTTGTTTCTTATTCTCAACTTTTAATAGGAGACATCACTGAAATTGGCAAAGTTGTAAAAACATTATGACTATTGAAGATGCCAAAACAACAGTGATGTTTCATGAGACACGCACAAGTGAGCGTAGTATGTTTATTGGGTTAAAGAGTGGGTTTAGCAGGAAGAGAGTTAAATCATGTTAATCAAATAGTTGAACAAAATTATTGGAATTATGGGGATGCGTCAAAGAGTCTGATCATGTGCATAGACTTGTGATCCAATTGAACACATTATTTGTGAGCTGACTTATAATAACTTGGTGACGGACTAAAATGTTGAAACTATGTTCCATCTAGATATCCTATTAAAATTAGTATGTTACATGAAAACAATACAAAACCCTATATCACTAGGAGAGTACAATAGAATGATGGATGGCATGAGGAGAGTAAAAATATATTAAAATAATACTACCTACGGTTCGAAGTAAATCAACTTATAGAATATATATATATATATATATATATATATATATATATATATATATATATATATATATAGAGGACATATTCATACTACCCTCGAAGGTAACTACCCCACGTGTGTTTCACACAGTGTATGGAGTATCTATCATAACATAAGTTATGTATCATGTAGTATGGAGTATATAATGCTATTTCAGTACTATAGATACTTTTTTTAGTAGTATGTAGAAAACTTCTACATACTTCTCTTTTATATGCATATATGAAGATATTTCGAGTATATAGTGTAAAATATTAGGCCATTTGCAATTTTTTCATTAAAGTTGTTTTTGGGTATCTTAGATATAGTATACGAACATACTCAAACCGATAAATTATGACAAATACTTCCGTAAGTTGGTATATGAGACGTGGGGTAGTTACCTTTGAGGGTAGAAACCATTTTACCTATATATATATATATATATATATATATATATATATATATATATATATATATATATATATATTGTGACATGGATTTTGTAGAAATATCAAAACACATACTCTCCATTAATTGAAAGATTATACATGTATGCTTCTAGATATATCAAACACATACTCTACCATCTGACCGTCTAAGGATACTCTTATTTTCCATAATCTATAAAGAATAAATTTAATACATGAACATATTCAATAATTTTAAGATGATGCCCTCGCATTCACGACAGCCTCCTTGCTAGTTATATATTAAAAGTAAAATAAGTTGATTTTCGAGACACCATGTTAATCCATATATGTTATAAATATATAATTCGTTGATTTTTATTGTGATGGTTGAGATTAAAAGATAGATTAGTTACGCACAATAGTAATTGGTACACATAAGTCCAATCAAGTCATTGTTCCCCCTTTAGAAAAATCAGCTCACGTCTAAATAGCACCAACTGGTTTGCATGACACGGAAATAATTTTTTAAACATAGCTACGCTTTCGGCCGGACCGGACGTATAATTAGCCAATCCATTCGTGCTTCTGGCCGGACGTATAATAGCCGATAGATTGAACCTATAATTAGCTGGTGGATCGATTAATAAATATAAATTTAGATTAAATTCAGATTTGGATACACAATCTGATCGGATGTATAAGCTAATCGATTGGTCCTATTTATCCTATTTTTTAAAAGATTTAATTATTAACTGTACTCCCTCCTATCCATATTATTGGGCATAACTTTGTCTAAATTCATATGTATCTAGTTAAGTGTTTAGACCAGATACATGTGTATCTAGACAAAGTTGTGTCCACTAATATGGATGGGAGTACATGTTTTAAAGAATAACATGATAAATAAATAGTGACTAGCCGATATCGATATTTTCCAAAAAAATTCAGTTCCATTAAGTCAAACACTGATGTGCTTCCTCAATATTAAGAAAAAATATTAGATATCGCTTAACTGGGCACAAGCATAAAAAAGAAGTTGATCAAACTAAATACGTTAATATGCGACTTCTTCAATAAAATTTTGACGGGCCACGCCAGTAAAAAACTAGCCGTGCTAGCGACCCTTTTTAAGTGTCGAGGAAATTCAGCATACAAAACACAATGTCCTAGCCATGCTAGCGACCCTTCTTACGGTTCAGAGGGAGTACTTTTTAAGTTTAAAGAAAAAATAAGCATGCATACAGTAGTTTCTGCATAAATAAAGAAATCCGTGGGATGTTCCTGGTCGATCATTAGCCAACAGTACAGTTTTTTCTCTGGCTGCAAACAAATCAAGTGTTCAATTCAACCTTTTTTTTGGAGAGATGTTCAATCTGACTTCATTAGGAGAGGATCATGTGGTTGGATGTCGGTAGTGCTAAATCGACCAGAGTTAGAAAGAGCTGGCATACTACTCCCTCATGTCCGCTTTAAGCGTAAGAGAATTTGACGTACGAAACACAATTCCTATCTATGCTAACGACTTTTTTTTATGGATCAGAGGAAGTATTTTTTATACTATTCTGGCTGGTTCTCTCCAAATAAAAAAGACATGATACAAAGGTTGGAATTTTTTATAGTTTTAAAATTGAACCGAATTTTTAAAATTCTCCCCAAAAGAGTTATTTTAGCTAATTTATAATAATTTTCCTGTACTTCAAAATATTGTTCGCAAAATTCAAAAAATTGTTCGTAAGAGAGGAGTTAAACATTTGTTTGTCTAACCAAACTTTTGGCACAATCATAATTTTTTCTTGAGTTTAAAAATGTTTGCATGGTTCCAAAATAAGTATTCATCACGAATTAAAAACATTGTTAGCATGGTTCAATAAAAGGCTCACAACATTAATAAATGTTCACATTTTATATGATACTCACTCAGTTCTTAAATGTAAGATGTTTTAGTATTGTTTTGACCCATACGTGTCTAGACATGTTTAATAAAGTCTAAGATTCATGTGAACCTTGTTGTAAACATGTCAAGATAACATGTGGTTCAAAAAAGGCTAAAACATCTTACATTTAGAAATAGAGGGAGCACAAAATAATGTTCAAACGATATGGATAAAATAAAAAAAGGAAAATAAAATAAAATAAAAGTAGATGAACAAAATAATAGAACATGTAAAAATAATAATCGTATTACCTAGGCCGGCATGTTAGTGTAGCGCATGTGCTACCGTAGCACTTGTGAGTGTTTTCATGCTAACACGTACTAAGAGCAATGTATAGGATTTGACTGTGTTTACTCGCAACACCTTCGTACAGGCTTTGAGTTGCAATTTGGTCCTATTTATTTTTCTGGCCATACTGAAATTTTGGCCCGCAAAACCTGCAACACCTCCATACAGTCTCTTAATATGTACTATCGTGGAAGGTGAAAAATTTGAGGTGTATATATATCTCCATATACACCTTCACAGTTTATAAACCTCCTAATTTTCTAGTCGAAGGTCTGTATCCAAGACATCTATATTTTTTCTCCTATATTTTCTTCTTGTTGTTGCCCTCGTGAGGTGGATGGGTGGTGTACATTTGCGCAAGGCATAGCAAGGTGGATGTAAGTGCAAACTTTCCACCATGGTATACATGCAGGGTTGAGCATCGGAAAACAAAAAAATACCGGCACAAGCTATGCAACAACAAAGATCTCTCTATGAAGATACAGTTTAACAACGAGTTAAAGCTCTAGTAATATTTCATTACCAACACTGTTGATAACAATGTCGATGAAGCCTGATGACGATTAACCAGTGGTGAGAATGTAGCCGACTCCGTGACCAGACTTATGGATAAAACCGAGCGAGGGTCAAACGTATAACCCATCTTAGAGTTCGGGCATGTCCATCCGATCTGGTTTAGCAGAGCTTCGATGTCCATAGCTCATCCTCTACTTGTGTATATGAAGGTAGAGTCCAACACATAGAAGAGGGAGATTGGATCTTAATCTAAAGGGAGAGGACACCTCAAAACCCCGCAGATCAAGTCCCAACTTGTGCACGTTGTATTCTATCTTGGGGGGAGGAGGGAGTATATATAGTGGGGAGAGGGGAGGAGAGGCTTGGAGGAGGGGCAAGCTCTCTCCCATTAATCGCAGCCGCCCCATGGTGGGCTCGGCCGAGCCAGGGTTTGGGGAGGGGGCGCCTCCTCCTTGCCCTAGCCGCCAGCCCATAGAGACCTTGGGCCCAGCCGAGCTGGGAGGAGGGGCGCCTCCCCTCCTGCCGTAGCCAGCAGCCTGCCTCCACCTTCTGGCAATGATGAATGAACATTCATGATTTTAACCCAAATAATAAAGATTATAGATATATCCATGTCAAATGTTTCTAGAACTTTTCCATATTCAACACACAAGTGCATCTTGACATGGCAAACAAAAGTCTCCACATGATTCTCCAACATTTTTATTTATTTATTTTATGAGTACCAAAAAGTTTTTTTTTTCAGTGACTACCAAAAATATGGGCCAAAATGGTGACACTAAAATTTTCACAGAAGATAGGCATTGTCACACATAAGAACGGCGTATCACAATCCCCTATGTCCCATTTCCAAATCTAATCGAAGACATTGCATTCAAGTGGGTGCTTGGTGTTTGTTGTGAGTACAACGGTACTCATGAGCTCTAAAGTGGAGGATACATTGCAAAAAATGTTTCCTCTTTCAATGTATATATCTAGATTTTTCATGTGGATGGTTATTAGTTCTTTTTTGTGGCGAAACCACGAGTGTTAGAGAATAATAATTAATGAAACTTATTTTGGAATCACATGCAATGCGATTAGTTAGGAAGAGCTAACAAATTAGTCTCGATTTTTTGCGTGGCTATGGTGGCTTTTTATTGAGATCCAGTTAATTAGACCTATTTAGTTATGTTTCTAATGTGGATTATTTTGTCTTATGAGATGGAATTATTAGTTAGGGAAGGACCCCTTTAACTGCAGATCTAATTACCGATAGTTGCGTGTCATAGTTTGCTTTTTTCTGCAAGATCTGCCTACTTTTGCGTGTCACGATGGAGGACGAGTACGACAATCACTGAGAGAACTTGCTTGTAGCAACATGGTTAGGAGGGTGATTGTACCCTCAACCCATCAGAGTTCAAACCACATGTTTGACGCTGGTGTTTCTCATTTAGACGGAATATTCTTCAGTGGGAGGCAACATTCCCGTTGACAGCGAGGCGCCTATGATGACTTCGTCATTCTCAAGACTTGACCCGTCGGTTCAGTGTCTAGGAGGTGCTCATAGGGGTAGGGTGTATGTGTGTGTGTTCATATGGCTAAGTGTGTGCGCATATATATGAGCGATTGCCTTGTACTGTGTTTCTCAAAAATAAAAGTATGACAATCACTAATATCCATTTAATTAATGATTTAGTTGGCGATATATGGGTCTAACTATCTAACTCACTAACATCATGAAGATGATTTGATCGGCCATATAGCCTCTCTAACTACCTAGCTCTGGCTAGTTGGGGTCTCTATATATTTCATGTATTTGATCGGCGACAGAGCCTCTAACTAACTACTTATTAGCTCACTAACTACCTAGCTCGAGCTGCGTAAGAAAGCAGGGAGTAACAAAATGGACGACGCTGGCAGTACTCGAAGACAGCCTCCGCTCACGATCCGCGCCTCAAGAGCACCGTCCAACACTTGGCCGGCGGTGGCTGAGGAGCCAGTGAGCCCTACGGCGAGGCTCATGGATGACTTCTACATCGTCGTCACCATGGGGTTCGGCGCGTCCATAAACCTCCCCGCCTTCCGCGCCGGCGTTGAGACCGAACTCGCCAGATACCCGCGTTTCCGCAGCATCCAGGTCACCACAGACGACAACAAGCCACGGTGGGTGATCGCACCGGCGTTGAATCTGGACGACCACATCATCGTCGTCCCCAGGCTCGACGTGGCGTCCGATCCGGACATGGCCGTGGAGGACTACGCTTCGTGGCTGTCGACGGCGCCCATGGACCGCTCCCGGCCGCCCTGGGAGTTCCACCTCCTCGACTTCCCTACCAGCGAGGCGACGTCCACCGCGGTGCTCCGCGTGCACCACTCCCTCGGCGACGGCACGTCGCTGATCACCCTCCTCTTGGCTTCCACGCGCAGCGCCGCCAACCCTTCCAGGCTCCCGGTCATGCCGGCGCCGCCCAGGCGCTCCGGGGGCGTCTACGCGCGGCCGCGGCCCCCGGTGTCCGCGGGAGCGCTGGCGTTCGTCGCGTGGCTTTGGTCTTTCCTCGTGCTCGCGTGGCACACCGTGGTGGACGTCGCGCTCTTCGTCGCCATGATCGTGTTTGTGAAGGATCCGCCTACGCTGTTCATGCGTGCCGACGGCAGCAGCGGCCAGGTCTCCCGACGCAAGCGCTTCTTGAATCGGAGCCTCAGTCTTGACGACGTCAAGTTCCTCAAAGATGCCATGAATTGCGTAAGTGCATGTGAAATATATAAAACTTTTTCACTGATAAACTAAAGAAAACTCTGTAAAATATAAAACTGAATGCTCCATAAGTTTTTTCGCAACTACTCTCTCCATTTTTAATAGAAGATGTTTTAGCTATTACACATGTTTTCTAGATATATTAAAAAAAATGAGTGAATATGAAAACTAAAACATGTCTAGATACAAGTTTAAACATGTGAATGTGGAAAAAGTCTAAAACGTCTTATATTAAAAAACATATCAGGTAGTATGACGATCTGCCCCACGTATCATGAATGGATTTTGCATCCAACGAACGGTATTATTCTTACTAATTGATTTGTAGTGATACAAATAAAAATGTTAATGTGTGATTTTTTTGCTGATTAGTACATATGAATCGAAAATAAATTAAATAAATCTAGAAATTATCGATGATCTATTAATAATTTAAAGATTTATTAATAATGTGTGGACGGATCATGAAACAAATCGGCAGTCATGATAAGTGAGGGAAGTCCTCATAGCTGTGCAGTTACATTTTCGTTAAGATTCTTGCATATGTGAGCATGCAGACAGTGAATGACGTGCTAATTGGTGTGACTTCTGCTGCTCTATCACGATATTACTTCCGCTGGTCTGGTAAGTATGGCTGGCACGAACCATATACAAGTTATTTATTACACATTCCTTTCATATTATATCTTCATTATTTATTAGGTGACGCTAACACCAGGAAAATTTGTTTGCGATCGATCCTCCTAGTCAACATGAGACCAACCACTAGCCTACAGGTAACACCTTAGTCCTTTCCTACACCGAAGAATGTTTGTTAATACGATACACTTTACTGGAGTATCATTAGTTGTTGCTTTTTATTTCATCCATTTTTGTTTCCTATAGGAACACATTCCATCTCATGTCATCATTAACTTAGTTTTCATGTTCACAACTGTAAACAGACATATGTTGACATGATAAAATCCGGTATAAGTAACAAAGTGAGCTGGGGAAATCAACTTGGTTACATCGTCCTTCCTTTTCATATTGCTATGTATGAGGATCCACTAGAATATGTTCGCACGGCTAAGAAGATTGCGGACAGGAAGAAGAGCTCCCTGGAAGTTGTCTTCACACATATGCTTGGTGAAGTTATCATCAAAACTCTTGGTATAAAGGTAACTTATTAATATGTCGGGTACTTTAACTTGGATGATACTAATTATTCATTTTCAAAGATTAAATGGCACTAGCATTTGTCAAGCAGGCAGCAGGTGTTATCTTCCATCGTATGCTATCACACACGACCATAGCATTTTCAAACATGATTGGGCCAGCTGAAAAGGTAGAGTTCTATGGGCACCCAGTTGTCTCCATTGCGCCCAGCGTCTACGGCCCGCCAGAAGTAAGTGACAACATCACAGGCCAGCCATCATCCACATAACAATTTCTCAAAAAAAAAATCATCCACATAACAAATATGTAGACGTATAGCTCACCTTCAAACATGAATCTATTAACTACAATCATATAGCCTTGAATTTATTCGTGTATACTTTGTTTGGTATATACTTCTAGAATAATGAATATTTTTGCATCGTAAACATACAGGCTTTGATTGTACATTACCAGAGTTATAGTAACACCATCAAGGTAATTCTATCGGTCGATGAAGAGCACTTTCCAAATCATGGTCAACTTTTAGACGACTTCACCGAGTCCCTCCGGATAATCAAGGATGCGGCTTCAACCAAACAATGACAATCAGTATTGAGAAGGAGTATGTCGACTTGACAATGGGGAATTATTTGGATTGATCGTGAGCCAAGATCCACACATATGCACTAAAATAATATACTGTTTTGTATGGTAGTTTTAAGTTGGTGTTCAACAATAAAATTTCACTCCTATACCACCTTTGGATTGCGGGTTACACATCAAGAACCTCTGCACCATGTGTATTTTTTTTACTTTCATCTTCCAAGAGAACCTCTGCATTATGTGTTTCCTATATGCACGACCCGTTACTTCCCACCGCTCACTGCCAGACCGTGAGCTACTGAGCTACCTACGGAATAGATTAGATAGCCTCATGTACGTCCCATTCGCCGACCAAGCATACGAATTCTTTTGTAAGCACCTGCATATTCTCAACTCCACCTGGATTTGAGTTAATTAAGATCGCCGCTTGGCACAAGGCGGCGCATGTCCCAAACATAAGTCCAATTCCAGCCAGGACAGCCTCATAGGTTACCGCCGCCTGCCCATTGTATTGTTCCGGTCTGTACTGCCGGTGTACCTTACGTTTAGATACGTGAATATATACGTTCGTGAGCTAGCGTTGTATGGCTTTGGCTTGGTGCATGCCGACGATCTGATCTGGCTAGCAACTTTGCCCGTGACTCATGACTGGCCACCACGCCTAGTGCGGCCAAGCATGCGATCACATGCACGTCGTCACGGGCCACGGTATCCCCACGCTATATAATCCCCGTAGCCATGCCCAACGTGACACACACAGACAAGCTACACACCACACACACAGCCAAAGCTTGATCATCCAATCAGACCGACCCCATGGCTGGGAGCAAGCTGGTGATGAGCAACGCCGTCGTCGCCGCCGCGCTGGTGGCGCTGCTGGTCGCGGCGGCGGCGCCGGGCGCGGCCGCGTTTCACGCGTGCGGCGTCGAAACGGACGAGCTGGTGAAGCAGTGCCGGCCGTACTGCCAGAAGGGCAGCACCGACGCCAACCCCAGTGATCTGTGCTGCAAGGCGGTGAGCGGCTGCCAGTACGGCTGCCTCTGCCGGTACAGGAGCGTGCTGCCCGACGACATCGACCGCTACCGCGCCATGCAGATCCCCTCCATGTGTGGCGTCCATGGGGCGCCCAGCGCCTGCCCCAAAGCTTGACGACCGGCACTGATCGATCGATCATCTGCCGCCGGTTCGTTGCTTGCAGCGGCCGGATGTTGTCATGTCGTGTTTTCATTTGCTGTTGAACTACTTCCATTTGACCCACTTTCTGATTGGCTGGCTGGCTGGTCTGATCGTGCGATCGTATGTGCGTTTGTGCAAGCCGCCTATGTATTGTATCCTGTGCTCTTTTGGAAGCAATGTTGCTGTGTGTCTACTATGTACCCCAGCGATGTTGCAGAAATAAAAACTTGTTTGTCATTTCTTGCATCAACTCTGTTGTGATATCAGTGGCATGTTAGAAAGATATAGTGAAATCTGCTTTGAAGCTCCTTTGAATTGTTCTTAGAAAATATGGATTTTGTGAAAATTTGTCCAATCATGTATCGTATTAATGTCAATAATGTAAGACCATTCAAATGGTCTTGAAATCAAAGAAATCACATTGAAATGTTTGTCAATGGTATCTAGAAATTTTATGACATTGATGAAATTTGTGATGTTAGTGACATGTTTGAAAGAACTGAATAAAAAAACTATCTATTTTTTAAAAAAAATAATGGACTTGAAACAAATGCAGCAGCAAAGAGTGCACATCGATTGTAGTATAGATCAAGGCAAGTTGGACGATAGATCCTTTCTTAGCACATAGTATGCAGGTTCCCCTACTGTAGTTTTATAAAAAAAAGTATGCAGGTTGGAACACTTTTCCGTGATCCATTGACAAAATCACACAACAATTGGTCGACATGCTTTCATATGGCAACACAACGTTTGACCGAAGGGGCAATACAAAAAATATTTATTTGGTATGGAAAGTTGTGTTTCCATATCAAAACACCTCGACTAATTGTTAGCACATTAATAAAGTTTGAATGATTCTTTTTTTTGAAACGTATAAATGATTCTTCTTACATATGCCCCTTCGGTTAAAGGACAAGAATAGCAAAACTCGGACATTTCTTCGTGCACCATAAATCCATAGTATTTCTAGCGAGATGTGTTATGTTTGTAATTTCTCCACTTCAATTTTATGCAGAAGTCAATTTTTTATAATGTTGCATTCAAATTCATGGTCTTCAAGAAACAAGCGAGTACAACTTAGATGCACTGACACAATCAGTACTGATGAATAGAATCATTGAGCTTCAAGATTGATGAATTTATTAGTGGTGCCTTTGTTGTGAGGCAGGAACAAAACTACCTAAATGAGGCAACGAGGCATGAATATCAAATTTAATTTCTAGTGGGCTAAGATATAACAACCGATCACTAACCACGCAACATGTGGTTGGTTATCACACAAGCTTAAGTTAAACATACAAAAAGACTCAAGAACTTGCAACAAACTTTAGTTGGATACTGGCCTACCAGGGTACAAAATTTGTATCGACCTGGGTGGATTCAATTTGGTCGAAGAAAATATGGATTTTGTAGATGTTTCTTAGATGGGTGCATGATATGTCCTTGTGATATGTGGGGCTAAAAACACCAAGTCCGCATATGCACGATAGGGTGTAATGCAGACACCATACAATGTCTGAGCAGTGAATTTTGACTTAGTATATCATGTGTTTAAAAAAATCTCAATTACATTTGCAATTTTGTCTATTTGTGCATGTGGCCTTTGGTAGTTATCCTTCATTACATAACCTCACATGGAAAACTCTTTGTTTTTTAGGATATGGGATAGAGCGTCAGTAGTTGGAACTTGGGAGTAAAATCTTTTAGACCCCCCAAAACAAATATTTGTACATGTGGTAAAACTCTATTTTCCTAAGGAAAATGCTCTTTGCAGTCTCTCGGAAAAGAGACCGAACGGTGATAAAGTTTGCCACTTGGTTTGATCCGACACAGAGTAATTGAATATATCAATGTTACAGTTATACCACACATAACCACGTCCAAGTGCAAAATGTGGAAGTGCCTTAGTTAACGTTTGCCACTTTTTTGTTAGGCAGTAGAGTTGTAGGTGAAATAAGTGTAACAGTTTACCCTCCACACGGGTTCAAATTCTGTTATCCGGACACCTTAGTTAACGTACCTTGTGAATGCAGAAAAATGGATTTTTGTGAATGTCTTTTAGTCGACTGTAACGCCTTGTCCTTGTGATCTGTGGGGCTAAAAACATCAAGTCTCCCTTAGCACGACAGGTTGGAAGGCAGACACCATACAATGTGCTGGACCAGTGAAAATTAACCCAGTAAATCTTGTCAAGAATATTTGCACGCTGGATGCTCCGTGGCCAATACGTTCTGACCTAGACAAGCAGTACCCACTTGGTTATCGGTCAGACTGAACCAAATCTTGACCCAGTTGGGGTCTCGTGACTACCAACAGCTGAACAATGCCCATATTCACGGCCACCCAGTACATCTTTTCCAAGGAGAAAGAGAAAAGTAGAAGCACTTAAACAATATGACCAACGCACCGCAGATCCAGAGCTTCCAAGGAATTGCTCTTTGTGACTGACTGCTGCTGGTACGGCTCTGGATCTTGTCCCAAAATCCAGACGCAGCCCAGGCCGTGGAGAGTGACAGTGATGAACGTAACAAGAACTAGCGACCGGGAAATGCAGAATCCAAGCACCTGCCCCTCACCGATTTCTCGGCGGAGATGCAGAATCCAGGCATCTCCCATCCCCATGCTCAGTTGCCGCACTCCTCTGCCACACGTACACCTTACACGTTCAGAGATGATGCGCCATACTTGTGTGCTCCCTTTTGTCTTTTCATGGCCGTCTGAAGCATCCTAGGTAGTTCTTCCTCGAAGCATGTTCTTTCACTGAATAAGTTTACTATTCTCGCCTAGGTTGTTCCTAGAAGCATATGTCCATTAGCTGAATGAGTCTACTATTGCAGCTTAGATATGCAAACAGGTGTCTACCGTTTCGACGGTATATATGATTGGCGCAAATAATTGACCCTCATTTTCATCAGGCCCTGGCTCTGTAGAACAGAAGGAATAAAAAAGGTGAGCTAAACAGCCAATGAAGGATAAGATTTGATTCTTTAAGTTCAAAATGGAATAATGAAAATATGATGCATACAGAGAAGGCACATGCGGTAGGAACGGACAAGGTGATGCGGTGCAAATACAATGGAAGGACGGCCCCGCGTTGCTATGTTTCAGACGCCTATGTAATCCCGTGTGTGCGTGCATATGAGAGAGCGGAGCCACCAAGTGGTCACCGCATGCAGTCCCCACTTCGCCCTCTCTACACCATTGTCTGCATGGTATGGCACAGGGATATGCATACATATGCTAGGCAAGAGCTGAGCCACAGGGTTCTTGCAGGCACACCGCACACACACAAGGGTTCTTGCAGTATTAATTGCACCAGCCTCTACATCTGCCATCTATATACCTCCAGCATTTGCTCCCTTAAGCTGTTTCTGTAATCCAAGCAGACTACCACCCTCCCATTTCCTATCCATCTTCTCATTTGAAGAAGATGGTTATGGCCAGTGGTTGCCCCACAACCACCTCAGGCTCCCTGCTCCTCTTCTTCCTCCTCTCTTGCATGCTCATCGGCCATGCTCTTTGCAGCAACCAAGGTCACCATGGAAGCATCTCAGGTTTCACCCCTTATCTACAAAATACTGAGTGTTGTTGCTCCCTTCTTGCATAAGCATGGCCTGTTTCTGTTCTTTCTTTAATCTGCATACTCACTACGTACTCACTTGTTTTACTCCAATGTGCTGCACAGGTGCAGATTATGGAGAGCAATATCCTCATCAGGGGTTATCTGGAGAACCTATACACTTGCAAGAGGACATGAAGGTACATAAGCCATTTAGATTACTAAGTGTCACTCTTATGAGTGCTATGTTTCTAATGTTTTCAGCCTTGATGTCTTAAGTTTTGTTCAACTTCCTTCAAATCTATATACATGTCCAATGATTTTTTGGTAGGCGAGAAATGAGTGTAAAACGGATTTGTAAGAAGCAGATATGGTAGCCAGTTAGCTCCTACCGCCTTCCTTACTCGTACAATAGTAAGAGAAGTTTTAAGAACAAGAGCAGAACAGATTGGATACGGGATACTCAAATTAATTCGAAAATGGGGTCCCATGATGTAGCCATCTGAAAGCAACAATAACTAACATGATGTTCACATGCTTCACAACAGGGTCTAAACAAGGAGAAACCGCCCAAGTATGCAAGGAGAATGATGATTGGTTCAACTGCTCCCATATGCACATACAACGAGTGCAGGGGGTGTCGATCCAAGTGTACTGCTGAGCAAGTCCCGGTGGATGCAAACGACCCCATGAATAGTGCCTATCATTACAAGTGTATCTGCCACAGGTGATTATTAATAATTAGCAGGAGCTTCTGTGTCATGACATGTCTTAGTAAAGAGTAGTAGTTTCCATTCAGTCTCCTCTTCTTTCTCCTTCTATTCTCTTTCTCTGTTAAAACAGCTTCCTTTTTTTCTCTCCTTTTTTACAAGAGGCTAGTTAGTAGTGGATTGGAGGGGCATTTTGTACTGTAAGATGTTTAGTTCAGTTTCTGGACTAGTAATTTTGGGAGTAAATGGTCTGGAATCTTGAAATTCCAATGAGCAACTTTATTGTGCAGATAAATTGTCTCTTGCGCTCTTTGTTAACCTATGGCAACAAGATATTGAGTCTCGATGTAGTCCTCTGCCTGAACAGACTTAGAGCTTCAGCGTGCATCTTCTGGGCGGTTAGTGAAAATCTGGGCTTTTAAGGTGTATAAATGTTGTGGATGTTCTTCTGTTCCACCAGACAGTATCTTCTCCACCTGGCATCTTCAGTTTTCGTGGGATTTTGTGCTGTTCCAATTTCCATTGGTACAACCACCTGTACAGGGGAGCAGTATATTCATCTAGACAAATCACCGAATAGAGATGATGATCATCATGATTCATGACTAAGAGGAAAAAATAAGACTTCTGTACAAACTGCATTTCTTCAGCAGAGCAGAGATTATTTTCCAAATTTAACCAAGCAAATACTTAAGCTAAAAATCGATTTCATAAATGTGCCATATTTTTTTATGCAAAACTTGTACCATAGGTAAAGAACAACCAGTACCAAACAGAGCAGAACGCCTACAGGGTGCCCTGTATGCATTCAACAAAAGAACAGTGGAGGATTTGTCTTGATACGATTTTTTTATTAGCCATAGCTCTTTTACTGGAGGGGTAAGGACACTTATATACAAGTATACAACGGGACATGCTAGAGTAACTCGTGCATATCAGAGCACACTTACAGATGCAGTGACATTCAGGCACTACATTCCATTGACAAGCATTGCTCTCGTTACCAGTAAAATATATAACTAATACAGTTCCGCACGAACCTCTGCTGATCCTATCGGATTTTTCTTCACCTGGCCTCGCGGATCAATACCAAAAGAATTATCTTCGCATACCGACCTGGTAATACCAGGATTTGCTGCCCAACCAACCAACGAGAGTCTGATTTGGGCATGAAAAAGGCAACAGTGGCAATACTTGAATATTCATCAGGAAATAAGTCAGAGTTCCAACCAAACACTGTTCCTGAAACAAGGAAGCTGGGAAATGTGAGGAAGATCAACTTAGATTTGGGCATGAAAAAGGCAACAGTGGCAATACTTGAATATCTTTCATGTTTTATCTTATCAGGAAACTCACATGTGCAAATATTCATCATGACAAACAGCTTCGTAGAAACCCTGGACATAAGAGAGTTTTCAAGAGCTCCTCCGGCATTGTAGCATCTCATGCCATGAATGTCAAATCAACAGGCCTCGGATCAAAGGATCCATACACATTTTCTGCGCAACAGAGCGATCAAGTACATGCTATCATGTTTGCTAAATTCCACAGCATTAAGTAAATTTCATCCTTATATGGATGTGAACTGCCACCGTTCACAAATTCATTTATTTTCCCATCCACCTCAATCACACTCCTTCCAGTGTCCTTTTTCATCCCTTCAGCACTCATCAGCCTCCTAATCCTCATGACATCCTCCCACATTCCCTCATCAGCATATATATTGGACAGAAGAACATAGACTCCAGAGTCATCTGCTCCAAGACTCGCTAGACGTTCAACCGACAGCTCAGCCAGCTCAACACACCTATGGCTTCGGCAGGCAGCAAGAAGAGACCCCCATAGTTCTGGAGTTGGTTCCATCGGCATTGTCTCTATGGCGTGCCTAGCCTGTTCCAAATGTCCAGCACGGCCAAGCAGATCAACTAATGCACCATAATGTTCAACCTTAGGATCAATTCCAAGATCCTTCTTCATTCTATGAAATATCCCTAAACCCTCTGAGATCAACCCAGCATGTGTACAAGCAGTCAGCACGGCAAGTACACTAAGATCATCCATTGGCGCTCCTTCAGACTCCATTCGGTAGAAAAGCTTGACAGCCTCAGATCCGCGACTATGAGTTCCAAGCCCAACAATCATCACATTCCAGGTAACCACACTCTTGTCAGGCATGCTTTCAAATATCAACATGGCAAGATCCAAGCGCCCACATTTCACATACATATCTGTCAGAGCTGTCTTGACCACACAATCGAACAAAACCTTCTTCTTCTCCAAGTAAGAGTGCAGCCACCTGCCTTGCTCCAGAGCTCCCAGCTGTGCACATGCAGTGACAGCCCCAACTGCGGCGACCCTGTCAGGCCTAATACCACACCTTAGCATCCTTTGGAAAAGCTCCAAAGCCTCCGTAGACTCCCCAGACCTTACATAACCATCAACAACGATGCTCCACGAGATCACATTCCTCACAGGCATCTCCTCAAAGAGGACCCTCGCTTCGTCCATCCTCCCCTGCCTAGCATATCCGTCGATCATCGAGTTCCAGCACACCAAATCCCTGTCAGGCATTCGATCGAACAAGTCACGTGCGCGGTCCACACCTCCAGACTGCTTCCCGTAGGCGTCAATCATGGTGGCCCAGGAGAACGCGTCCCTGTGCGGCATTCCGTCGAACAGATCCTGCGCCAGCTCCACCTCGCCGCATCCAACGTACCCGGCCACCATGGAGTTCCACGAGACGAGGTCCCGCTGGCCGCCGTCGTCGAACACCTTCCGCCCGGAACGGCAGTCCCCGATCCTGCAGTAGAGGCTCACGAGCGCGTTCCTCGTGAACAGGTCGCGATCCATCCCCCTCCTGACGGCCTCGGCGTGCACCGGTAGCCCGACTCCGACCCCGCAGCCGGGCTCGCACGCCTTGAGGACCGCGGGGAAGGTGTATTCGTCGGGGTCCACCGCGGCGCGGCGCATGCGCGCGAAGTAGGCGAGGGCCTTGCGCGGGCTCGCAGGCGCGTGGACGCGGATGAGGGTGTTCCAGGGGAAGGGGTGGCGGGAGGCGGTCGTCGGGAGCCGCGCGAAGACAGCGTCGGCGTGTGAGGCCGCGGAGGCCGAGGCGAGGGCGAGGAGGAGAAGGTTGGAGAGACGGAGCGGGGAGGCGGCGAGGTGGCCGGAGGTGAGGAGGAGCGCGTGGCACTGGAGCGCGTGCGAGGCGGAGCTGCAGGCGCGGAGGCGGGAGAGGAGGATGGAGAGGGCGAGAGGAACCGGCGGAGAAGACATGGCCAGTTTGAAATTTTGGATGAAAATGCGCCTTGTTTAGTTACTTTGTTCCACACCACAGCCACGGCACACCAATATGAAAAATTTGCACAGAACTACCGCATGATTTTTTTTTCTTTCGGAAAGTGTATTTAACTCCTGAACTCGAGTGCTCTATCCATTTTTATAAAAATTAAAATTGTATTTAAAAGTTTCTATTTTTTTTTGAAAAAATCAGATTTAGCCAATGTTGTACCACACAAACGTGCATTATAACAATTTTAAATAATTTTTTATAACGGGCTACACAAAAAGGAAGTTTAGAACACAAAGTATTTGAATACACGTTTGTGGGATACACAAATGGCCTATGGTCATGCTCTCCGGCGGTTACTTGTCACCATTTGGTCGTGGCCCCGCCTGGTCGCCGCATCGCGCTACATCTTTTGCGCCCTTGCATGCAATCCATCTTTTATTCTTTTATGGAAAAAATGGTAATTATTAAAATCCTAACAGTGGGTCCGGTTGTTAGAATTTTAATCGTTTTCATAATTTCAGAATTCTGATTGAACTTTGACACATAATTCTGGATTGAAATCTAAGACGACTCCGCTCTGATGGCATTCTCGAAAAAGAATACAATAGATTAGAAAATAGATTCAATTTGAAATTTACAATTTTGTAATGGGACAAGATTTAATAACTGATCCATTCTCACCCTGGAACTAATTAAATCAAAAAATATGTTTAATATATCAAAATGTTCTAAAAATTGAGATTTATCTATGTCAAGTTCATGCATGTTTGAACAACTTTTAACCATGTTTATTTAGGATAAAAATAACCTTGTTTATATAGAGAGTGTTTCCGACTGCTATTTCTGAATGCATTTAGGCTCTGTTTAAAATGATCTCCATGTTTCTGTGAGAGGTGACGTAATATATTCAGCCCTGCCCTCTAGGTCCAAGTTCAGACTAACGATGCCAAGAGGGCTGGTATTTCGTCTACAGGTACAAGGAAGGCAAGAATCGTTTTAATGATAACAATCCGAATATATCTTTGTCTTATACAGCAAGAATTTTCATCGATTAGGATAGGAAAGGAAAGAAACTTAAAGCAAGCATAGGCAAAACATATCCGAATGTGGTCAGTAAATTTTTTCATCGATGAAACGATAGGAAAAGGAAAGAAACGCTAAGGAAGTATAGGCTAAACATACCCAAATGTGGTCAGTAAGTTTCCAAAAGAGAGCCAATCGAGATTGCATTTCCTACCTATTCCGTATCAGGAGCTTCCTTTCAAACCAACAATAGCAATTATAACATTCCAACTTCTTCATGGAACATTATAGAGCTATATTCATCAGTTGATATTTACCTTTTATTTACATCCCTTAATCTGAACACAGTCACGAAACAGAATTAGTATGTGGAATCTAGAAGAACATATACATACCTCATATGGGACTATATAATCCAAACCTTCATCCGGCAAGCACACAGATACCCAAGCCTACCACCGCACCTCTTCTTGTTCTAGATCCCAAGCCTACCACCGCACCTCTATCCCACTACTTTTGCCAATGGAGAATGTCACCGTTCTGATCGTTGGTGCCGGGCCGGCAGGCCTCGCAACGGCGGCGTGCCTTACCCAGCTCTCCATTCCCTACATCATCGTCGAGCGTGAGAACTGCAGCGCGTCCCTTTGGCGCAACCGCGCATATGACCGCCTTAAGCTGCACCTCGCCAAGGAGTTTTGCGAGTTACCACACATGTCGTACCCAGCAGACGCACCAACCTACATACCAAAGGCCCTGTTTGTCAAGTACTTGGATGACTATATTGAGCGTTTCAATATTCTGCCCAAGTATCTTACTAGCGTGGAGTCATCAGCGTATGACACTGATAAGAAGTGTTGGTCCATTGTGGCTCGTGACATGGCGGAGTGCACAATGATCAGTTTCACGGCGAAGTTTCTTGTTGTTGCAAGTGGCGAGAATAGTGCAGGGAGTATCCCACTGATCCCTGGACTGCAAAATTTTCCGGGTGAGGCCATCCACTCGTCATCATACAAGTCAGGGAAGAGCTTCTCCGGTAAGAGCGTGTTGGTGGTTGGATCTGGCAACTCTGGGATGGAAATCGCGTACGACCTTGCGACCCATGGTGCTGATACTTCAATAGTTATTCGAAGCCCGGTAAGTGCAATATATATTTCTATTGGGCTGTAGGCATAAAATTTCTTCGTACCATAACCACTAGAATGAAAATTTATTTTAAATTGTATGATGCAAAAGATGTGTGACCAATTGTGTGTCTGCAGATTCATGTAATGACAAAGGAATTAATCCGGTTGGGGATGACGCTAGCCCAACGTCTTCCACTTAATCTAGTGGATAACCTCCTTGTTATGGCAGCAAAATTCATATATGGAGACCTATCAAGCCATGGCATAACAATGCCAAAAATGGGTCCAATGATCCTCAAGTCAAAAACTGGAAGATCCGCTGTTATTGATGTTGGCACTGTTGGGTTAATAAAAAAAGGCGTCATCCAAGTAAGTACATCATTGGACATGACATAAAACTTATACATAACGAAATAATTTACTATACTATTTTATTAACATTTTCTCTACCTTTATAGGTTCATGGAAGCATTACTAAGATCATGGGCAATATAGTTAAATTTCAGTCTGGGGATGAAATTTCATATGACGCAATTGTGTTTGCAACTGGATACAAAAGCACAGCAAATATATGGCTTAAGGTACCAACATTTATCTTTGAATTTGCCTAAGTCAGATTATATTTGGTACATCAATTGTTAGATCTTCTAACCAGGCTACATGTTTTTTATGAGCGCAGAATGGTGAGAGCATGTTAAATGACAACGGACTGCCGATTAAAGAATACCCGAAACATTGGAAAGGAGAAAACAGGCTCTACTGTGCAGGGTTGGCGAGGAGAGGATTAGCCGGTATTGCCGCGGATGCCAAGAGTATCGCCAATGACATAAAATGTATGATAGGCACTATGTCCGGCTAACTTACCTTTTATATGTAGTTTAATAGGCCAACTGAGTTAAATATTGATATCTTTCAAACTTCTTTATGGCAAGGCTCATATGTGCTTTGGAGTAAGCTCTACTCTTTTAAACTATCATCAAGGATTCAAGGGCCTTCTATAGTCTCCTAGTGTAAAAGAGCTTTGTAGTTTCCGTTAAACTTTCTACCGCATTCTATTTACTTGAATCTATATATGCAAAAGTCTTGGAATCGGTGGTGTATTATCTGTATAGCAGGCTCATGTGGCATGTTTACCCAAATTTCACTAGCTTAAATCAACTGCACTGGTGCAACGGCGTGCTTCGCCGCACCGATGGTATTCAGTTTGACATTAGGCCGAGCTTGCACTGTTTTTTTCCATTATACTCCTAATAACATGATGTTCTGCTGCACGCGGTGAACTCTTGTTGTCTCTAGCAGTATACTCCAGCTCATTCTCAAAATTCAGAATTTGTCCTTAAAATAGCTCATGCTTCACAAGATCAAAATTAAGAATTGCTCTAACGATTGCTAATTAAAACTACAGCACAAATTAGTACACCAGGCAGCTCCCTTGGTGCAGATTTTGTGACAAAAACTTGCTCAGTGCATTATATTTTTCTCTACATTAATAGCCCAACAAAACACTTAATAAAAAGCAAGACAACATCGAAAGCAAAGGGAAAATACCGTGAATACTACACAAAGTCTTGGTAGTGGAATTGGGGACGACAGGGCCAACTGAAACCACAAGGCATGCACTAGCATTGATGGTGCTGTGATTTAAGACGAATACCTGCAAATGTGACATGAGAGGAATGAAGCAAAAGGGACAACAGGGCCGAAGATAAACAAAACTTTCAGATTACATATTCAACTAATGTAGATTAAGATTTTGGGCATCATTAACTAAATGACGATCAGCAATGTGTGGAATATTATGCATGTTGTAATACATTCCGGTAACCCTGTTGTAATGAAGCAATTCACTCCATGAGAAACTTCAACTGGTATACCAAACACATATTACATAACTATTAAGTATATAATCAAGCATAAATCTCAGATTAAAAAGAAGTCTGAAAACGTATTGGAAAAGACAGTCTATCAACATGCAGTTACCACTATTGATAATTATAGCAAGAAATATAATTTACATGTGTCATTACTGAATGTATATAAACCCTTGAATTGGAACTTCCAAAACTTTGAAGTTGATCAAGTTTTTTCCAAAATCATGTTGAAAACGTCGTTCTAAGAAATCTTTCATGAAAGTGCGCAATAAGCAATTTTCTATAAGTAGACAACTCTCCAAGAATTTGTTCATGAAACTGTTTCTGTAATTAAACATTTGGGTATAAGAAAAAACTATTACACGACAAGAAATACTTCAGACTCTATACGAGAAATGTATATTAGCCTACACACCAGCCCCATATTTCCTTGAATGAGAATTTCCATTACTTTGGAGCAGCTCAAGAATTTTCAAATTCATGCCAGCTAGATAATTAAAAGCGAGTTCGAAAAACTGTTCCTCGAAATTATTTGCAGAGTGAAACATTTTGTTGTGAGGAAACAACTTTTCATCAATAAGATATACTTCAAACTATGTTCATAACCTTCACCATTACGCAACTAGTATCAGTGGCAAAATCAAGCCTGCAAATTTTGCTACACACTAAAGAACATTAGATCCAAGAAACCTGAGAATGGCTATGAATAAGTTTTACGCACGACAGATATACCTATGACCAGGGACACCATTTCTATCAACCCAACGCCAGCAACTAGATCCAATGGTGCTGACACAGCAGGGAGAAACTTCATTTTTTTTCCTCACTAGCCTATTTTCTTTCCTAATTGAGAAGTAAACACTAATCAGTCCAACTCAAATAAATTGCTGCTTATAACCAGATGATGAATAGGACTCCAAACTTACTTTCTCCTACGCCAATATACTTGGCATCCATTGCTTGCGTTTCAGCAACAAAGGATGCAGTGACACTAAGCAGTGGCACATTAAGCAGCCTGGACACCAGGTTAAAGACTGACATGTATCCTAGCAAGAGGAATTGAAGACCATGAAGTTGATGAATAAAAATATCCTCTACACACAACAAGAAATACTGTAGTAAGCATATGCATCTACCCCTCTCAATTGAATTCCACACTGAAACTTACCGAGAAAGCCGTTTGCCATTATACTGATAAGCAGTTGAGCTCAGAGTGGAAGGGGAGACTTGAGATAAAAAAAGTCGCTGACAAAAATGTGGTAGTTTAGTCACCGATATATGGCCGTGCAAACGAGGTGTAAACGAGCACCGTGGTCAGTACTGACCGTGGTGGTGTCGGCGGCAAGTCTGAGCACAGGAACGGCCGGTTTCCCCAGGCTTCGCGGAGGGCTCCGCTGGTGAGGAGCGCGCAATCGGCGGAGGCGGACAGAGGGCACCCGGCCGTGGATGCAGGGGATCCATGGTGGCGGCGCATGGAGAGAAACGGGGGCATCCGCGGCGGCGCGCGAAGAGGAGCATGGGTGGGGACCGGACGGAGACGCGGCGGCGGGGGGAGGAGCGGGTGTGACGGCGACGGCGCAGCGCGGAGGGGGGGCAATGGTGGCGACGGCGAAGCAAGAGAATCCCATCGGCCTAGCGACGACGGCGTGCGATCGCTAGAGAAGAGGGACAGACACAGGTTGAGGAGGAGCACTCCAGATTGCTCACAGTGACGACGGAGCGGAGCGACCTCGCGGATTAACCAGCTCGTCAGCGGAACAGATTGTTTACTTCAACAGAATGTCATTCTTCAACAGAGAGCTAAGAGCATCTCCACCGGGGTGTTAGGCACCCCCAATTATGCGGGACGCCGGACATGTGTCCGGTCAACATTAAGCCGCTCACAACGGCACTCTCTAAATGTTCATCCTCCATTCGCGAGTAAACTATCGAACATCTCGTGGGCGTATGAACCGGCGCCAGGAACCGCCTCGTCGATCCGCATTGCGTTGTGAAATATTTGCACGCGAACAGCTGCGCCGCTTGACCGGTCCATCGTCTTCCTACTCGCCTTCCTCCTCGCCCTCCGCGCCGCGTTAATGGTCAGGCAGACAGCCGTAGCAACTGACGCGTCTCGTTGGTGTTAATGTGGACACCGCCCCCGGCCAACCCTCCCCGCTATAAAAAATGTGATCCTCGCCGTCCTCCGCACACAATCCACCGCGCTCTCCCCTCTAACCAAGATGCCGCCGCGCCGTGTAAGCACCGACTACATCGGTGTCCGGGAGCACCTCTTTTGCACCTTCTCCGCCCGCGCATACGGCGTGGCGCCTCGGCCTTCCTCGTGAGGAGATGAACTTCGTTGACGTTCAAACCCACCGACAGGCGATTGAACGAGCGCTGCGCCTGAACTACTCCGACGAGCGGCGCCGCCACCGCGCCGAGCAACGATGCCTCGAGATAGCCGAGGAGGACGAGGAGCGACGCCGATACTGACGTTTCGTTCACGGGGCAACACGGTGCGCGTAGATCGAGTTCGAAGATGAAGCCAGAGACAGAAAGAGAAACCAGGCGGACAAACGTTGGGAGTGCCGCTACGACAAGGAGAAGCGGCGGCAGTTCATCCGCGCGCAGGTGGAGAACCCAACGATACCACCGGACGACCCGCGCTGGAACGATCTATCGTCATCCGAGTTGGTGTCTTTTTCAACCGAGGACTCAGACGTCTACGATTTGGGACTCGGACTAGCCGATTTTAGTTTTAAATTTATGTAAAATTTCGTGTAAAATCATCGAACTATCTACGATTTTTTATGAAGTTTACTAAATAAAACGCCAACGACTGGGCGTCGGTCATGTCGACATTAAGCACGACGCAACGGCCTCTGCACAACGTTCGTTAACACGGGGAGAGGCGCGTGTGTATGACGGGTGGGCCAGCGCTGTCAGACGATGTCCGAGTCGATGTCCGACGGCCCAAGAAGAACCTTCAAGTATAGAGACCCGATAGGTGGTGCCGGACATAAAAATGTTCGGAGCGAGACTATGGGGTATGCGATTTTTGGTGTCCAACCCCCAAAGGGCCTTTGTAAGGCAGGCCACAAATAGCTTACATCGGTAGACTCCACTACATCTAAGATCTAGGTACCCGAATAACACGTTGATGCTGCGATTCGTTCAGCTCTGAATTTCGGCCAGATACAAACTCACTTCCATACAACTGGACCATCCTCCTCACCATCGGAATCAATTGAGTAATCTTTAAACTTTAGCACAAACGGTAAGCTATCCAGCAGCTGCTGGAAGTGTTTGTCGTGCTGTTTTTTTTTTTTGCTCTTCGCATCCATAGACCGTGTTGAAGTCCTCGCCCTCCTCCTCATCGTCCATCATCTTGTCTGCTACCAGCCTACCACCATCGCATCCGCGTCCGATCCATAGAGAACGGGCACTTGTGGTACATGCGTTTAACGAAAACTTCTTTATTGTCAGCCATCGGTGTAGCTATGTCTGATCTCAACTAGCCGGCGAACCTGATATTCAGAGTTCCAGGTTGGGTGCGCATCGATCTCTGTATACAACTATGATAGGACTTAGGAGGAAGCAATCTATTCAGAGAGTTCGTGAGTCCAGGGGCGGAGCTGGAGCTCGAGTCACCCTGATGCACTACTCTACTATAGCATAATTTTTTCACGGAACAATCCACTATATAGAAGTATTTATGACAAGACAATGCGGTATAATAACAAACAACAAATAAATTCAAAAGACATTTTAACATTTTTTTAGAAAAAGCATACTGTATTGATAAAACAATGATCAAAATTACTTGTAGAAGATTTCTTGCATTTTCAAATCCAAAGTACATCATCATCCAAGTTGAACACAGTAAAATGAAAAATATATAATCAAGTAGATAAAGTTTTCACATTACCTTTTACTCTCCTAGTACATTCGATTCTTCAAGCCTATGAAATACATAACCACTTGATCATTGATGACTTTATATCTTCCCCGCAGAGCCCATGAAATACTTAACCACTCCTCTTTCCAATTAATATCTTCTGGAACATGCGTCTTGTGACCGTTATTTCCGTTTGATAACAAATCTGTTCATAATATATCTGCGTTTGATAATAAATCATACACATGAGACTTGATAAAGAAAATGATAAATATATTTATACATGTATACCGTGCATAATTAAGCAGTAGACAAATATGTAAGGTATTTCATCTACTACCATAACGGCACAACACTTGCATAAATCTAGAGAGAAAAAGAGGGAATTACCATTGAGAGAAGTTTGTAGATTGATCTAAATCAACACACCGGCCACCGTGACTCCTAATTGAAAAAGGAATAGGAAAACTGAAGTTGATGGCCGGAATGCGATACACACAGAGTAAAATCGTACTCACCTAATGGAGCTGCCGCCTGCCGACGCGGCGCCGCCGATCTGTCTCCATTTAGCTTGAGCCTGGAGACCTAGAGTTTTGGATCGATCCTAATGGAGCTGCCGCCTGCACGACCGCGCGTCCGATTACAGACCGCCGAAGATCAGCCGATTGCAAGATGTGCGCAGAGCGCTCGCCGGCGCCGCGTCACCTCGTCGTTCGTCGCCTCGTCGGGCAAGAAATTTGGGTCTGTGCCGCTATGCACTTGGGCGGCGCCTGCTCGGCTGCTCGGGCTGTGTGAGACGCTTCGTGCGTGCTGTGCCGTTATTGCTGATCAATCAATGAATCCATGTAAATGTGAGACAATGAGAGACTAGAGCAGAGCATGCGGCCTGTGAGTTGCTGCTTCTTGCATTTATGGGCTGCCTGATGCACTAACTTGGGCTCAACCTGATGCACGGGCCAATATTAGATGGTAAGTGTTAAAAAAAAAAGTTTGACCCGCATTCCTGTGCATCAGGGTTGGCCCATTGGGCTCCGCCCCTGCGTGAGTCGGCACTGAGTGTGTCATCGAATTCCTTCCCTTCGATTAACTGGCATCCTCATCAAGAGAAAGTCAGAAAGATTCTTGCTCGCGATGGACACGGAACACGTTCGAATTTCTTGCTACGAATACGTGTACAACAAATTTCCGCCGGTTTCTTCTCTAATCTCACGAAAGAATTACTACAAGAATAGAACTACACACCTTAATTTCCTGGCTTACAAATAGAAGTAAACGTACATTTCTCGACATAGACCAAACACCTCGAGACAGGCCAAAAGCTAGCAGCTCGATTCGGTGGTCTCAACACTACATCATTTTATCGGCCAACAGCTTCTGGAATTCCTCCTCCTGACGTGCTTTAATCTCCGCGAAGAACGCGTCGTCACGCGGGCAGTCGACGTCGTCGGCCAAGCACGTCGCACGGCCGCCCTGGCAAAAAACCTTCGCCTCATGACGTGCTTTGAACTCGGCGTAGAGCGCGGCCTCGACCGCGGAGTTGCCGTCGTCGTCGTCGTAGTCCTCTTCGTCCGTCGTCTCGTCGTCGACGACAGACGACGTCGCATGGCCGCCCTGATCCAGGGTCGCCTTCTCGTCGGCCGCCGTGGAGCTGCCGTCCTCTGACATCCTTTCTGTTGCGAACGCCTCGAGACCGGCCGCCAGCGCCTTCTTCTGGAGTGCACCCTCCTCGCCGGATCCGGCGGACGCCTCCTCTGGCTGCAGCATCGACGACAGGCCTGAGTATCTGGCCATGCCGGCGGAGCTGGGCTCTAGCGGAAACTCCTTGTCGGCCTCCGGGTGATCTGACTGCCGCGAATGAACTCGCCGAGGGATTTGATCTGCAACTCGCCGACGGGAATCTGTTGATCTCCAAGTTACCTGGGGCTGGGGATATCTCCCAGACCTCATGGAACGTCTATAACTCTATATATAAAGGGCGGAGGAGAACACTAGCTCTGTTCGGACTACCGAGTCGGTGCATGCAGAGTCGGTCTTCGAATTCGTTCCTGACTCGGATTCACAAATTAACTAGCCTGTCAGAAGATTGCTTGCCAAGGCAACATAACATCCCCAAAGATTGCTTTCGAAAAAGAAAAAAAAGATTGCTTGCCAAGGCAACAGACGTTCTAAATTTGGTCTTTCGGCGACGAGCTGCACGGTGTGGACGAAGTATCGTTTGCTATTGTTATATCGAGAGAGCCACTTTAAGTATTTAAATATAGAATTTGTAGGGTCTTATTTGAAAATAAATAGTAGAGTATACAAGATTATTACTAGTACCATAGTCCAACGGTTGATGGTAATGTCTTAGATGGTTCTTAAACCGAGAATAAATAGACAAGACGTCTTCAGTTGGGGTTTAACAACCTTCCACGTATTAATGGTAAGGTCTATATAGGCACACTGAACATAAGAATTTTGGTATGGTGTCTTCACCACATAGTAACGTGACAAAACAAAAATATATCAGAGTGGTACAAATTTTTGCTATTGTGACAAAACCAAAACAATACAACACTTATTCATTGACTGCCCATTTACCAAAAACAAAATACGGCAAAATCGTACATATGATATTTAACCTTTCACCCTCAAAAAATTAAACTAACTTGTTAGGTAACGGGTCAAGGGGATCATAAGAAAGTTAAAGATAAGATCCGAGTAGGTGTGTGTACTTTACTTTTTGCCATAAGGAATACGTAAAGATTTCATTATTTAACAAATCAAAACATTCTTTTTTTGCAGGTTAATCATCCAATTGGACGACATCCACACGACCCGTATACGTTCTTATCTCCTACCGGTGGGCAATGACGGGACATGATTTCCGTGTGCAGCCATTTGACAATGGTTGCACGTGATAACTACAGCAAGTCCATGTGGTAGGTTGATTCACGTTGATGTTGTGGTGTTTATTTATTTGTTCTTTTTACAGGGTTGGTACATTATCAACCTTGTATTTTTCCTTTACGGTAATAAAGGTTGATTCCCTTGCTTGTGATCCTTAAACTGCACTTTGTATGCCAACTATTAATAAGTCAATAAAAGGGGTATATGCCGTGGCGGTTTAACTAATTCTTGTTCCTCCGAGATTAAGTTACAGATGGTTACTAGATAGTTCAAGGGTCGCAATTAGGCTTTTTTTCCGTTGCCATTGGTTTTACATATGTGTTTTCATGTTTATGTCATATGTGGATGCAACTGAGCATAAAACATTCATCTTTTAGATAAAAGGAATTTATTGATATAAAAAAAGTACCAAATACATCCAATTTCTATAAGAACGTAGTGCGCTAAGGGCTTTACAAATACACACAATCAAAAATAAGAAAGAAGAATTACAAATAACCCGATGCAGCGATCTACTCCTTGAGATAGCAGCACTAACATCACCAAGACAATAACAGAAGTACAACTTCCCAATAGGTTTCACCCCAAAAAACGTTCTCGCGCTCAAAACAATGCCTCCAACAAGATCATTGTCAGGCACAACCAATTAAGACCAGACCTTGATCTGCACCCTAAGGCATAAGACTTTGGACTTCTCCTGTGCAGTCGCTCCCACTTACAAACCGCTGCTCAAGGTCAAGAATCACCCAACAAATTTTTCATCTGTCACAAAGATACAAACCACCATCTAGTCCCCAGATCCCGCCTTCGACGACATTCTCCGCCAGCACCATGGAACGAGAAAACATGCTCCATAGTATTAACAGCCATCAGAGTTTCAAAAATCTCACTCTAAAACCAAATGGTCAGATTAAAACACGAGGGCGTCCGACCGAATACCACCCATAACCACTAAAGAGTGTCATGAACAAGAGCCATAAATAAGTAAATAAAAGAGATTGGATGATTTTTTTACAAAGATTAAGCTAGTCTCTTACTCTCTTGTACATGACTCTAGTGGCAACGTAAAAACTCGCGATTTCGGGCATTTCTAGCCGTTTTCGTGAGCTATAGCAAAATTTTTTGAGGTCCGACGTGAATTTAAATTCTCCGGGGCCCCGTCACACGATTTTTGTGAAATCATAAAAAATTCGTGATTTCATTCAATTCTGGCCGTTTTCGTGGGCTATAGTCCATGGTTTTTGGGTGTCAGGAAGATTTCAAAGCCCCGTGACCCCCGGTACACGACTCTAGTGGCATCGTAAAAACTCGCGATTTTGGGCATTTCTGGCCTTTCGTGGGCTATAGCACACGGTTTTGGGGTCCGACGTGGATTTAAATTGTCCGGGACCCGTCACATGATTTTTGCGAAATCATAAAAAACTCGTGATTTCAGGCATTTCTGGCCGTTTTTATGGGCTATTGTCCACGGTTTTCGGGTCCCGGGAAGATTTCAAAGCCCCGTGACCCCCGGTACACGACTCTAGTGGTATAGTAAAAACTCGCGACTTCGGCCATTTCTAGCCGTTTTCGTGGGCTATAACACACGGTTTTGGGGTCTGACGTGGATTTAAATGGTCCGGGAACCCTTCACACGATTTTTGCGAAATCATAAAAAACTTGTGATTTCAGGCGTTTCGGGCCATTTTCGTGGGCTATAGTCCACGGTTTTTGGGTCCCGCGAATATTTCAAAACCCCGTGACCCCCGGTACACGACTCTAGTGCCATAGTAAAAACTCGCTATTTCGGGCATTTTTGGCCGTTTTCGTGGGCTATAGCACATGGTTTTGGGGTCCAACGTGGATTTAAATGGTCCGGGATCGGTAACACGATTTTCACAAAATCAAAAAAACTCGTGATTTCGGGCATTTTGGGCCGTTTTCATGGGTTATAGCACACGGTTTTGGGGGTCCGACGTGGATTTAAATGGTCCGGGACCCCGTCACACGAATTTTGCGAAATCATAAAAAACACGTGATTTCAGGCATTTCTGCCCGTTTTCGTGGGCTATAGCACATGGTTTTGGGGTCCGACGTGGATTTAAATGGTCCGGGACCCGTCACACGATTTTTGTGAAATCATAAAAAAACTCGTGATTTCAGGCATTTCTAGCCGTTTTCGTGGGTTATAGTCCACGGTTTTGGGTCCCGGGAAGATTTCAAAGCCCCGTGACCCCCGGTACACGACTCTAGTGGCATCGTAAAATCTCGCGATTTCGGGCATTTCTGGCCGTTTTCGTGGGCTATAGTACACGGTTTTGGGGTCCGACGTGATTTAAATGGTCCGGGACCCCGTCACACGATATTTGTGAAATCATAAAAAACTCGTGATTTCGGGCATTTCTGGCCGTTTTTGTGGGATATAGTCCATGATTTTTGGATCCCGGGAAGATTTCAAAGCCCCGTGACCCCCAACACACGCCTCTAGTGGCATCGTAAAAACTCGTGATTTCGGGCATTTCTGGCCGTTTTCGTGGGCTATAGCACATGGTTTTGGGGTCCGACGTGGATTTAAATGGTCCGAGACCCCTTCACACGATTTTTACGAAATCATAAATAACTCGTGATTTCAGGCATTTCTGGCCGTTTTCGTGGGATATAGCACACGGTTTTGGGGGTCCGACGTGGATTTAAATGGTCCAGGACCCCGTCACACGTTTTTGGCGATATCATAGAAAACTCGTAATTTCAGCATTTATGACCGTCCATGGTTTTTGGGTCCCGGGAAGATTTCAAAGCCTCGTGACCCCCGGTGCAGGACTCTAGTGGCATCGTAAAAACTCGCGATTTCGGGCATTTCTGGCCGTTTTCGTGGGCTATAGCACACGGTTTTAGGTGTCCGACGCGGATTTAAATGGTCCGGGACCCCGTCACTTGTGATTTCAGGCATTTATGGGCGTTTTCGTGGGTTATAGTCCACGGTTTTGGGTCCTGGGAAGATTTCAAAACCCCGTGACCCCCTGTACACGACTCTAGTGGCATCGTAAAAACTCGCGATTTCGGGCATTTCTGGCCGTTTTCGTGGGCTATAGCACACCGTTTTCGTGGGCTATAGTCCATGGTTTTTGGGTCCCGGGAAGATTTAAATGGTCCGAGACCCCTTCACACGATTTTTGCGAAATCATAAAAAACTCTTGATTTCAGGCATTTCGGGCCGTTTTCGTGGGCTATAGTCCACGGTTTTTGGGTCCCGGGAAGATTTCAAAACCCCATGACCCCCCGTACACGACTCTAGTGCCATCGTAAAAACTCGCGATTTCGGGCATTTCTGGCCGTTTTCGTGGGCTATAGCAAACGATTTTGTGGTCTGGGTGGATTTAAACGGTTCGGACCCCGTAACATTAGTTTCATAAAATCGTAACAAAAACTCGTGATTTCGGCCATTTCTAGCCGTTTTCGTGGGCTATAGCACATGGTTTTGGGGTCCGGGGTGGATTTAAACGGTCCGGGACCCCGTAAGACGAGTTTCATAAAATCGTAAAAAAATCATGATTTTGGACATTTCTAGTTGTTTTCGTGGACTATAGCACACGGTTTTAGGGTCCGACGTGGATTTAAATGGTCCGAGACCCCTTCACATGATTTTTGTGAAATCATAAATAACTCGTGATTTCAGTCATTTCTGGCCGTTTTCGTGGGCTATAGCACACGGTTTTAGGGGTCCGACGTGGATTCAAATGGTCCGGACCCCATCACACGATTTTTGCGAAATCATAAAACACACGTGATTTCAGGCATTTATGGGCGTTTTCGTGGGTTATAGTCCACGGTTTTGGGTCCTGGGAAGATTTCAAAGCCCCGTGACCCCCGGTACACGACTCTCATGGCATCGTAAAAACTCGCGATTTCGGGCATTTCTGGCCGTTTTCGTGGGCTAGAGCACACGATTTTGGGCCCGACGTGGATTTAAATGGTCTGGGACCCCGTCACGCGATTTTGCGAAATCATAAAAAACACGTGATTTTGGGCATTTCTGGCTGTTTTCGTGGGCTATAGCACATAATTTTGGGGTCCGACGTGGATTTAAAATGTCCGGGACCCGTCACACGTTTTTGGCGAAATCATAAAAAACTGGTGATTTCAGGCATTTATGGCCGTTTTCGTGGGCTATAGTCCTCGGTTTTTGGGTCCCGGAAAAATTTCAAAGCCCCGTGACCCCCGGTACACGACTCTAGTGGCATTGTAAAAACTCGCGATTTTGGGCATTTCTGTCCGTTTTTGTGGGCTACAGCACACGGTTTTGGGGGTGCAACGTGGATTTAAATGGTCTGGGACCCCGTCACACGTTTTTTGCGAAATCATAATAAACTCGTGACTTCAGGCATTTTTGGGTCCCGGAAAGATTTCAAAGCCCCGTGACCCCGATACACGACTCTAGTGACATCGTAAAGCCTCGCGATTTCGGGCATTTCTGGCCGTTTTCGTGGGCTATAGCACACTGTTTGGGGTCCGACGTGCATTTAAATGGTCCGGGACCCCGTCACACGATTTTTTCGGAATCATAAAAAACTCGTGATTTCAAGCATTTCTGGCCGTTTTTGTGGGCTAGTCCACGGTTTTTTGGGTCCTGGAAAGATTTCAAAGCCACGTGACCCCCGGTACACGACTCTAGTGGCATCGTAAAAACTCGCGATTTCGGGCATTTCTGACCGTTTTCCTGGGCTATAGCACATTGTTTTGGGGTCCGACGTGGATTTAAATGGTCCGAGACCCCTTCACACGATTTTTGCGAAATTATTAAAAACTCGTGATTTCAGGCATTTCTGGCCGTTTTCGTGGGCTATAGCACACGGTTTTGTGGTCCGACGTGGATTTAAAATGTCCGGGACCCGTCACACGTTTTTTACGAAATCATAAAAAATGGAGATTTCAGGCATTTATGGCCGTTTTCGTGGGCTATAGTCCATGGTTTTTGGGTCCCGGAAAGATTTCAAAGCCCCGTGACCCCCGGTACACGACTCTAGTGGCATCGTAAAAACTCGCGATTTCAGGCATTTCTGGCCGTTTTCGAGGGCTATAGCACACGGTTTTGGGGGTCCGACATGGACCTTGTCACACGTTTTTTGCGAAATCGTAATAAACTCGTGACTTCAGGCATTTTTGGCCGTTTTCGTGGGCTATAGTCCGCGATTTTTGGGTCCCAGGAAGATTTCAAAGCCCCGTGTCCCCCGGTACACGACTCTAGTGGCATCGTAAAAACTCGCAATTTCAGGCATTTCTGGCCGTTTTCATGGGCTATAGCACACGGTTTTGGGGTCCGACGTGGATTTAAATGGTGCGGGACCCTGTCACACGATTTCTGCAAAAATCATAAAAAACACGTGATTTCAGGCATTTATCGCCGTTTTCGTGTTCTATAGCACATGGTTTTGGGGTCCGACGTGGATTTAAATGGTCCGGGACCCCTTCACACGATTTTTGCGAAATTATAAATAACTCGCGATTTCGGGCATTTCTGGCCGTTTTCGTGGGCTAAAGCACACGGTTTTAGGGTCTGGCGTGGGTTTAAATTGTCCGGGACCCGTCACACGTTTTTGGCGAAATCATAAAAAAATTGTGATTTCAGGCATTTATGGCCGTTTTCGTGGGCTATAGTCCACGGTTTTTGGGTCCCGGAAAGATTTCAAAGCCCCGTGACCCCCGGTACACGACTCTAGTGGCATCGTAAAAACTTGCGATTTCGGGCATTTCTGTCCGTTTTCGTGGGCTATAGCACACGGTTTTATGGTCCGACGTGGATTTAAAATGTCGGGACCCGTCACACGTTTTTTACGAAATCATAAAAAACTAGAGATTTCAGACATTTATGGCCGTTTTCGTGGGCTATAGTCCACAGTTTTTGGGACCCAGAAAGATTTTTCAAAGCCGCGTGACCCCCGGTACACGACTCTAGTGGCATCATAAAAACTTGCGATTTCGGGCATTTCTGGCCGTTTTCGTGGGCTATAGCACACAGTTTTGGGGGTCCGACGTGGACCCCATCACACGTTTTTTGCGAAATCATAATAAACTCGTGACTTCAGGCATTTTGGCCGTTTTCGTGGGCTATAGTCCGCGATTTTTGGGTCCCAGGAAGATTTCGAAGCCCCGTGGCCCCCGGTACACGACTCTAGTGGCATCGTAAAAACTCGCGATTTCGGGCATTTCTGGCCGTTTTCATGGGCTACAGCACACGGTTTTGGGGTCCGACGTGGATTTAAATGGTCCGGGACCCCGTCATACGAATTTTGCAAAATCATAAAAAACACGTGATTTCAGGTATTTATGGCCGTTTTCGTGTGCTATAGCACATAGTTTTGGGGTCCGACGTGGATTAAAATGGTCCGAGACCCCTTCACACGATTTTTGCGAAATTATAAAAAACTCGTGATTTCAGGCATTTCTGGCCGTTTTTGTGGGCTATATCACACGGTTTGGGGGTCCGACGTGGATTTAAAATGTCCGGGACCCGTCACACGTTTTTGGCGAAATCATAAAAAACTGGTGATTTCAGGCATTTTTGGCCGTTTTCGTGGGCTATAGTCCATGGTTTTTGGGTCCCGGAAAAATTTCAAAGCCCCGTGACCCTGGTACACGACTCTAGTGGCATCGTAAAAACTCGCGATTTCGGGCATTTCTGTCCGTTTACGTGGGCTATAGCACACGGTTTTGGGGGTCCGACGTGGACCCCGTCACACGTTTTATGCGAAATCATAATAAAATCGTGACTTCCGGCATTTTTGGCCGTTTTCGTGGGCTATAGTCCGCGATTTTTGGGTCCAAGGAAGATTTCAAAGCCCCGTGGCCCCCGGTACACGACTCTAGTGGCATCGTAAAAACTCGCAATTTTGGGCATTTCTGGCCGTTTTCATGGGCTATAGCACACGGTTTTGGGGTCCAACAGGGATTTAAATGGTCCGGGACCCCGTCACACGATTTTTCTAAAATCATAAAAAACACGTGATTTCAGGCATTTATGGCCGTTTTCGTCTGCTATAGCACATGGTTTTGGGGTCCGACGTGGATTTAAATGGTCCGGGACCCCTTCACACGATTTTTGCGAAATTATAAAAAACTCATGATTTTAGGCATTTCTGGCCGTTTTCGTGGGCTATTGCACACGGTTTTGCGGTCCGACGTGGATTTAAAATGTCCGGGACCCGTCATACGTTTTTGGCGAAATCATAAAAAACTGGTGATTTCAGGCATTTATGGCCGTTTTCGTGGGCTATAGTCCACGGTTTTTGGGTCCTGGAAAGATTTCAAAGCCCCGTGACCCCCGGTACACGACTCTAGTGGCATCGTAAAAACTCGCGATTTCGGGCATTTCTGTCCGTTTTCGTGGGCTATAGCACACGGTTTTGGGGGTCCAACGTGGATTTAAATGGTCTGAGACCCCGTCACACGTTTTTTACGAAATCATAATAAACTCGTGACTTCACGCATTTATGGCCGTTTTCGTGGGCTATAGTCCACGATTTTTGGGTCCCGGGAAGATTTCAAAGCCCCGTGACCCCGATACACGACTCTAGTGGCATTGTAAAAACTCACGATTTCGGGCATTTCTGGCCGTTTTTGTGGGCTATAGCACACTGTTTTGGTGTCCGACGTGCATTTAATGGTCCGGGACCCCGTCACACGATTTTTTCGGAATCATAAAAAACTCGTGATTTCAGGCATTTCTGGTCGTTTTTGTGGGCTAGTCCACGGTTTTTTGGGTCCCGGAAAGATTTCAAAGCCACGTGACCCCCGGTACACGACTCTAGTGGCATCGTAAAAACTCGCGATTTCGGGCATTTCTGGCCGTTTTCGTGGGCTATAACACATGGTTTTGGGTCCGACGTGGATTTAAATGGTCCGAGACCCCTTCACACGATTTTTGCGAAATTATTAAAAACTCGTGATTTCAGGCATTTCTGGCCGTTTTCGTGGGCTATAGCACACGGTTTTGTGGTCCGACGTGGATTTAAAATGTCCGGGACCCATCACACGTTTTGTACGAAATCATAAATTACTGGAGATTTCAGACATTTATGGCCGTTTTCGTGGGCTATAGTCCACGGGTTTTGGGTCCCGGAAAGATTTCAAAGCCCCGTGACCCCTGGTACACGACTCTAGTGGCATCGTAAAAACTCGCGATTTCGGGCATTTCTGGCCGTTTTCGTGGGCTATAGCACATGGTTTTGGGGGTCCGACGTGGACCTTGTCACACATTTTTTGCGAAATCATAATAAACTCGTGACTTCAGGCATTTTTGGCCGTTTTCGTGGGCTATAGTCCGCGATTTTTGGGTCTCAGGAAGATTTCAAAGCCGCGTGACCCCCGGTACACGACTCTAGTGGCATCGTAAAAACTCGCAATTTCGGGCATTTCTGGCCGTTTTCATGGGCTATAGCACACGGTTTTGGGGTCCGACGTGGATTTAAATGGTCCGGGACCCCGTCACACAATTTTTGCAAAATCATAAAAAACACGTGATTTCAGGCATTTATGGCCGTTTTCGTGTGCTATAGCACATGGTTTTGGGGTCCGACGTGGATTTAAATGGTCAGGGACCCCTTCACACGATTTTTGTGAAATTATAAAAAACTCGTGATTTCAGGCATTTCTGGCCGTTTTCGTGGGCTATAGCACACGGTTTTGGGGTCCAACGTGGATTTAAAATGTCCGGGACCCGTCACACGTTTTTGGCGAAATCATAAAAAACTGGTGATTTCAGGCATTTATGGCCGTTTTCGTGGGCTATAGTCCACGGTTTTTGGGTCCTGGAAAGATTTCAAAGCCCCGTGACCCCCGGTACACGACTCTAGTGGCATCGTAAAAACTCGCGATTTCGGGCATTTCTGTCCGTTTTCGTGGGCTATAGCACACGGTTTTGGGGGTGCAACGTGGATTTAAGTGGTCTGAGACCCCGTCACACGTTTTTTCCGAAATCATAATAAACTCGTGACTTCACGCATTTATGGCCGTTTTCGTGGGCTAGTCCACGATTTTTGGGTCCCGGGAAGATTTCAAAGCCCCGTGACCCCGATACACGACTCTAGTGGCATCGTAAAAACTCGCGATTTCGGGCATTTCTGGCCGTTTTTGTGGGGTATAGCACACTGTTTTGGTGTCCGACGTGCATTTAATGGTCCGGGACCCGTCACACGATTTTTTCGGAATCATAAATCACTCGTGATTTCAGGCATTTCTGGTCGTTTTTGTGGGCTAGTCCATGGTTTTCTGGGTCCCGGAAAGATTTCAAAGCCACGTGACCCCCGGTACACGACTCTAGTGGCATCGTAAAAACTCGCGATTTCGGGCATTTCTGGCCGTTTTCGTGGGCTATAGCACATGGTTTTGGGGTCCGACGTGGATTTAAATGGTCCGAGACCCCTTCACACGATTTTTGCGAAATTATTAAAAACTCGTGATTTCAGGCATTTCTGGCCGTTTTCGTGGGCTATAGCACACAGTTTTGTGGGCCGACGTGGATTTAAAATGTCCGGGACCCGTCACACGTTTTTGGCGAAATCATAAAAAACTGGTGATTTCAGGCATTTATGGCCGTTTTCGTGGGCAATAGTACACGGTTTTTGGGTCCCGGAAAGATTTCAAAGTCCCGTGACCCCGATACAAGACTCTAGTGGCATCGTAAAAACTCGCGATTTCGGGCATTTCTGGCCGTTTTCATGGGCTATAGCACACTGTTTTGGTGTCCGACGTGCATTTAAATGGTCCGGGACCCCGTCACACGATTTTTTCGGGATCATAAAAAACTCGTGATTTTAGGCATTTCTGGCCGTTTTTGTGGGCTACTCCACGGTTTTTTGGGTCCCGGAAAGATTTCAAAGCCACGTGACCCCCGGTACACGACTCTAGTGGCATCGTAAAAACTCGCGATTTCGGGCATTTCTGTCCGTTTTCGTGGGCTATAGCACACGGTTTTGGGGGTGCAACGTGGATTTAAGTGGTCTGAGACCCCGTCACACGTTTTTTCCGAAATCATAATAAACTCGTGACTTCACGCATTTATGGCCGTTTTCGTGGGATATAGCACATGGTTTTGGGGTCCGACGTGGATTTAAATGGTCCGAGACCCCGTCACACGATTTTTGCGAAATTATAAAAAACTCGTTATTTCAGGCATTTCTGGCCGTTTTCGTGGGCTATAGCACACGGTTTTGTCGTCCGACGTGGATTTAAAATGTCAGGGACCCGTCACACGTTTTTGGCGAAATCATAAAAAACTGGTGATTTCAGGCATTTATGGCCGTTTTCGTGGGCTATAGTACACGGTTTTTGGGTCCCGGAAAGATTTCAAAGTCCCGTGACCCTGATACAAGACTCTAGTGGCATCGTAAAAACTCGCGATTTCGGGCATTTCTGGCCGTTTTCATGGGCTATAGCACACTGTTTTGGTGTCCGACGTGCATTTAAATGGTCCAGGACCCCGTCACACGATTTTTTCGGGATCATAAAAAACTCGTGATTTCAGGCATTTCTGGCCGTTTTTGTGGGCTACTCCACGGTTTTTTGGGTCCCGGAAAGATTTCAAAGCCACGTGACCCCCGGTACACGACTCTAGTGGGATCGTAAAAACTCGCGATTTCGGGCATTTCTGGCCGTTTTCGTGGGCTATAGCACATGGTTTTGGGGTCCGACGTGGATTTAAATGGTCCGAGACCCCGTCACACGATTTTTGCGAAATTATAAAAAACTCGTGATTTCAGGCATTTCTGGCCGTTTTCGTGGGCTATAGCACACGGTTTTGTCGTCCGACGTGGATTTAAAATGTCAGGGACCCGTCACACGTTTTTGGCGAAATCATAAAAAACTGGTGATTTCAGGCATTTATGGCCGTTTTCGTGGGCTATAGTACACGGTTTTTGGGTCCCGAAAAGATTTCAAAGCCCCGTGACCCCCGGTACACGACTCTAGTGGCATCGTAAAAACTCGCGATTTCGGGCATTTCTGGCCGTTTTCGTGGGTTATAGCACACGGTTTTGGGGGTCCGACGTGGACCCCGTCACACGTTTTTTGCGAAATCATAATAAACTCGTGACTTCAGGCATTTTGGCCGTTTTCGTGGGCTATAGTCCGCGATTTTTGGGTCCCAGGAAGATTTCGAAGCCCCGTGGCCCCCGGTACACGACTCTAGTGGCATCGTAAAAACTCGCGATTTCGGGCATTTCCGGCCGTTTTCATGGGCTACAGCACACGGTTTTGGGGTCCGACGTGGATTTAAATGGTCCGGGACCCCGTCACACGATTTTTGCAAAATCATAAAAAACACGTGATTTCAGGCATTTATGGCCGTTTTCGTGTGCTATAGCACATGGTTTTGGGGTCCGACGTGGATTTAAATGGTCCGGGACCCCTTCACACGATTTTTGCGAGATTATAAAAAACTCGTGATTTCAGGCATTTCTGGCCGTTTTCGTGGGCTATAGCACACGGTTTTGGGGTCCGACGTGGTTTTAAAATGTCCGGGACCCGTCACACGTTTTTGGCGAAATCATAAAAAACTGGCGATTTCAGGCATTTATGGCCGTTTTCGTGGGCTATAGTCCACGGTTTTTGGGTCCCGGAAAGATTTCGAAGCCCCGTGACCCCCGGTACACGACTCTTGTGGCATCGTAAAAACTCACGATTTCGGGCATTTCTGTCCGTTTTCGTGGGCTATAGCACACGGTTTTGGGGGTCCAACGTGGATTTAAATGGTCTGGGACCCCGTCACAAGTTTTTTGCGAAATCATAATAAACTCGTGACTTCAGGCATTCATGGCCGTTTTCGTGGGCTATAGTCCACGATTTTTGGGTCCCGGGAAGATTTCAAAGCCCCGTGACCCCGATACACGACTCTAGTGGCATCGTAAAAACTCGCGATTTCGGGCATTTCTGGCCGTTTTCATGGGCTATAGCACACTGTTTTGGTGTCCGACGTGCATTTAAATGGTCCGGGACCCCGTCACACGATTTTTTCGGGATCATAAAAAACTCGTGATTTCAGGCATTTCTGGCCGTTTTTGTGGGCTACTCCACGGTTTTTTGGGTCCCGGAAAGATTTCAAAGCCACGTGACCCCCGGTACACGACTCTAGTGGCATCGTAAAAACTCGCGATTTCGGGCATTTCTGGCCGTTTTCGTGGGCTATAGAATATGGTTTTGGGGTCCGACGTGGATTTAAATGGTCCGAGACCCCGTCACACGATTTTTGCGAAATTATAAAAAACTCGTGATTTCAGGCATTTCTGTCTGTTTTCGTGGGCTATAGCACACGATTTTGTCGTCCGACGTGGATTTAAAATGTCAGGGACCCGTCACACGTTTTTGGCGAAATCATAAAAAACTGGTGATTTCAGGCATTTATGGCCGTTTTCGTGGGCTATAGTACACGGTTTTTGGGTCCCGGAAAGATTTCAAAGCCCCGTGACCCCCGGTACACGACTCTAGTGGCATCGTAAAAACTCACGATTTCGGGCATTTCTGGCCGTTTTCGTGGGCTATAGCACACGGTTTTGGGGGTCCGACGTGGACCCCGTCACACGTTTTTTGCGAAATCATAATAAACTCGTGACTTCAGGCATTTTGGCCGTTTTCGTGGGCTATAGTCCGCGATTTTTGGGTCCCAGGAAGATTTCGAAGCCCCGTGGCCCCCGGTACACGACTCTAGTGGCATCGTAAAAACTCGCGATTTCGGGCATTTCTGGCCGTTTTCATGGGCTACAGCACACGGTTTTGGGGTCCACGTGGATTTAAATGGTCCGGGACCCCGTCACACGATTTTTGCAAAATCATAAAAAACACGTGATTTCAGGCATTTATGGCCGTTTTCGTGTGCTATAGCACATGGTTTTCGGGTCCGACGTGGATTTAAATGGTCCGGGACTCCTTCACACGATTTTTGCGAGATTATAAAAAACTCGTGATTTCAGGCATTTCTGGCCGTTTTCGTGGGCTATAGCACACGGTTTTGTCGTCCGACGTGGATTTAAAATGTCAGGGACCCGTCACACGTTTTTGGCGAAATCATAAAAAACTGGTGATTTCAGGCATTTATGGCCGTTTTCGTGGGCTATAGTACACGGTTTTTGGGTCCCGGAAAGATTTCAAAGTCCCGTGACCCCGATACAAGACTCTAGTGGCATCGTAAAAACTCGTGATTTCAGGCATTTCTGGCCGTTTTCGTGGGCTATAGCACACGGTTTTGTCGTCCGACGTGGATTTAAAATGTCAGGGACCCGTCACACGTTTTTGGCGAAATCATAAAAAACTCGTAATTTCAGGCATTTATGGCCGTTTTCGTGGGCTATAGTACACGGTTTTTGGGTCCCGGAAAGATTTCAAAGTCCCGTGACCCCGATACAAGACTCTAGTGGCATCGTAAAAACTCGCGATTTCGGGCATTTCTGGCCGTTTTCATGGGCTATAGCACACTGTTTTGGTGTCCGACGTGCATTTAAATGGTCCGGGACCCCGTCACACGATTTTTTCGGGATCATAAAAAACTCGTGATTTCAGGCATTTCTGGCCGTTTTTGTGGGCTACTCCACGGTTTTTTGGGTCCCGGAAAGATTTCAAAGCCACGTGACCCCCGGTACACGACTCTAGTGGCATCGTAAAAACTCACGATTTCGGGCATTTCTGGCCGTTTTCGTGGGCTATAGCACATGGTTTTGGGGTCCGACGTGGATTTAAATGGTCCGAGACCCCGTCACACGATTTTTGCGAAATTATAAAAAACTCGTGATTTCAGGCATTTCTGGCCGTTTTCGTGGGCTATAGCACACGGTTTTGTCGTCCGACGTGGATTTAAAATGTCAGGGACCCGTCACACGTTTTTGGCGAAATCATAAAAAACTGGTGATTTCAGGCATTTATGGCCGTTTTCGTGGGCTATAGTACACGGTTTTTGGGTCCCGGAAAGATTTCAAAGTCCCGTGACCCCGATACAAGACTCTAGTGGCATCGTAAAAACTCGCGATTTCGGGCATTTCTGGCCGTTTTCATGGGCTATAGCACACTGTTTTGGTGTCCGACGTGCATTTAAATGGTCCAGGACCCCGTCACACGATTTTTTCGGGATCTTAAAAAACTCGTGATTTCAGGCATTTCTGGCCGTTTTTGTGGGCTACTCCACGGTTTTTTGGGTCCCGGAAAGATTTCAAAGCCACGTGACCCCCGGTACACGACTCTAGTGGCATCGTAAAAACTCGCGATTTCGGGCATTTCTGGCCGTTCTCGTGGGCTATAGCACATGGTTTTGGGGTCCGACGTGGATTTAAATGGTCCGAGATCCCGTCACACGATTTTTGCGAAATTATAAAAAACTCGTGATTTCAGGCATTTCTGGCCGTTTTCGTGGGCTATAGCACACGGTTTTGTCGTCCGACGTGGATTTAAAATGTCAGGGACCCGTCACACGTTTTTGGCGAAATCATAAAAAACTGGTGATTTCAGGCATTTATGGCCGTTTTCGTGGGCTATAGTACACGGTTTTGGGGGTCCGACGTGGACCCCGTCACACGTTTGTTGCGAAATCATAATAAACTCATGACTTCAGGCATTTTGGCCGTTTTCGTGGGCTATAGTCCGCGATTTTTGGGTCCCAGGAAGATTTCGAAGCCCCGTGGCCCCCGATACACGACTCTAGTGGCATCGTAAAAACTCGCGATTTCGGGCATTTCTGGCCGTTTTCATGGGCTACAACACACGGTTTTGGGGTCCGACGTGGATTTAAATGGTCCGGGACCCCGTCACACGATTTTTGCAAAATCATAAAAAACACGTGATTTCAGGCATTTATGGCCGTTTTCGTGTGCTATAGCACATGGTTTTGGGGTCCGACGTGGATTTAAATGGTCCGGGACCCCTTCACACGATTTTTACGAGATTATAAAAAACTCGTGATTTCAGGCATTTCTGGCCGTTTTCGTGGGCTATAGCACACGGTTTTGGGGTCCGACGTGGTTTTAAAATGTCCGGGACCCGTCACACGTTTTTGGCGAAATCATAAAAAACTGGCGATTTCAGGCATTTATGGCCGTTTTCGTGGGCTATAGTCCACGGTTTTTGGGTCCCGGAAAGATTTCGAAGCCCCGTGACCCCCGGTACACGACTCTTGTGGCATCGTAAAAACTCACGATTTCGGGCATTTCTGTCCGTTTTCGTGGGCTATAGCACACGGTTTTGGGGGTCCAACGTGGATTTAAATGGTCTGGGACCCCGTCACAAGTTTTTTGCGAAATCAAAATAAACTCGTGACTTCAGGCATTTATGGCCGTTTTCGTGGGCTATAGTCCACGATTTTTGGGTCCCGGGAAGATTTCAAAGCCCCGTGACCCCGATACACGACTCTAGTGGCATCGTAAAAACTCGCGATTTCGGGCATTTCTGGCCGTTTTCATGGGCTATAGCACACTGTTTTGGTGTCCGACGTGCATTTAAATGGTCCGGGACCCCGTCACACACGATTTTTTCGGGATCATAAAAAACTCGTGATTTCAGGCATTTCTGGCCGTTTTTGTGGGCTACTCCACGGTTTTTTGGGTCCCGGAAAGATTTCAAAGCCACGTGACCCCCGGTACACGACTCTAGTGGCATCGTAAAAACTCGCGATTTCGGGCATTTCTGGCCGTTTTCGTGGGCTATAGAATATGGTTTTGGGGTCCGACGTGGATTTAAATGGTCCGAGACCCCGTCACACGATTTTTGCGAAATTATAAAAAACTCGTGATTTCAGGCATTTCTGGCTGTTTTCGTGGGCTATAGCACACGATTTTGTCGTCCGACGTGGATTTAAAATGTCAGGGACCCGTCACACGTTTTTGGCGAAATCATAAAAAACTGGTGATTTCAGGCATTTATGGCCGTTTTGTGGGCTATAGTACACGGTTTTTGGGTCCCGGAAAGATTTCAAAGCCCCGTGACCCCCGGTACACGACTCTAGTGGCATCGTAAAAACTCGCGATTTCGGGCATTTCTGGCCGTTTTCGTGGGCTATAGCACACGGTTTTGGGGGTCCGACGTGGACCCCGTCACACGTTTTTTGCGAAATCATAATAAACTCGTGACTTCAGGCATTTTGGCCGTTTTCGTGGGCTATAGTCCGCGATTTTTGGGTCCCAGGAAGATTTCGAAGCCCCGTGCCCCCCGGTACACGACTCTAGTGGCATCGTAAAAACTCGCGATTTCGGGCATTTCTGGCCGTTTTCATGGGCTACAGCACACGGTTTTGGGGTCCACGTGGATTTAAATGGTCCGGGACCCCGTCACACGATTTTTGCAAAATCATAAAAAACACGTGATTTCAGGCATTTATGGCCGTTTTCGTGTGCTATAGCACATGGTTTTGGGGTCCGACGTGGATTTAAATGGTCCGGGACTCCTTCACACGATTTTTGCGAGATTATAAAAAACTCGTGATTTCAGGCATTTCTGGCCGTTTTCGTGGGCTATAGCACACGGTTTTGTCGTCCGACGTGGATTTAAAATGTCAGGGACCCGTCACACGTTTTTGGCGAAATCATAAAAAACTGGTGATTTCAGGCATTTATGGCCGTTTTCGTGGGCTATAGTACACGGTTTTTGGGTCCCGGAAAGATTTCAAAGTCCCGTGACCCCGATACAAGACTCTAGTGGCATCGTAAAAAACTCGCGATTTCGGCATTTCTGGCCGTTTTCATGGGCTATAGCACACTGTTTTGGTGTCCGACGTGCATTTAAATGGTCCGGGACCCCGTCACACGATTTTTTCGGGATCATAAAAAACTCGTGATTTCAGGCATTTCTGGCCGTTTTTGTGGGCTACTCCACGGTTTTTTTGGGTCCCGGAAAGATTTCAAAAGCCACGTGACCCCCGGTACACGACTCTAGTGGCATCGTAAAAACTCGCGATTTCGGGCATTTCTGGCCGTTTTCGTGGGATATAGCACATGGTTTTGGGGTCCGACGTGGATTTAAATGGTCCGACCTCCGTCACACGATTTTTGCGAAATTATAAAAAACTCGTGATTTCAGGCATTCTGGCCGTTTTCGTGGGCTATAGCACACGGTTTTGTCGTCCGACGTGGATTTAAAATGTCAGGGACCCGTCACACGTTTTTGGCGAAATCATAAAAAACTGGTGATTTCAGGCATTTATGGCCGTTTTCGTGGGCTATAGTACACGGTTTTTGGGTCCCGGAAAGATTTCAAAGTCCCGTGACCCCGATACAAGACTCTAGTGGCATCGTAAAAACTCGCGATTTCGGGCATTTCTGGCCGTTTTCATGGGCTATAGCACACTGTTTAGGTGTCCGACGTGCATTTAAATGGTCCAGGACCCCGTCACACGATTTTTTCGGGATCATAAAAAACTCGTGATTTCAGGCATTTCTGGCCGTTTTTGTGGGCTACTCCACGGTTTTTTGGGTCCCGGAAAGATTTCAAAGCCACGTGACCCCCGGTACACGACTCTAGTGGCATTGTAAAAACTCGCGATTTCGGGCATTTCTGGCCGTTCTCGTGGGCTATAGCACATGGTTTTGGGGTCCGACGTGGATTTAAATGGTCCGAGATCCCGTCACACGATTTTTGCGAAATTATAAAAAACTCGTGATTTCAGGCATTTCTGGCCGTTTTTCGTGGGCTATAGCACACGGTTTTGTCGTCCGACGTGGATTTAAAATGTCAGGGACCCGTCACACGTTTTTGGCGAAATCATAAAAAACTGGTGATTTCAGGCATTTATGGCCGTTTTCGTGGGCTATAGTACACGGTTTTTGGGTCCCGAAAAGATTTCAAAGCCCCGTGACCCCCGGTACACGACTCTAGTGGCATCGTAAAAACTCGCGATTTCGGGCATTTCTGGCCGTTTTTCGTGGGCTATAGCACACGGTTTTGGGGGTCCGACGTGGACCCCGTCACACGTTTTTTGCGAAATCATAATAAACTCATGACTTCTGCATTTTGGCCGTTTTCGTGGGCTATAGTCCGCGATTTTTGGGTCCCAGGAAGATTTCGAAGCCCCGTGGCCCCCGATACACGACTCTAGTGGCATCGTAAAAACTCGCGATTTCGGGCATTTCTGGCCGTTTTCATGGGCTACAGCACACGGTTTTGGGGTCCGACGTGGATTTAAATGGTCCGGGACCCCGTCACACGATTTTTGCAAAATCATAAAAAAACACGTGATTTCAGGCATTTATGGCCGTTTTCGTGTGATATAGCACATGGTTTTGGGGTCCGACGTGGATTTAAATGGTCCGGGACCCCTTCACACGATTTTTTACGAGATTATAAAAAACTCGTGATTTCAGGCATTTCTGGCCGTTTTCGTGGGCTATAGCACACGGTTTTGGGGTCCGACGTGGTTTTAAAATGTCCGGGACCCGTCACACGTTTTTTGGCGAAATCATAAAAAACTGGCGATTTCAGGCATTTATGGCCGTTTTCGTGGGCTATAGTCCACGGTTTTTGGGTCCCGGAAAGATTTCGAAGCCCCGTGACCCCCGGTACACGACTCTTGTGGCATCGTAAAAACTCACGATTTCGGGCATTTCTGTCCGTTTTCGTGGGCTATAGCACACGGTTTTGGGGGTCCAACGTGGATTTAAATGGTCTGGGACCCCGTCACAAGTTTTTTTGCGAAATCAAAATAAACTCGTGACTTCAGGCATTTATGGCCGTTTTCGTGGGCTATAGTCCACGATTTTTTGGGTCCCCGGGAAGATTTCAAAGCCCCGTGACCCCGATTACACGACTCTAGTGGCATCGTAAAAACTCGCGATTTCGGGCATTTCTGGCCGTTTTCATGGGCTATAGCACACTGTTTTGGTGTCCGACGTGCATTTAAATGGTCCGGGACCCCGTCACACGATTTTTTCGGGATCATAAAAAACTCGTGATTTCAGGCATTTCTGGCCGTTTTTGTGGGCTACTCCACGGTTTTTTGGGTCCCGGAAAGATTTCAAAGCCACGTGACCCCCGGTACACGACTCTAGTGGCATCGTAAAAACTCGCGATTTCGGGCATTTCTGGCCGTTTTCGTGGGCTATAGAATATGGTTTTTGGGGTCCGACGTGGATTTAAATGGTCCGAGACCCCGTCACACGATTTTTGCGAAATTATAAAAAACTCGTGATTTCAGGCATTTCTGGCTGTTTTCGTGGGCTATAGCACACGATTTTGTCGTCCGACGTGGATTTAAAATGTCAGGGACCCGTCACACGTTTTTGGCGAAATCATAAAAAAACTGGTGATTTCAGGCATTTATGGCCGTTTTCGTGGGCTATAGTACACGGTTTTTGGGTCCCGGAAAGATTTCAAAGCCCCGTGACCCCCGGTACACGACTCTAGTGGCATCGTAAAAACTCGCGATTTCGGGCATTTCTGGCCGTTTTCGTGGGCTATAGCACACGGTTTTTGGGGGTCCGACGTGGACCCCGTCACACGTTTTTTGCGAAATCATAATAAACTCGTGACTTCAGGCATTTTGGCCGTTTTCGTGGGCTATAGTCCGCGATTTTTGGGTCCCAGGAAGATTTCGAAGCCCCGTGCCCCCCGGTACACGACTCTAGTGGCATCGTAAAAACTCGCGATTTCGGGCATTTCTGGCCGTTTTCATGGGCTACAGCACACGGTTTTGGGGTCCACGTGGATTTAAATGGTCCGGGACCCCGTCACACGATTTTTGCAAAATCATAAAAAACACGTGATTTCAGGCATTTATGGCCGTTTTCGTGTGCTATAGCACATGGTTTTGGGGTCCGACGTGGATTTAAATGGTCCGGGACCCCTTCACACGATTTTTACGAGATTATAAAAAACTCGTGATTTCAGGCATTTCTGGCCGTTTTCGTGGGCTATAGCACACGGTTTTGGGGTCCGACGTGGTTTTAAAATGTCCGGGACCCGTCACACGTTTTTGGCGAAATCATAAAAAACTGGCGATTTCAGGCATTTATGGCCGTTTTCGTGGGCTATAGTCCACGGTTTTTGGGTCCCGGAAAGATTTCGAAGCCCCGTGACCCCCGGTACACGACTCTTGTGGCATCGTAAAAACTCACGATTTCGGGCATTTCTGTCCGTTTTCGTGGGCTATAGCACACGGTTTTGGGGGTCCAACGTGGATTTAAATGGTCTGGGACCCCGTCACAAGTTTTTTGCGAAATCAAAATAACTCGTGACTTCAGGCATTTATGGCCGTTTTCGTGGGCTATAGTCCACGATTTTTGGGTCCCGGGAAGATTTCAAAGCCCCGTGACCCCGATACACGACTCTAGTGGCATCGTAAAAACTCGCGATTTCGGGCATTTCTGGCCGTTTTCATGGGCTATAGCACACTGTTTTGGTGTCCGACGTGCATTTAAATGGTCCGGGACCCCGTCACACGATTTTTTCGGGATCATAAAAAACTCGTGATTTCAGGCATTTCTGGCCGTTTTTGTGGGCTACTCCACGGTTTTTTGGGTCCCGGAAAGATTTCAAAGCCACGTGACCCCCGGTACACGACTCTAGTGGCATCGTAAAAACTCGCGATTTCGGGCATTTCTGGCCGTTTTCGTGGGCTATAGAATATGGTTTTGGGGTCCGACGTGGATTTAAATGGTCCGAGACCCCGTCACACGATTTTTTGCGAAATTATATAAAACTCGTGATTTCAGGCATTTCTGGCTGTTTTCGTGGGCTATAGCACACGATTTTGTCGTCCGACGTGGATTTAAAATGTCAGGGACCCGTCACACGTTTTTGGCGAAATCATAAAAAACTGGTGATTTCAGGCATTTATGGCCGTTTTCGTGGGCTATAGTACACGGTTTTTGGGTCCCGGAAAGATTTCAAAGCCCCGTGACCCCCGGTACACGACTCTAGTGGCATCGTAAAAACTCGCGATTTCGGGCATTTCTGGCCGTTTTCGTGGGCTATAGCACACGGTTTTGGGGGTCCGACGTGGACCCCGTCACACGTTTTTTGCGAAATCATAATAAACTCGTGACTTCAGGCATTTTGGCCGTTTTCGTGGGCTATAGTCCGCGATTTTTGGGTCCCAGGAAGATTTCGAAGCCCCGTGCCCCCCGGTACACGACTCTAGTGGCATCGTAAAAACTCGCGATTTCGGGCATTTCTGGCCGTTTTCATGGGCTACAGCACACGGTTTTGGGGTCCACGTGGATTTAAATGGTCCGGGACCCCGTCACACGATTTTTGCAAAATCATAAAAAACACGTGATTTCAGGCATTTATGGCCGTTTTCGTGTGCTATAGCACATGGTTTTGGGGTCCGACGTGGATTTAAATGGTCCGGGACTCCTTCACACGATTTTTGCGAGATTATAAAAAACTCGTGATTTCAGGCATTTCTGGCCGTTTTCGTGGGCTATAGCACACAGTTTTGTCGTCCGACGTGGATTTAAAATGTCAGGGACCCGTCACACGTTTTTGGCGAAATCATAAAAAACTGGTGATTTCAGGCATTTATGGCCGTTTTCGTGGGCTATAGTACACGGTTTTTGGGTCCCGGAAAGATTTCAAAGTCCCGTGACCCCGATACAAGACTCTAGTGGCATCGTAAAAACTCGCGATTTCGGGCATTTCTGGCCGTTTTCATGGGCTATAGCACACTGTTTTGGTGTCCGACGTGCATTTAAATGGTCCGGGACCCCGTCACACGATTTTTTCGGGATCATAACAAACTCGTGATTTCAGGCATTTCTGGCCGTTTTTGTGGGCTACTCCACGGTTTTTTGGTCCCGGAAAGATTTCAAAGCCACGTGACCCCCGGTACACGACTCTAGTGGCATCGTAAAAACTCACGATTTCGGGCATTTCTGGCCGTTTTCGTGGGCTATAGCACATGGTTTTGGGGTCCGACGTGGATTTAAATGGTCCGAGACCCCGTCACACGATTTTTGCGAAATTATAAAAAACTCGTGATTTCAGGCATTTCTGGCCGTTTTCGTGGGCTATAGCACACGGTTTTGTCGTCCGAACGTGGATTTAAAATGTCAGGGACCCGTCACACGTTTTTGGCGAAATCATAAAAAACTGGTGATTTCAGGCATTTATGGCCGTTTTCGTGGGCTATAGTACACGGTTTTTGGGTCCCGAAAAGATTTCAAAGCCCCGTGACCCCCGGTACCCGACTCTAGTGGCATCGTAAAAACTCGCGATTTCGGGCATTTCTGGCCGTTTTTGTGGGCTATAGCACACGGTTTTGGGGGTCCGACGTGGACCCCGTCACACGTTTTTTGCGAAATCATAATAAACTCATGACTTCAGGCATTTTGGCCGTTTTCGTGGGCTATAGTCCGCGATTTTTGGGTCCCAGGAAGATTTCGAAGCCCCGTGCCCCCGGTACACGACTCTAGTGGCATCGTAAAAACTCGCGATTTCGGGCATTTCTGGCCGTTTTCATGGGCTACAGCACACGGTTTTGGGGTCCACGTGGATTTAAATGGTCCGGGACCCCGTCACACGATTTTTGCAAAATCATAAAAAACACGTGATTTCAGGCATTTATGGCCGTTTTCGTGTGCTATAGCACATGGTTTTGGGGTCCGACGTGGATTTAAATGGTCCGGGACTCCTTCACACGATTTTTGCGAGATTATAAAAAACTTGTGATTTCAGGCATTTCTGGCCGTTTTCGTGGGCTATAGCACACGGTTTTGTCGTCCGACGTGGATTTAAAATGTCAGGGACCCGTCACACGTTTTTGGCGAAATCATAAAAAACTGGTGACTTCAGGCATTTATGGCCGTTTTCGTGGGCTATAGTACACGGTTTTTGGGTCCCGAAAAGATTTCAAAGCCCCGTGACCCCCGGTACACGACTCTAGTGGCATCGTAAAAACTCACGATTTCGGGCATTTCTGGCCGTTTTCGTGGGCTATAGCACATGGTTTTGGGGTCCGACGTGGATTTAAATGGTCCGAGACCCCGTCACACGATTTTTGCGAAATTATAAAAAACTCGTGATTTCAGGCATTTCTGGCCGTTTTCGTGGGCTATAGCACACGGTTTTGTCGTCCGACGTGGATTTAAAATGTCAGGGACCCGTCACACGTTTTTGGCGAAATCATAAAAAACTGGTGATTTCAGGCATTTATGGCCGTTTTCCGTGGGGCTATAGTACACGGTTTTTGGGTCCCGAAAAGATTTCAAAGCCCCGTGACCCCCGGTACACGACTCTAGTGGCATCGTAAAAACTCGCGATTTCGGGCATTTCTGGCCGTTTTTTGTGGGCTATAGCACACGGTTTTGGGGGTCCGACGTGGACCCCGTCACCGTTTTTTGCGAAATCATAATAAACTCATGACTTCAGGCATTTTGGCCGTTTTCGTGGGCTATAGTCCGCGATTTTTGGGTCCCAGGAAGATTTCGAAGCCCCGTGCCCCCCGGTACACGACTCTAGTGGCATCGTAAAAACTCGCGATTTCGGGCATTTCTGGCCGTTTTCATGGGCTACAGCACACGGTTTTGGGGTCCACGTGGATTTAAATGGTCCGGGACCCCGTCACACGATTTTTGCAAAATCATAAAAAACACGTGATTTCAGGCATTTATGGCCGTTTTCGTGTGCTATAGCACATGGTTTTGGGGTCCGACGTGATTTAAATGGTCCGGGACTCCTTCACACGATTTTTGCGAGATTATAAAAAACTCGTGATTTCAGGCATTTCTGGCCGTTTTCGTGGGCTATAGCACACGGTTTTGTCGTCCGACGTGGATTTAAAATGTCAGGGACCCGTCACACGTTTTTGGCGAAATCATAAAAAACTGGTGACTTCAGGCATTTATGGCCGTTTTCGTGGGCTATAGTACACGGTTTTTGGGTCCCGGGAAGATTTCAAAGCCCCGTGACCCCGATACAAGACTCTAGTGGCATCGTAAAAACTCGCGATTTCGGGCATTTCTGGCCGTTTTCATGGGCTATAGCACACTGTTTTGGTGTCCGACGTGCATTTAAATGGTCCGGGACCCCGTCACACGATTTTTTCGGGATCATAAAAAACTCGTGATTTCAGGCATTTCTGGCCGTTTTTGTGGGCTACTCCACGGTTTTTTGGGTCCCGGAAAGATTTCAAAGCCACGTGACCCCCGGTACACGACTCTAGTGGCATCGTAAAAACTCGCGATTTCGGGCATTTCTGGCCGTTTTCGTGGGCTATAGAATATGGTTTTGGGGGTCCGACGTGGACCCCGTCACACGTTTTTTGCGAAATCATAATAAACTCATGACTTCAGGCATTTTGGCCGTTTTCGTGGGCTATAGTCCGCGATTTTTGGGTCCCAGGAAGATTTCGAAGCCCCGTGCCCCCCGGTACACGACTCTAGTGGCATCGTAAAAACTCGCGATTTCGGGCATTTCTGGCCGTTTTCATGGGCTACAGCACACGGTTTTGGGGTCCACGTGGATTTAAATGGTCCGGGACCCCGTCACACGATTTTTGCAAAATCATAAAAAACACGTGATTTCAGGCATTTATGGCCGTTTTCGTGTGCTATAGCACATGGTTTTGGGGTCCGACGTGGATTTAAATGGTCCGGGACTCCTTCACACGATTTTTGCGAGATTATAAAAAACTCACGATTTCGGGCATTTCTGTCCGTTTTCGTGGGCTATAGCACACGGTTTTGGGGGTCCGACGTGGATTTAAATGGTCTGGGACCCCGTCACAAGTTTTTTGCGAAATCAAATAAACTCGTGACTTCAGGCATTTATGGCCGTTTTCGTGGGCTATAGTCCACGATTTTTGGGTCCCGGGAAGATTTCAAAGCCCCGTGACCCCGATACACGACTCTAGTGGCATCGTAAAAACTCGCGATTTCGGGCATTTCTGGCCGTTTTCATGGGCTATAGCACACTGTTTTGGTGTCCGACATGCATTTAAATGGTCCGGACCCCGTCACACGATTTTTTCGGGATCATAAAAAACTCGTGATTTCAGGCATTTCTGGCCGTTTTTGTGGGCTACTCCACGGTTTTTGGGTCCCGGAAAGATTTCAAAGCCACGTGACCCCCGGTACACGACTCTAGTGGCATCGTAAAAACTCGCGATTTCGGGCATTTCTGGCCGTTTTCGTGGGCTATAGAATATGGTTTTGGGGGTCCGACGTGGACCCCGTCACACGTTTTTTGCGAAATCATAATAAACTCATGACTTCAGGCATTTTGGCCGTTTTCGTGGGCTATAGTCCGCGATTTTTGGGTCCCAGGAAGATTTCGAAGCCCCGTGCCCCCCGGTACACGACTCTAGTGGCATCGTAAAAACTCGCGATTTCGGGCATTTCTGGCCGTTTTCATGGGCTACAGCACACGGTTTTGGGGTCCACGTGGATTTAAATGGTCCGGGACCCCGTCACACGATTTTTGCAAAATCATAAAAAACACGTGATTTCAGGCATTTATGGCCGTTTTCGTGTGCTATAGCACATGGTTTTGGGGTCCGACGTGGATTTAAATGGTCCGGGACTCCTTCACACGATTTTTGCGAGATTATAAAAAACTCACGATTTCGGGCATTTCTGTCCGTTTTCGTGGGCTATAGCACACGGTTTTGGGGGTCCGACGTGGATTTAAATGGTCTGGGACCCCGTCACAAGTTTTTGCGAAATCAAAATAAACTCGTGACTTCAGGCATTTATGGCCGTTTTCGTGGGCTATAGTCCACGATTTTTGGGTCCCGGGAAGATTTCAAAGCCCCGTGACCCCGATACACGACTCTAGTGGCATCGTAAAAACTCGCGATTTCGGGCATTTCTGGCCGTTTTCATGGGCTATAGCACACTGTTTTGGTGTCCGACGTGCATTTAAATGGTCCGGGACCCCGTCACACGATTTTTTCGGGATCATAAAAAACTCGTGATTTCAGGCATTTCTGGCCGTTTTTGTGGGCTACTCCACGGTTTTTTGGGTCCCGGAAAGATTTCAAAGCCACGTGACCCCCGGTACACGACTCTAGTGGCATCGTAAAAACTCGCGATTTCGGGCATTTCTGGCCGTTTTCGTGGGCTATAGAATATGGTTTTGGGGTCCGACGTGGATTTAAATGGTCCGAGACCCCGTCACACGATTTTGCGAAATTATAAAAAACTCGTGATTTCAGGCATTTCTGGCTGTTTTCGTGGGCTATAGCACACGATTTTGTCGTCCGACGTGGATTTAAAATGTCAGGGACCCGTCACACGTTTTTGGCGAAATCATAAAAAACTGGTGATTTCAGGCATTTATGGCCGTTTTCGTGGGCTATAGTACACGGTTTTTGGGTCCCGGAAAGATTTCAAAGCCCCGTGACCCCCGGTACACGACTCTAGTGGCATCGTAAAAACTCGCGATTTCGGGCATTTCTGGCCGTTTTCGTGGGCTATAGCACACGGTTTTGGGGGTCCGACGTGGACCCCGTCACACGTTTTTTGCGAAATCATAATAAACTCGTGACTTCAGATATTTTGGCCGTTTTCGTGGGCTATAGTCCGCGATTTTTGGGTCCCAGGAAGATTTCGAAGCCCCGTGCCCCCCGGTACACGACTCTAGTGGCATCGTAAAAACTCGCGATTTCGGGCATTTCTGGCCGTTTTCATGGGCTACAGCACACGGTTTTGGGGTCCACGTGGATTTAAATGGTCCGGGACCCCGTCACACGATTTTTGCAAAATCATAAAAAACACGTGATTTCAGGCATTTATGGCCGTTTTCGTGTGCTATAGCACATGGTTTTGGGGTCCGACGTGGATTTAAATGGTCCGGGACTCCTTCACACGATTTTTGCGAGATTATAAAAAACTCGTGATTTCAGGCATTTCTGGCCGTTTTCGTGGGCTATAGCACACGGTTTTGTCGTCCGACGTGGATTTAAAATGTCAGGGACCCGTCACACGTTTTTGGCGAAATCATAAAAAACTGGTGATTTCAGGCATTTATGGCCGTTTTCGTGGGCTATAGTACACGGTTTTTGGGTCCGGAAAGATTTCAAAGTCCCGTGACCCCGATACAAGACTCTAGTGGCATCGTAAAAACTCGCGATTTCGGGCATTTCTGGCCGTTTTCATGGGCTATAGCACACTGTTTTGGTGTCCGACGTGCATTTAAATGGTCCGGGACCCCGTCACACGATTTTTTCGGGATCATAAAAAACTCGTGATTTCAGGCATTTCTGGCCGTTTTTGTGGGCTACTCCACGGTTTTTTGGGTCCCGGAAAGATTTCAAAGCCACGTGACCCCCGGTACACGACTCTAGTGGCATCGTAAAAACTCACGATTTCGGGCATTTCTGGCCGTTTTCGTGGGCTATAGCACATGGTTTTGGGGTCCGACGTGGATTTAAATGGTCCGAGACCCCGTCACACGATTTTTGCGAAATTATAAAAACTCGTGATTTCAGGCATTTCTGGCCGTTTTCGTGGGCTATAGCACACGGTTTTGTCGTCCGACGTGGATTTAAAATGTCAGGGACCCGTCACACGTTTTTGGCGAAATCATAAAAAACTGGTGATTTCAGGCATTTATGGCCGTTTTCGTGGGCTATAGTACACGGTTTTTGGGTCCCGATAAGATTTCAAAGCCCCGTGACCCCCGGTACACGACTCTAGTGGCATCGTAAAAACTCGCGATTTCGGGCATTTCTGGCCGTTTTTGTGGGCTATAGCACACGGTTTTGGGGGTCCGACGTGGACCCCGTCACACGTTTTTTGCGAAATCATAATAAACTCATGACTTCAGGCATTTTGGCCGTTTTCGTGGGCTATAGTCCGCGATTTTTGGGTCCCCAGGAAGATTTCGAAGCCCCGTGCCCCCGGTACACGACTCTAGTGGCATCGTAAAAACTCGCGATTTCGGGCATTTCTGGCCGTTTTCATGGGCTACAGCACACGGTTTTGGGGTCCACGTGGATTTAAATGGTCCGGGACCCCGTCACACGATTTTGCAAAATCATAAAAAACACGTGATTTCAGGCATTTATGGCCGTTTTCGTGTGCTATAGCACATGGTTTGGGGTCCGACGTGGATTTAAATGGTCCGGGACTCCTTCACACGATTTTTGCGAGATTATAAAAAACTCGTGATTTCAGGCATTTCTGGCCGTTTTCGTGGGCTATAGCACACGGTTTTGTCGTCCGACGTGGATTTAAAATGTCAGGGACCCGTCACACGTTTTTGGCGAAATCATAAAAAACTGGTGATTTCAGGCATTTATGGCCGTTTTCGTGGGCTATAGTACGAAAGATTTCAAAGTCCCGTGACCCCGATACAAGACTCTAGTGGCATCGTAAAAACTCGCGATTTCGGGCATTTCTGGCCGTTTTCATGGGCTATAGCACACTGTTTTGGTGTCCGACGTGCATTTAAATGGTCCGGGACCCCGTCACACGATTTTTTCGGGATCATAAAAAACTCGTGATTTCAGGCATTTCTGGCCGTTTTTGTGGGCTACTCCACGGTTTTTTGGGTCCCGGAAAGATTTCAAAGCCACGTGACCCCCGGTACACGACTCTAGTGGCATCGTAAAAACTCACGATTTCGGGCATTTCTGGCCGTTTTCGTGGGCTATAGCACATGGTTTTGGGGTCCGACTTGGATTTAAATGGTCCGAGACCCCGTCACACGATTTTTGCGAAATTATAAAAACTCGTGATTTCAGGCATTTCTGGCCGTTTTCGTGGGCTATAGCACACGGTTTTGTCGTCCGACGTGGATTTAAAATGTCAGGGACCCGTCACACGTTTTTGGCGAAATCATAAAAAACTGGTGATTTCAGGCATTTATGGCCGTTTTCGTGGGCTATAGTACACGGTTTTTGGGTCCCGAAAAGATTTCAAAGCCCCGTGACCCCCGGTACACGACTCTAGTGGCATCGTAAAAACTCGCGATTTCGGGCATTTCTGGCCGTTTTTGTGGGCTATAGCACACGGTTTTGGGGGTCCGACGTGGACCCCGTCACACGTTTTTTGCGAAATCATAATAAACTCATGACTTCAGGCATTTTGGCCGTTTTCGTGGGCTATAGTCCGCGATTTTTGGGTCCCAGGAAGATTTCGAAGCCCCGTGGCCCCCGGTACACGACTCTAGTGGCATCGTAAAAAACTCGCGATTTCGGGCATTTCTGGCCGTTTTCATGGGCTACAGCACACGGTTTTGGGGTCCGACGTGGATTTAAATGGTCCGGGACCCCGTCACACGATTTTTGCAAAATCATAAAAACACGTGATTTCAGGCATTTATGGCCGTTTTCGTGTGCTATAGCACATGGTTTTGGGGTCCGACGTGGATTTAAATGGTCCGGGACCCCTTCACACGATTTTTGCGAGATTATAAAAAACTCGTGATTTCAGGCATTTCTGGCCGTTTTCGTGGGCTATAGCACACGGTTTTGGGGTCCGACGTGGTTTTAAAATGTCCGGGACCCGTCACACGTTTTTGGCGAAATCATAAAAACCTGGCGATTTCAGGCATTTATGGCCGTTTTCGTGGGCTATAGTCCACGGTTTTTGGGTCCCGGAAAGATTTCGAAGCCCCGTGACCCCCGGTACACGACTCTTGTGGCATCGTAAAAACTCACGATTTCGGGCATTTCTGTCCGTTTTCGTGGGCTATAGCACACGGTTTTGGGGGGTCCAACGTGGATTTAAATGGTCTGGGACCCCGTCACAAGTTTTTTGCGAAATCATAATAAACTCGTGACTTCAGGCATTCATGGCCGTTTTCGTGGGCTATAGTCCACGATTTTTGGGTCCGGGGAAGATTTCAAAGCCCCGTGACCCCGATACACGACTCTAGTGGCATCGTAAAAACTCGCGATTTCGGGCATTTCTGGCCGTTTTCATGGGCTATAGCACACTGTTTTGGTGTCCGACGTGCATTTAAATGGTCCGGGACCCCGTCACACGATTTTTTCGGGATCATAAAAAACTCGTGATTTCAGGCATTTCTGGCCGTTTTTGTGGGCTACTCCACGGTTTTTTGGGTCCCGGAAAGATTTCAAAGCCACGTGACCCCCGGTACACGACTCTAGTGGCATCGTAAAAACTCGCGATTTCGGGCATTTCTGGCCGTTTTCGTGGGCTATAGAATATGGTTTTGGGGTCCGACGTGGATTTAAATGGTCCGAGACCCCGTCACACGATTTTTGCGAAATTATAAAAAACTCGTGATTTCAGGCATTTCTGGCTGTTTTCGTGGGCTATAGCACACGATTTTGTCGTCCGACGTGGATTTAAAATGTCAGGGACCCGTCACACGTTTTTGGCGAAATCATAAAAAACTGGTGATGTCAGGCATTTATGGCCGTTTTCGTGGGCTATAGTACACGGTTTTTGGGTCCCGGAAAGATTTCAAAGCCCCGTGACCCCCGGTACACGACTCTAGTGGCATCGTAAAAACTCGCGATTTCGGGCATTTCTGGCCGTTTTCGTGGGCTATAGCACACGGTTTTGGGGGTCCGACGTGGACCCCGTCACACGTTTTTTGCGAAATCATAATAAACTCGTGACTTCAGGCATTTTGGCCGTTTTCGTGGGCTATAGTCCGCGATTTTTTGGGTCCCAGGAGATTTCGAAGCCCCGTGCCCCCGGTACACGACTCTAGTGGCATCGTAAAAACTCGCGATTTCGGGCATTTCTGGCCGTTTTCATGGGCTACAGCACACGGTTTTGGGGTCCACGTGGATTTAAATGGTCCGGGACCCCGTCACACGATTTTTGCAAAATCATAAAAAACACGTGATTCAGGCATTTATGGCCGTTTTCGTGTGCTATAGCACATGGTTTTGGGGTCCGACGTGGATTTAAATGGTCCGGGACTCCTTCACACGATTTTTGCGAGATTATAAAAACTCGTGATTTCAGGCATTTCTGGCCGTTTTCGTGGGCTATAGCACACAGTTTTGTCGTCCGACGTGGATTTAAAATGTCAGGGACCCGTCACACGTTTTTGGCGAAATCATAAAAAACTGGTGATTTCAGGCATTTATGGCCGTTTTCGTGGGCTATAGTACACGGTTTTTGGGTCCCGGAAAGATTTCAAAGTCCCGTGACCCCGATACAAGACTCTAGTGGCATCGTAAAAACTCGCGATTTCGGGCATTTCTGGCCGTTTTCATGGGCTATAGCACACTGTTTTGGTGTCCGACGTGCATTTAAATGGTCCGGGACCCCGTCACACGATTTTTTCGGGATCATAACAAACTCGTGATTTCAGGCATTTCTGGCCGTTTTTGTGGGCTACTCCACGGTTTTTTGGGTCCCGGAAAGATTTCAAAGCCACGTGACCCCCGGTACACGACTCTAGTGGCATCGTAAAAACTCACGATTTCGGGCATTTCTGGCCGTTTTCGTGGGCTATAGCACATGGTTTTGGGGTCCGACGTGGATTTAAATGGTCCGAGACCCCGTCACACGATTTTTGCGAAATTATAAAAAAACTCGTGATTTCAGGCATTTCTGGCCGTTTTCGTGGGCTATAGCACACGGTTTTGTCGTCCGACGTGGATTTAAAATGTCAGGGACCCGTCACACGTTTTGGCGAAATCATAAAAAACTGGTGATTTCAGGCATTTATGGCCGTTTTCGTGGGCTATAGTACACGGTTTTTGGGTCCCGAAAAGATTTCAAAGCCCCGTGACCCCCGGTACACGACTCTAGTGGCATCGTAAAAACTCGCGATTTCGGGCATTTCTGGCCGTTTTTGTGGGCTATAGCACACGGTTTTGGGGGTCCGACGTGGACCCCGTCACACTTTTTTGCGAAATCATAATAAACTCATGACTTCAGGCATTTTGGCCGTTTTCGTGGGCTATAGTCCGCGATTTTTGGGTCCCAGGAAGATTTCGAAGCCCCGTGCCCCCGGTACACGACTCTAGTGGCATCGTAAAAACTCGCGATTTCGGGCATTTCTGGCCGTTTTCATGGGCTACAGCACACGTTTTGGGGTCCACGTGGATTTAAATGGTCCGGGACCCCGTCACACGATTTTTGCAAAATCATAAAAAACACGTGATTTCAGGCATTTATGGCCGTTTTCGTGTGCTATAGCACATGGTTTTGGGGTCCGACGTGGATTTAAATGGTCCGGGACTCTTCACACGATTTTTGCGAGATTATAAAAAACTCGTGATTTCAGGCATTTCTGGCCGTTTTCGTGGGCTATAGCACACGGTTTTGTCGTCCGACGTGGATTTAAAATGTCAGGGACCCGTCACACGTTTTTGGCGAAATCATAAAAAACTGGTGATTTCAGGCATTTATGGCCGTTTTCGTGGGCTATAGTACACGGTTTTTGGGTCCCGGAAAGATTTCAAAGTCCCGTGACCCCGATACAAGACTCTAGTGGCATCGTAAAAACTCGCGATTTCGGGCATTTCTGGCCGTTTTCATGGGCTATAGCACACTGTTTTGGTGTCCGACGTGCATTTAAATGGTCCGGGACCCCGTCACACGATTTTTTCGGGATCATAAAAAACTCGTGATTTCAGGCATTTCTGGCCGTTTTTGTGGGCTACTCCACGGTTTTTTGGGTCCCGGAAAGATTTCAAAGCCACGTGACCCCCGGTACACGACTCTAGTGGCATCGTAAAAACTCACGATTTCGGGCATTTCTGGCCGTTTTCGTGGGCTATAGCACATGGTTTTGGAGTCCGACGTGGATTTAAATGGTCCGAGACCCCGTCACACGATTTTTGCGAAATTATAAAAAACTCGTGATTTCAGGCATTTCTGGCCGTTTTCGTGGGCTATAGCACACGGTTTTGTCGTCCGACGTGGATTTAAAATGTCAGGGACCCGTCACACGTTTTTGGCGAAATCATAAAAAACTGGTGATTCAGGCATTTATGGCCGTTTTCGTGGGCTATAGTACACGGTTTTTGGGTCCCGAAAAGATTTCAAAGCCCCGTGACCCCCGGTACACGACTCTAGTGGCATCGTAAAAACTCGCGATTTCGGGCATTTCTGGCCGTTTTTGTGGGCTATAGCACACGGTTTTGGGGGTCCGACGTGGACCCCGTCACACGTTTTTTGCGAAATCATAATAAACTCATGACTTCAGGCATTTTGGCCGTTTTCGTGGGCTATAGTCCGCGATTTTTGGGTCCCAGGAAGATTTCGAAGCCCCGTGGCCCCCGGTACACGACTCTAGTGGCATCGTAAAAACTCGCGATTTCGGGCATTTCTGGCCGTTTTCATGGGCTACAGCACACGGTTTTGGGGTCCGACGTGGATTTAAATGGTCCGGGACCCCGTCACACGATTTTTGCAAAATCATAAAAAACACGTGATTTCAGGCATTTATGGCCGTTTTCGTGTGCTATAGCACATGGTTTTGGGGTCCGACGTGGATTTAAATGGTCCGAGACCCCGTCACACGATTTTTGCGAGATTATAAAAAACTCGTGATTTCAGGCATTTCTGGCCGTTTTCGTGGGCTATAGCACACGGTTTTGGGGTCCGACGTGGTTTTAAATGTCCGGGACCCGTCACACGTTTTTGGCGAAATCATAAAAACCTGGCGATTTCAGGCATTTATGGCCGTTTTCGTGGGCTATAGTCCACGGTTTTTGGGTCCCGGAAAGATTTCGAAGCCCCGTGACCCCCGGTACACGACTCTTGTGGCATCGTAAAAACTCACGATTTCGGGGCATTTCTGTCCGTTTTCGTGGGCTATAGCACACGGTTTTGGGGGTCCAACGTGGATTTAAATGGTCTGGGACCCCGTCACAAGTTTTTTGCGAAATCATAATAAACTCGTGACTTCAGGCATTCATGGCCGTTTTCGTGGGCTATAGTCCACGATTTTTGGGTCCCGGGAAGATTCAAAGCCCCGTGACCCCGATACACGACTCTAGTGGCATCGTAAAAACTCGCGATTTCGGGCATTTCTGGCCGTTTTCATGGGCTATAGCACACTGTTTTGGTGTCCGACGTGCATTTAAATGGTCCGGGACCCCGTCACACGATTTTTTCGGGATCATAAAAAACTCGTGATTTCAGGCATTTCTGGCCGTTTTTGTGGGCTACTCCACGGTTTTTTGGGTCCCGGAAAGATTTCAAAGCCACGTGACCCCCGGTACACGACTCTAGTGGCATCGTAAAAACTCGCGATTTCGGGCATTTCTGGCCGTTTTCGTGGGCTATAGCACACGGTTTTGGGGGTCCGACGTGGACCCCGTCACACGTTTTTTGCGAAATCATAATAAACTCATGACTTCAGGCATTTTGGCCGTTTTCGTGGGCTATAGTCCGCGATTTTTGGGTCCCAGGAAGATTTCGAAGCCCCGTGGCCCCCGGTACACGACTCTAGTGGCATCGTAAAAACTCGCGATTTCGGGCATTTCTGGCCGTTTTCATGGGCTACAGCACACGGTTTTGGGGTCCGACGTGGATTTAAATGGTCCGGGACCCCGTCACACGATTTTGCAAAATCATAAAAAACACGTGATTTCAGGCATTTATGGCCGTTTTCGTGTGCTATAGCACATGGTTTTGGGGTCCGACGTGGATTTAAATGGTCCGGGACCCCTTCACACGATTTTTGCGAGATTATAAAAAACTCGTGATTTCAGGCATTTCTGGCCGTTTTCGTGGGCTATAGCACACGGTTTTGGGGTCCGACGTGGTTTTAAAATGTCCGGGACCCGTCACACGTTTTTGGCGAAATCATAAAAACCTGGCGATTTCAGGCATTTATGGCCGTTTTCGTGGGCTATAGTCCCACGGTTTTTGGGTCCCGGAAAGATTTGGAAGCCCCGTGACCCCCGGTACACGACTCTTGTGGCATCGTAAAAACTCACGATTTCGGGCATTTCTGTCTGTTTTCGTGGGCTATAGCACACGGTTTTGGGGGTCCAACGTGGATTTAAATGGTCTGGGACCCCGTCACAAGTTTTTTGCGAAATCATAATAAACTCGTGACTTCAGGCATTCATGGCCGTTTTCGTGGGCTATAGTCCACGATTTTTGGGTCCCGGGAAGATTTCAAAGCCCCGTGACCCCGATACACGACTCTAGTGGCATCGTAAAAACTCGCGATTTCGGGCATTTCTGGCCGTTTTCATGGGCTATAGCACACTGTTTTGGTGTCCGACGTGCATTTAAATGGTCCGGGACCCCGTCACACGATTTTTTCGGGATCATAAAAAACTCGTGATTTCAGGCATTTCTGGCCGTTTTTGTGGGCTACTCCACGGTTTTTTGGGTCCGGAAAGATTTCAAAGCACGTGACCCCGGTACACAACTCTAGTGGCATCGTAAAAACTCGCGATTTCGGGCATTTCTGGCAGTTTTCGTGGGCTATAGCACATGGTTTTGGGGTCCGACGTGGATTTAAATGGTCCGAGACCCCGTCACACGATTTTTGCGAAATTATAAAAAACTCGTGATTTCAGGCATTTCTGGCCGTTTTCGTGGGCTATAGCACACGGTTTTATCGTCCGACGTGGATTTAAAATGTCAGGGACCCGTCACACGTTTTTGGCGAAATCATAAAAAACTGGTGATTTCAGGCATTTATGGCCGTTTTCGTGGGCTATAGTACACGGTTTTTGGGTCCCGGAAAGATTTCAAAGCCCCGTGACCCCCGGTACACGACTCTGGTGGCATCGTAAAAACTCGCGATTTCGGGCATTTCTGGCCGTTTCGTGGGCTATAGCACACGGTTTTGGGGGTCCGACGTGGACCCCGTCACACGTTTTTTGCGAAATCATAATAAACTCATGACTTCAGGCATTTTGGCCGTTTTCGTGGGCTATAGTCCGCGATTTTTGGGTCCCAGGAAGATTTCGAAGCCCCGTGGCCCCCGGTACACGACTCTAGTGGCATCGTAAAAACTCGCGATTTCGGGCATTTCTGGCCGTTTTCATGGGCTACAGCACACGGTTTTGGGGTCCGACGTGGATTTAAATGGTCTGGGAACCCGTCACACGATTTTTGCAAAATCATAAAAAACACGTGATTTCAGGCATTTATGGCCGTTTTCGTGTGCTATAGTACATGGTTTTGGGGTCCGACGTGGATTTAAATGGTCCGGGACCCCTTCACACGATTTTTGCGAGATTATAAAAAACTCGTGATTTCAGGCATTTCTGGCCGTTTTCGTGGGCTATAGCACACGGTTTTGGGGTCCGACGTGGTTTTAAAATGTCCCGGGACCCGTCACACGTTTTTGGCGAAATCATAAAAAACTGGCGATTTCAGGCATTTATGGCCGTTTTCGTGGGCTATAGGTCCACGGTTTTTGGGTCCCGGAAAGATTTCGAAGCCCCGTGACCCCCGGTACACGACTCTTGTGGCATCGTAAAAACTCACGATTTCGGGCATTTCTGTCCGTTTTCGTGGGCTATAGCACACGGTTTTGGGGGTCCAACGTGGATTTAAATGGTCTGGGACCCCGTCACAAGTTTTTTGCGAAATCATAATAAACTCGTGACTTCAGGCATTCATGGCCGTTTTCGTGGGCTATAGTCCACGAATTTTGGGTCCCGGGAAGATTTCAAAGCCCCGTGACCCCGATACACGACTCTAGTGGCATCGTAAAAACTCGCGATTTCGGGCATTTCTGGCCGTTTTCATGGGCTATAGCACACTGTTTTGGTGTCCGACGTGCATTTAAATGGTCCGGGACCCCGTCACACGATTTTTTCGGGATCATAAAAAACTCGTGATTTCAGGCATTTCTGGCCGTTTTTGTGGGCTACTCCACGGTTTTTTGGGTCCCGGAAAGATTTCAAAGCCACGTGACCCCCGGTACACGACTCTAGTGGCATCGTAAAAACTCGCGATTTCGGCGATTTCTGGCCGTTTTCGTGGGCTATAGCACATGGTTTTGGGGTCCGACGTGGATTTAAATGGTCCGAGACCCCGTCACACGATTTTTGCGAAATTATAAAAAACTCGTGATTTCAGGCATTTCTGGCCGTTTTCGTGGGCTATAGCACACGGTTTTATAGTCCGACGTGGATTTAAAATGTCAGGGACCCGTCACACGTTTTTGGCGAAATCATAAAAAACTGGTGATTTCAGGCATTTATGGCCGTTTTCGTGGGCTATAGTCCACGGTTTTTGGGTCCCAGAAAGATTTCAAAGCCCCGTGACCCCCGGTACACGACTCTAGTGGCATCGTAAAAACTCGCGATTTCGGGCATTTCTGGCCGTTTTCGTGGGCTATAGCACACGGTTTTGGGGGTCCGACGTGGACCCCGTCACACGTTTTTTGCGAAATCATAATAAACTCATGACTTCAGGCATTTTGGCCGTTTTCGTGGGCTATAGTCCGCGATTTTTGGGTCCCAGGAAGATTTCGAAGCCCCGTGGCCCCCGGTACACGACTCTAGTGGCATCGTAAAAACTCGCGATTTCGGGCATTTCTGGCCGTTTTCATGGGCTACAGCACACGGTTTTGGGGTCCGACGTGGATTTAAATGGTCTGGGAACCCGTCACACGATTTTTGCAAAATCATAAAAAACACGTGATTTCAGGCATTTATGGCCGTTTTCGTGTGCTATAGCACATGGTTTTGGGGTCCGACGTGGATTTAAATGGTCCGGGACCCCTTCACACGATTTTTGCGAGATTATAAAAAACTCGTGATTTCAGGCATTTCTGGCCGTTTTCGTGGGCTATAGCACACGGTTTTGGGGTCCGACGTGGTTTTAAAATGTCCGGGACCCGTCACACGTTTTTGGCGAAATCATAAAAAACTGGCGATTTCAGGCATTTATGGCCGTTTTCGTGGGCTATAGTCCACGGTTTTTGGGTCCCGGAAAGATTTCGAAGCCCCGTGACCCCCGGTACACGACTCTTGTGGCATCGTAAAAACTCACGATTTCGGGCATTTCTGTCCGTTTTCGTGGGCTATAGCACACGGTTTTGGGGGTCCAACGTGGATTTAAATGGTCTGGGACCCCGTCACAAGTTTTTGCGAAATCATAATAAACTCGTGACTTCAGGCATTCATGGCCGTTTTCGTGGGCTATAGTCCACGATTTTTGGGTCCGGGAAGATTTCAAAGCCCCGTGACCCCGATACACGACTCTAGTGGCATCGTAAAAACTCGCGATTTCGGGCATTTCTGGCCGTTTTCATGGGCTATAGCACACTGTTTTGGTGTCCGACGTGCATTAAATGGTCCGGGACCCCGTCACACGATTTTTTCGGGATCATAAAAAACTCGTA